>CM065687.1:61856304-61911304 GCA_017654935.2 Phymorhynchus buccinoides
TTTGGTGCATGAAAAAAAAGGAAAAAAATGCAAAAAAAAGGAGGAAAAAAAGAAAGAACAGAACAGAAAATTGAAAAACAAAAATGAAGGCAGACATGGTGTGAGTTGCATGATGAGCGAGCAAGATAGCGGAGAGCAGATGAATGAGTGGGTGTGGTGTGAGAGTAACATATTTGTTTAAATGTAAATTTCTGTTTCTTGTTTTTAATCAATATTCTAATTTGGATGTATAACTTACTTTACACAGTGGAAGACAATTTTGTATTTGCGTTTGTACAATGCCAATGGACAATAAGGAAACTTGCGACCTATGACTCATGTTTTACATCATAAAATCAAAATACAGCAAAACTCGGTTATAAGAAAATCGAAGGGAGATGATGTTTTGCTTATTACCATATCCAAGTTTTCTTATATCCGAAACTCGTTTGCTTTTATGTGGATGTTCGTCCACATATTCAGTTATTTGTATTTATCTTCTTAAAGAAATGAATTGCCTTTTCCTCTCTGCCATTGCTGCTGAAAATGTAAGGATGGACAGTCTCTCTACCACCAACACAAAAGTACTCATATTTTTTTCTTCTGCTCAACATTTATTTTGCACAGAATACTGAAGGAAAGTATGGAATAAAGGAACAAAAACAACCCAATTAGTCTTGTAATCAAGTGCCTGTACTGTTTAGACTGTCTGTGACACAACTGGTATGAGGTAAACTTTCCCTTTTTGGAACGACTTCAATTTTCTCGGAACATCCTTTCCGTTCAGGTCCAACTCCTTTTTAAAGACACACTGACCCAACACAATTAAATCCCTTGTTTTTTTTCTGGGTAGCTGTGACCCACATACAAATTCCCCCAACTTCAAATTGAGGCTGCTCTTTAAAATGATGTTTCGTTTTCAATTTGGGGGCATTTGTATGGGAGTCAAACCTGGTCAAAACAAGATTTTGTACCAGCTATAAGGAAAAAAACACGTGGAACCCGTGATTTTGACATGTGATCTGGTGGGTCTTTAAGAAAATGTTGTCAAGGGTAGTTCGCTTATAAGTAAATAGAACTCGCTTATAAGAAAATGAACTGCAAACCAACTCGCTTGTATAACATAATTTTCTTATATCCAAGTTTCCATTGCGGATGGGAGAAAAAAATTGCTTGCTTATAACCGAGTTTTCTTATAAGCGAGTTTCTTATATCCCAGTTTTGATCATAGATAAGAAAGAAGAAGTTTGGCATGGAATTTTTTTTTGCTTCATTGTAAGCGAGTTTTCTTATAAGCGAGTTTCTTATAAGCGGATTCGGCTGTATATATTATTTTTTTCCGATTAATTTTTTTCCACTAAGTAATGAGGGGAAAGAAACATGTTTTTGAGTGCCTTTCAATTTCGTTGATGAAGGTGGGTAGAGGGAGTAGTGAGACTGTGACGTATACATTGATGACGTATTTACAAAGGTCAGGAAGAGGACAATTTTTTTTTTGTAAAGAGGAGGAACCACAAATGACTTTACTATATTATACTATATTATTTACTACGTAATTATAACCCAGTTGTTATTATGGGTGAGGGAGTGGTGAGACTGTGATGCATACATTGGTGACATATTTACAAAGGTCACGAAGAGGACAATTTTTTTTATTGTAACCGAGGAGCCAGTCCTGTGGGGAACCAAAAGTAACTTTACTATAGCAGGTTTTTTGTTATAACCGAGTTGCTACTATCCGAGGTCTATGTAGTAATAAAACAGTAGACCTTTGGCCGGGAACCAGTGCTTTCCTTTACTGTAACCGAAATTTCTTATAACCGAGTTTACTATAAACGGGGAGTACTGTATCATTATAATTGTGACATATCACCACGAAAGGGACATTAAGTGTCAAACTCACCGTTCTGGGATAATATACATTTGGAAACTTCAGACAAGTCTCTTTCTAATGATACAAGAACCATTCTTGCATCGATTTCCATTCCAGAGTTATGAGCATTTTAAAGTTAGTAGGGTGAGTGTCGGCCATTTTGAGAAAACTGTTAGTCTAAAGTACTAGCTGAAGAAAATACATTACCTACTGATTTTGAAGGACTTACTAGAGTATTTAGAGACAAGAATAAAAATGATACTTTATACAGTCGAACCCGTTTATAAGAAAACCCGCTTATAAGAAAGCAATTTTTTTTCGGAGTTTCGGATATAAGAAAACTTGGATATGGTAATAAGCAAAAAATGATCTCCCTTCGATTTTCTTATAACCGAGTTTTGCTGTATTTTGATTTTATGATGTAAAACATGAGTCATAGGCCGCAATATCAGTTATTGGGATTTGCGAGTGTGATATTGTTTTTATCCTATCTCAAGTGGTTTGCTGTTTATCACACGAGGTCGAAGACTGTGTTGAGACAGTGAATCAGAAAACTCAAAACTCGATTTTTTTTTTAATTGAGGCTGAACAGATAAACATGACGTGCTTTTTACATTGTGCTCTTATGGCATGAACAAAAAGACATAAAATTAAAAGAAGCAAAACATACTGCACTGTTGAACACAACTCAGGGCAAAACATACTGCACTGTTGAACACAACTCAGGACAAAACATACTGCACTGTTGAACACAACTCAGAGCAAAACATACTGCACTGTTGAACACAACTCAGGACAAAACATACTGCACTGTTGAACACAACTCAGGACAAAACATACTGCACTGTTGAACACAACTCAGGGCAAAACATACTGCACTGTTGGACACAACTCAGGACAAAACATACTGCACTGTTGAACACAACTCAGAGCAAAACATACTGCACTGTTGAACACAACTCAGGACAAAACATACTGCACTGTTGAACACAACTCAGAGCAAAACATACTGCACTGTTGAACACAACTCAGGACAAAACATACTGCACTGTTGAACACAACTCAGGACAAAACATACTGCACTGTTGAACACAACTCAGAGCAAAACATACTGCACTGTTGAACACAACTCAGGACAAAACATACTGCACTGTTGAACACAACTCAGGACAAAACATACTGCACTGTTGAACACAACTCAGGGCGAACAAAGAAGAAAATCAAGAAAGAGAGAGCGACAAATGGAAAGCAATCTGGTGTGAAGGGCTCAGGACCGCAGCTCCACCAAAACAACTTATTGCTAAGGACCACAGCTCAACCAAAGCAACTTATTGCTAAGGACCACAGCTCCACACAAAAAAACTCATTGCTAAGGACCACAGCTCCACCAAAAAAACCTCATTGCTAAGGACCACAGCTCCATCCAAAACAATCTCATTGCTAAGGACCACAGCTCCACCCAAAAGAGCTCATTGATAAGGACCACAGCTCCACCAAAAAAAACTCATTGCTAAGGACCACAGCTCCACCCAAAAGAGATCATTGATAAGGACCACAGCTCCACCAAAATCTTATTGCTAAGGACCACAGCGCCACCTAAGCAGCTCATTGATAAGGGCCCCAGCTCCACACAAAAAAATCATTGCTTATGATCATAGCTCCTCCAAAAAAACTCATTGCTAAGGACCGCAGCTCCACCCAAACCACCCAGCCACACCTTTACTGTTGGTATGAATGCTGTGAACCCACCCCATACATTAGGCGTGTCATGATTACGTCACCAAATGACGTCACGCAAAATTAATGGGGTGGGTCAAAAACAGGGTAGATAAATGATATAACAATGTGGAATGAAGCAAAGCTGTATTAGAATCTATAGTTAAACAAACGAGAGAAATAAAACCCCACACATACACGCAATACATCAGGCATGGGCCTACATTTGGCACAGACACTGTTTTTGTTCTGCTAGTATATAGGCCTACTGGACGATTTGGGTGTAAAGGGAAAATACATGTATGCTTTGGACTTTGTATTTATTCACCGATTACCCTGTTTTGTTCATCATCATTATTGTCCGTCGACGTTGTCGTCATGACCATCATCATCATCATCATCACCATCATTATCATCATCATCATCAATCATCATCATCATTACCATCATCATCATCACCATCATCATCATCATTACCATCATCATCATCATCATCACCATCATCATCATCATCATCATCAATCATCATCAGCATTAGTGTGTGGAAGATAATGCAATACTATGCTTATTAAAGGGTACGGGTGTTTATCTGTTCTAGTCGAGCTCGATCTTGAACACTGGATAGCACATGGAGGCAACTGCTATCGAAAAGAAATGGGCTGACATTGGTTGACATTGGAATGTGCAGCAAAGAACTGAAAGCTTGTGCGCGATAGAAAAAAGCCTTAAGAAAACAGAACAGAACAGACACATGCTCCCACGGACCAACTAGTCCCCTGCACTGCAGCACCAAAGCCCACTGCAATGACCTGAGCTTTGACCATCACTGACCACTGCAGCACCAAGGCCCACTGCAATGACCTGAGCTTTGACCATTACTGACCACTGCAGCACCAAGGCCCACTGCAATGACCTGAGCTTTGACCATCACTGACCACTAAAGCACCAAGGCCCACTGCAATGACCTGAGCTTTGACCATCACTGACCACTACAAACACGCAACTAAGAAGCGAGACGGCCATGCATGCAGATCTAAAATAATACTAACCACTTCACCGTAGCAAGAAAATCCCACTCATCCACAAATAATATAGTTCTCCAAGTTAGAAAGTCGTGAGCTATTTTGATCTTGCACATTGATACATTATGAAAGGAAACTGATTATTAATCGAAACATGAACCTACTGGAATTTGCTGTGTAAGAAAATAGCTTTTACAATGACATATTCGTTTTACACTGCAACCACAGGCCATAGTTATTGTCATTTCGCCAATGACGAACTTTCAATGATGACGTAATTTCAGTGATTGCGTAAGTCCACTAAGATGACGTTTTTTGGTGTCCTGCTCAGAAGGCGCTATTTGCAGTGACACTAACTTGAATATTTGGTTGTCAGCCGCTAATTTTATCATTTGCAATTTCACTAAAACTTACTCTTCACAATATTTTTTTCAATGTAAAATGTTCATCATAAACAACCTTTTGCATTTATCGGGTTAAGGCATAGGGTTAGGAGTATGTTTGAGCTTTTTGTTTTACTAAGCATCACTTGATGCAAATAAAGAAAATATGGCTAGAGTACTGCAGATAGTTGCATGCGAGTGTATTAGAATGATAATGATATGTCAAGATAAATAACTGTGACGTCAAGTTTCTAATAGCAACGGTGTATTCTTACACGTGTTTACACTAAGCCTATGGGCTAATATACGCAAATGATATGTCAAGATATTGTTTTATATCACAAGCTTCCAGGCCTCTTAGCACTACTTGAAGATCGGTATATATTTCTTTATTGTCCATTGGCATTGTACAAACGCAAATACAAAATTGTCTTCCACTATGTAAAATGAGTTATACATCCAAATTAGAATATTGATTAAAAACAAGAAACAGAAATTTACATTTAAACAAATATGTTACTCTCACACCACACCCAATCATTCATCTGCTCTCCGCTATCTTGCTCGTTCATCATGCAACTCACACCACGTCTGCCTTCATTTTTGTTTTTAAATTTCTGTTCCGTTCTTTCTTTTTTTCCTCCTTTGCTTTGCATTTGTTTCCTTTTTTTCATGCACCAAATTAGGTAAAATCATTTTCTCTTTGTTTTATGTTTCTGCTTGTCTTTTATTTTATTTTTTCACTTTTTCCCATTCAAATCGGTTATAAGAAAATAAATTCAAAAAGTTTTATTATATCCGATTATCGGATATAGGAAAACCCGGATATAAGAAAACAAAAAATGATCTCCCTTCGATTTTCTTATAACCGGGTTCCACTGTAGATATGAAAGGTAAGATGTTAAAGAACACGAAAACACCCATAACTCAAAATTGATTTTAAAAAATTAGATTGTTTTTTTGAAGGCTGTTGTGAGAAACTAGCTCAGCGAACTTAGTGTCCCCTTTGTGGTGACGGGACCAAACAGCTGACCTTTCATGTTGCCGTTAAAACACTAACAGACGTATTCTGGTCTGGTAAGTGAGATGAGATCTTATCATACAACAGAAACATGTTTTTTTCGATGCCATACTTGTTCTAAACTGTAACGCCTTCTGTCGAGTATGGCGTAGGCATTCACACACACGCAAACGCACACACATACACACGCATACACACATCTGCTCCCTTGGTGCTTTCGGGCAAAGTCATGGGGATCAGTGTGTTCTGGGGAGCTGTCGGTGGACGGACGTGGTGGCGTCCCCTGAGGAGGACCTCACTGACGCTGGCTCCTTGGCAGATACATTGCGGTCAGTAGGGGGCTTAGTGGATGCTGTCTTACGTATGATAGCTCAGAACAGGCTCCACTGAACTCCAAAGAAGTGACTCAGCAGTGTCTCCTCTAGTGGTTGCCTCCTGACGACGTGACAACCATACATAGATCACCTCCCTGTGGACTGTTGGTTTCGAGCTCTGTACCGGCCAACCCGGGGTGTGGCTGCGAGTTGGAACTCGTAATGAGCGGCGTGGGAGCAACGTCACTGTATATTGTAAAACCAAGAGGATGGTACAGGAAAAGCACATACACACACGCGCGCGCACACAGACAGAGAGAGAGAGAGAGAGAGAGAGAGAGAGAGAGAGAGGAGAGAGAGAGAGAGAGAGAGAGAGAGAGAGAGAGAGAGAGAGAGAGAGAGAGAGAGAGAGAGAGAGAGAGAGAGAGAGAGAGAGAGAGAGAGACACACACACACACACACGACAAGCAGCTTTGAACACAGACTAATACTATCGTCAAGCTGAACCCAAAAGTAAAGTGAGAGCACACAAAGCCTGCACAACCCATGTAGTGGTCAGTGATGGTCAAAGCTCAGGTCATTGCAGTGAGCCTTGGTGCTGTAGTGGTCAGTGATGGTCAAAGCTCAGGTCATTGCAGTGGTGCTGTAGTGGTCAGTGATGGTCAAAGCTCAGGTCATTGCAGTGGCCTTGGTGCTGTAGTGGTCAGTGATGGTCAAAGCTCAGGTCATTGCAGTGGCCTTGGTGCTGTAGTGGTCAGTGATGGTCAAAGCTCAGGTCATTGCAGTGAGCCTTGGTGCTGTAGTGGTCAGTGATGGTCAAAGCTCAGGTCATTGCAGTGGCCTTGGTGCTTTAGTGGTCAGTGATGGTCAAAGCTCAGGTCATTGCAGTGGTGGTGCTAGTGGTCAGTGATGGTCAAACCTCAGGTCATTGCAGTGAGCCTTGGTGCTGTAGTGGTCAGTGATGGTCAAAGCTCAGGTCATTGCAGTGAGCCTTGGTGCTGTAGTGGTCAGTGATGGTCAAACCTCAGGTCATTGCAGTGAGCCTTGGTGCTGTAGTGGTCAGTGATGGTCAAAGCTCAGGTCATTGCAGTGGGCCTTGGTGCTGTAGTGGTCAGTGATGGTCAAAGCTCAGGTCATTGCAGTGGGCCTTGGTGCTGCAGTGGTCAGTGATGGTCAAAGCTCAGGTCATTGCAGTGGGCCTTGGTGCTGCAGTGCAGGGGACTAGTTGGTCCGTGGGAGCATGTGTCTGTTCTGTTCTGTTTTCTTAAGGCTTTTTTCTATCGCGCACAAGCTTTCAGTTCTTTGCTGCACATTCCAATGTCAACCAATGTCAGCCCATTTCTTTTCGATAGCAGTTGCCTCCATGTGCTAGCCAGTGTTCAAGATCGAGCTCGACTAGAACAGATAAACACCCGTACCCTTTAATAAGCATAGTATTGCATTATCTTCCACACACTAATGCTGATGATGATTGATGATGATGATGATGATGATTGATGATGATGGTGATGATGATGATGATGATGATGATGATGATGATGGTGATGATGATGATGATGATGATGATGATGATGATGATGATGATGATGATGATGATGATGATGATGATGATGATGATGATGATGATGGTGATGATGATGATGATGATGATGATGATGATGATGATGATGATGATGATGATGATGATGATGATGAATGATGATGATGATGATGATGATGATGATGATGATGGTCATGACGACAACGTCGACGGACAATAATGATGATGAACAAAACAGGGTAATCGGTGAATAAATACAAAGTCCAAAGCATACATGTATTTTCCCTTTACACCCAAATCGTCCAGTAGGCCTATATACTAGCAGAACAAAACAGTGTCTGTGCCAAATGTAGGCCCATGCCTGATGTATTGCGTGTATGTGTGGGGTTTTACTTCTCTCGTTTGTTTAACTATAGATTCCAATACAGCTTTGCTTCATTCCACATTGTTATATCATTTATCTACCCTGTTTTTGACCCACCCCATTAATTTTGCGTGACGTCATTTGGTGACGTAATCATGACACGCCTAATGTATGGGGTGGGTTCACAGCATTCATACCAACAGTAAAGGTGTGGCTGGGTGGTTTGGGTGGAGCTGCGGTCCTTAGCAATGAGTTTTTTTGGAGGAGCTATGGTCATAAGCAATGATTTTTTTGTGTGGAGCTGGGGCCCTTATCAATGAGCTGCTTAGGTGGCGCTGTGGTCCTTAGCAATAAGATTTTGGTGGAGCTGTGGTCCTTATCAATGATCTCTTTTGGGTGGAGCTGTGGTCCTTAGCAATGAGGTTTTTTTGGTGGAGCTGTGGTCCTTATCAATGAGCTCTTTTGGGTGGAGCTGTGGTCCTTAGCAATGAGATTTTTTTGGATGGAGCTGTGGTCCTTAGCAATGAGGTTTTTTTGGTGGAGCTGTGGTCCTTAGCAATGAGGTTTTTTGTGTGGAGCTGTGGTCCTTAGCAATAAGTTGCTTTGGTTGAGCTGTGGTCCTTAGCAATAAGTTGCTTTGGTGGAGCTGCGGTCCTGAGCCCTTCACACCAGATTGCTTTCCATTTGTCGCTCTCTCTTTCTTGATTTTCTTCTTTGTTTGCTCTGAGTTGTGTTCAACAGTGCAGTATGTTTTGCTCTGAGTTGTGTTCAACAGTGCAGTATGTTTTGTCCTGAGTTGTGTTCAACAGTGCAGTATGTTTTGCCCTGAGTTGTGTTCAACAGTGCAGTATGTTTTGCCCTGAGTTGTGTTCAACAGTGCAGTATGTTTTGCTCTGAGTTGTGTTCAACAGTGCAGTATGTTTTGTCCTGAGTTGTGTTCAACAGTGCAGTATGTTTTGCCCTGAGTTGTGTTCAACAGTGCAGTATGTTTTGCCCTGAGTTGTGTTCAACAGTGCAGTATGTTTTGTCCTGAGTTGTGTTCAACAGTGCAGTATGTTTTGCTCTGAGTTGTGTTCAACAGTGCAGTATGTTTTGTCCTGAGTTGTGTTCAACAGTGCAGTATGTTTTGTCCTGAGTTGTGTTCAACAGTGCAGTATGTTTTGCTCTGAGTTGTGTTCAACAGTGCAGTATGTTTTGCCCTGAGTTGTGTTCAACAGTGCAGTATGTTTTGCCCTGAGTTGTGTTCAACAGTGCAGTATGTTTTGCTCTGAGTTGTGTTCAACAGTGCAGTATGTTTTGCTCTGAGTTGTGTTCAACAGTGCAGTATGTTTTGTCCTGAGTTGTGTTCAACAGTGCAGTATGTTTTGCCCTGAGTTGTGTTCAACAGTGCAGTATGTTTTGCTCTGAGTTGTGTTCAACAGTGCAGTATGTTTTGTCCTGAGTTGTGTTCAACAGTGCAGTATGTTTTGCTCTGAGTTGTGTTCAACAGTGCAGTATGTTTTGCTCTGAGTTGTGTTCAACAGTGCAGTATGTTTTGCTCTGAGTTGTGTTCAACAGTGCAGTATGTTTTGTCCTGAGTTGTGTTCAACAGTGCAGTATGTTTTGCCCTGAGTTGTGTTCAACAGTGCAGTATGTTTTGTCCTGAGTTGTGTTCAACAGTGCAGTATGTTTTGTCCTGAGTTGTGTTCAACAGTGCAGTATGTTTTGCTCTGAGTTGTGTTCAACAGTGCAGTATGTTTTGCCCTGAGTTGTGTTCAACAGTGCAGTATGTTTTGCCCTGAGTTGTGTTCAACAGTGCAGTATGTTTTGTCCTGAGTTGTGTTCAACAGTGCAGTATGTTTTGCTCTGAGTTGTGTTCAACAGTGCAGTATGTTTTGCTCTGAGTTGTGTTCAACAGTGCAGTATGTTTTGTCCTGAGTTGTGTTCAACAGTGCAGTATGTTTTGCCCTGAGTTGTGTTCAACAGTGCAGTATGTTTTGTCCTGAGTTGTGTTCAACAGTGCAGTATGTTTTGCTCTGAGTTGTGTTCAACAGTGCAGTATGTTTTGCCCTGAGTTGTGTTCAACAGTGCAGTATGTTTTGTCCTGAGTTGTGTTCAACAGTGCAGTATGTTTTGCCCTGAGTTGTGTTCAACAGTGCAGTATGTTTTGCCCTGAGTTGTGTTCAACAGTGCAGTATGTTTTGCTCTGAGTTGTGTTCAACAGTGCAGTATGTTTTGCCCTGAGTTGTGTTCAACAGTGCAGTATGTTTTGCCCTGAGTTGTGTTCAACAGTGCAGTATGTTTTGCTCTGAGTTGTGTTCAACAGTGCAGTATGTTTTGTCCTGAGTTGTGTTCAACAGTGCAGTATGTTTTGCTTCTTTTAATTTTATGTCTTTTTGTTCATGCCATAAGAGCACAATGTAAAAAGCACGTCATGTTTATCTGTTCAGCCTCAATTAAAAAAAAAATCGAGTTTTGAGTTTTCTGATTCACTGTCTCTCCCTCCCCCCTCCCCCCCTATTCTCAAGCCATTTCTGTAAATGGTGATGTTTCCCCCCCCCCCTCCCCCCAACCTCCTATATTGTGTATGGGCCGGTGGCCTTCATAATAACATCATGTTTCAAGCGTTGTGAAGACCCACTGACCCAGCCAAATTAAGTCCCTTGATTTTCTCTGCCCATGTGTGACCCACATACAAATTCCCCCAAATTCAAAACGAAGATGCTCTTCAAATGATGTTTCGCTTTGAATTTGGGGTAATTTGTATGGGAGTCACACCTGGCCAAAATAAGATTTCTTACCAGCAATAAGAGGTGAAAACGCTGATTTGTACACGTGACGTGGTGGGTCTTTAAACGTTTCTCGCTTGATCAAACCAAGTAAAAGAAGCCTCAGGAGAGATTACCCTTGGCCACCAGAAAAGCGTATTGTATGTTTAACAGACCCTGGACTACAAGTGCAAGAAGTTCCATGGCCTCCAGTTGTTAGTTCATCCCACTAACTATTGGACCGTGGAGCTTCTGCATCAGGTAACTCCACCAGAAGAGCTATTGTATCTTTAACAGACCATAGACTACAAGTTCCATGGCCTCCAGTTGTTAGTTCATCCCACTAACTATTGGACCGTGGAGCTTCTCAGGTAACTCCACCATTGTATCTTTAACAGACCATAGACTACAAGTTCCATGGCCTCCAGTTGTTAGTTCATCCCACTAACTATTGGACCGTGGAGCTTCTGCATCAGGTAACTCCACCAGAAGAGCTATTGTATCTTTAACAGACCATAGACTACAAGTTCCATGGCCTCCAGTTGTTAGTTCATCCCACTAACTATTGGACCGTGGAGCTTCTGCATCAGGTAACTCCACCAGAAAAGCTATTGCTCGAGTGCTGTATGTTTCCACCTGTGTGTTGGAATGCTGCTTCAAATGAATAGCATCAGCTGCCAGTTGAGTCGTTTGGGTGAATGGATTGCAGATGGTGGTGTTTTTATTGAACATTTTATCGAACATTTGTTTTTCAAGGTTTTTTTTACAGAATTCAACAAACACACAGAACATTGAATATACAAAAGCATTACGACTAATATAAGCCAAGAATAAGTTTAAGGTTCAACAAAAATAGGGAAGAATGACAAGTGTAAAGATGGAAATTAGATAAAGATTAACACTGAATATATACTTGGCCAGCAATTATTATAGATTAACACACAACACACATGAAAAAAAAAACAACACACGCACACACACATGCACCTACACGAACCATGCCAACATAAACCAAAACAATAAATGACATCATATAAACATTTGGAGAAGAGAATACATGGAAGTTAATATGGGTCATTACAACAGGAATGGAACCTTTCAAAATAATCAGTGTGTTGTCAAATTGTTTCTTTTTTGTTAGTTTTTTAAAAAGTATCTTAGACTATCAAGAATACAAATGACAACATAGTCAACACTTTAAATCAGTGGTACACAGTCATATAATGAAAAGGAAGCTAGGAAATAATCGGGGAATAGGGAAACCAGTTTTCCTCAAACTGTCTTAAAGTGTCATTCAAAAAGGCCAAATATTTTTCCTGATTAAATCATCATCATCATATAATAAAAAGCCAAGTGTCCGTGTGTGTGTGTCTGTCTGTCTGAAACACAAAACGGACCTTATAACTCCGCCGTTTTTCGACCGAATCGCTTCAAATTTGCTGTGAGCCCTAACGGGGCGATGGCAACGGCAACCGAGGCGGCCGTGTCATTTGCGCGGCTTGGCAAATGCGCGAAACGCGTATCCGCCGGCCTCTCGGCGCCCGTATCTCCGGTATTTCTGGACCGATTGCCTTCGAATTTGGCAGGTAGATGACTGTGGACAGTGACTATCGATGTGCCAAACCGGAAGCGAATCGATGTAGAAACGCGCGCGATATACGCCGCTTTACCATTTCACAAATAACTCCGCCGCCTTTTAACTGAATCGCTTCCAATTTGCTGTCAGGCTTGCTGTCGCAAGGGCAAAGCCTGGCAGCAAATTTGAAGAGAATGGGGAGAGTGCGTCACTCTCAAAGCAGCACCAACGGGAAACGGTGCCTTTTAACTCTGCCGTTTCTTAACCGAATCGCTTCAAATTTGCTGTACTCAGCGTTACCAGTACTTGGCGTTATCCTTACTAGGCGTTGTCGTTACTAGGGAGAGCGCATCACTCTCAGAGCAGCGCCAACGGGAAACGGGGCCTTATAACTCCGCCTTTTCTTAATCGAATTGCTTCAAATTTACTGTACTCAGCGTTACCAGTATTTGGCGTTACCGTTACTAGGCGTTACCATTACTAGGCGTTATCGGTACTCAGAGTTGCGCTAGTCTATTTAAAAATGGTAAGAAAAATCTGCAAGTCAGGGCGGACATTTTGTAATTTACATTTGTAAATGTAGAAATTAGCAAAACGCAGAATGAAATCCATGGTTTTATCAGTTTTCACATTAGGTTTCATGCCAAACAACACCAACTCTTTATCCACATTCAAATTATCACAATGTTGACAATGATCTCTTAGTAGACACTGTAGATTTCTCCAAAACCTCTGCACAATGATGCAATCAAACACCATGTGTGGAATTGTTTGCTCCTTCGCTTCACAAAAGTTACAGGTTGGGGAGTCAACAATTTTACACTGAAATAGATATATCTGAGTTGGAATAAGTTGCACATCTCTAGAAGCTTTATAACACTGAAGAAAAATGTGCTTCCAATTTAAGTTTTCAAAAAGATTATTCCATTTACAAATCACCGAAGGAACGGCCTTGTTATCATTCAAAATTATTTGAACACATTTGTTGTCTTTGCTAATATAGAATCAAGGCTTTTGGTCTAAGAGTTTATATCTGCTAATTAAAACTACATTTAGTTTTTGGCAAAACTTTCGAATTGCATTTAAAATACCTTCGTACAGGAGAAAGTTGGTTCTTATACCTTGATATTCACGCAACAAATCAAAATATGTCATTAAATTACCATTTTCATTTATAAGATGTTTTATGAAGTAAATACCATATTCACACCATTATTAGATATAAATAACTTTTTTACCCCTTAAAATATTAACATTATAATGTATACATTCTGCCAAAAACTCATGTACAGAGGTGGGACAGCATTTTGAACATAATTTCTTACAATGTTTCAAAACATCTTTCCAGAATGGATTATTGACATCATTCATAACAACATTTCAAAATTCAGCTCCAATGTTTAGGGTCTAGTTTAGGGTACATATTGATTGTAAATTCTCTCCCATCAGAGTCGCACATCAATCTCCTCAACCAACCTATCTTCATGGAAGAAATAAAATGTCTAACATTTAACATTCTTAGCCCCCCTTCACAGTATTGTTTTTGAACCACAGACTTCTTAATTTTACTTCGCTTGCCATTCCACAGAAAAGTATACAATTCTTTCTCTAAAGCAATAATAAAATCCTCAGGGGTGTCCGGCAAGTGAATCAATAGGTGAATAATTTTAGAGAAAGCCAGAGATTTGATAACTATAATTTTACCCAAAGGGTTAATATGTCGTTTCTTCCATGAAGCTAGGACCCTTTTGATCGCAATGAATTTATCCTCAAAATTAATCTGTACAATGTTATCAGTGTTCGTAGAAAACTTGATGCCTAAACTTCTGAACGTGCCAGGGTCCCAGACAAAGTTCTAATCCCTCACATTGCAGATGTCGTATACACTAGTTTATGATTCAAAGTTACTAAAATATGTTTAAACAATATAAGAAACTTATCTAAACGTAACGAGCGCACACACACGCGCGCGCACACAGAGAGAGAGAGAGAGAGAGAGAGAGAGAGAGAGAGAGAGAGAGAGAGAGAGAGAGAGAGAGAGAGAGAGAGAGAGAGAGAGAGAGAGAGAGAGAGAGAGAGAGAGAGAGAGAGAGAGAGAGAGAGAGAGAGAGAGAGAGAGAGAGAGAGAGAGAGAGAGAGAGAGAGAGAGAGAGAGAGAGAGAGAGAGAGAGAGAGAGAGAGAGAGAGAGAGAGAGAGAGAGAGAGAGAGAGAGAGAGAGAGAGAGAGAGAGAGAGAGAGAGAGAGAGAGAGAGAGAGAGAGAGAGAGAGAGAGAGAGAGAGAGAGAGCACGTATTATTTTAAAATCCTGAAGTGTGAAACTACACGAGTCTGCATTTCAGAAGGAAAAAAAGCAGTTGGTTTGAAACATTTGTACGGCAGATTGCCTCCTGATGGTCTGCAAAAGACAAAGGATGACTGGGTTTTAACCATGGATGCTATAGTTATGTTGTGTCCATGTAGTGTCCATGGTTTTAACGCATGTTCATTCACAGATATTGGCATTGACAGAAACGGTGTTTGAATAGGCCTACCGCTTAACAAGGCTTATAAAGCGTATATTCAACATTCACTTGGCTCAAATAATCGGGGGTTTGTATCAGGGACATTGTTGGATTGATTATTTCTCTCTTCTTCACGATGCTGACGGTGCCAGCCGTGTCCACCCCTCTATGGAACACATCCACGCCATGTGCAGACTCGGAGACACGAGGGTCCGTGTTCTCCCACCCTCTATACACAGCCAGCCGCTATATCTGGATGGTGGCCTCGCCACTCATCCTGCTGGTGGGAAACTTTGGTAACGTCATGATCATCATCATCATGAGGAGAGACAAGTCAGCGGAAGCCGTGGTGAGCGTTTACTTCAGCGCCTTGGCTGTGGTGGATTTAGTGGTTCTGGACATTGTGTTTGTGGACGAGTGGATCGGGATGGCTTTCGGCTTCTGGATCCACGTGCAGAACAACGCTCTGTGCAAAATCCGTAACTGGACCGGCGGAACTTCCACCATCACCAGCGCCTGGTTTCTGGTCTGTTTAACCGTGCACCGGGCCATGTCTGTGGTGTGGCCCCATAGGGTTAACGCCGTGTGTACCAAGAGGCTGGTTGTGGGGGTGTTGGTGGGAACGAGCGGGTTAATCGGCGCGGTGTTCGTTCAGTACCTGTACGGGTACCAGCTGCGCTATTTCCGGGACTCGGACCAATACCGGTGCGTTCTGTCCCCTGACAGCTACGCCATGTTTGTGCGGGACGTGTTCACGTTCATCTACCTCGCCATCTACTGCCTGCTTCCTTTCTGCGCCATCATGGCCGCCAACGTCGTGCTGGGCTGGAAACTCAAGGCCGCCATTCGGGAAGTGCGGCACAAATTCGCCCAGAAAGATTCTCTCGCCGCTCGCGAGAAATCCGCCAACTCCGTGACCTTGACCATCGTAGCCGTGTCCGTGACCTTTGTCCTGCTGACCTTGCCCGTCATGGTCTATTTCATCGCCTTCTTCATCTTCGACTACTCGGCGCAGAGGACAGTGCACGAGCATGCCAGGGCCTATCTGATCAGAGCGCTGACCTTCACGGCGCGTTACGTCAACCATTCCATTAACTTCTATGTGTACTGCCTCACTGGAGCCAAATACAGGAGAGAGTTTCTCAAACTGTTCTCTCGTAGACAGCACTAGATAAAGAATCACTCCTTCACTTCAGCTTTATGTACTGCGTCACTGGAATCAAAATAGAGGACAGAATTTGATCAACTCTTCTCTGGTCAATGGGAATAGTTAACGAATAGGTAGATCAAGGCCCAGTGGCCTTCGGGAAGGCTTCTCCAAAGCCAACTGTCCTCGAATCCCTTCGGCAGCTGCCCCCTCTGCTACCTGGCAGTCGTAGTCGGTAACGACAGACTGGCAAACAATTCCTGTAAACACCCATTTAAAGCTTTATGAAAAGCTGTACAGTGGGTTTTTTCTTAAGGGGATGTACACATATATGCGGAAGTTCTGTGCGGAAGCCCCGTAAATAAGTAAAAGAAAGAAGGAAAAAATAAGCGCACACATTCCCATTCCTTCTTTCCTTTACTTCTTTATGGCGTTTCAGCACAGGAACTTCCGCATATATGTGTACATCCCCTAAATCGACACACACTTGTAACCCTCTCCGCTTCATAATTGTGGGCCTCTGCAAGAAACAACTCAACAGATCTGTGAACAAAATTAGTATCGGCGGTGGTTGGATAACAAAAAAAGCCTACAGGGAGTCCAGCAATGGTGGTCTGACAAAGCGTGGGTAGAAGGCACAGGACAAAGTGATCCATAGCTGTAGGCAGCTAGTAACACCCCCTTCCTTCCTCCAAAAGCGTGGGTACGGGTAGAAGGCAGAGGACAAAGTGATCCATAGCTGTAGGCAGTTAGTAACACCCCCCCTTCCTTCCTCCAAAAGCAAACGTGATCCATAGCTGTAGGCAGTTAGTAACACCCCCCCTTCCTTCCTCCAAACGCGTGGGTACGGGTAGAAGGCAGAGGACAAAGTGATCCATAGCTGTAGGCAGTTAGTAACACCCCCTTCCTTCCTCCAAAAGCGTGGGTACGGGTAGAAGGCAGTGATCCATAGCTGTAGGCAGCTAGTAACACCCCCTTCCTTCCTCCAAACGCGTGGGTACGGGTAGAAGGCAGAGGACAAAGTGATCCATAGCTGTAGGCAGTTACACCCCCTTCCTTCCTCCAAAAGCGTGGGTACGGGTAGAAGGCACAGGACAAAGTGATCCATAGCCGTAGGCAGTTAGACCCCCCCTTCCTTCCTCCAAAACCAAACGTAAGTCTTTCAGTTTTATTTAGGACTGTTTGAAAAACTCCCCCAAAAGGGAGCTAACCATTCCCCTTGGCAGCAGCACTGTTGTTGTTGTTGGCTTACCCTGGCTAAAAGACTCCAGGGATCATCCCAACAGCGGAGGCACTTGAACACTTTGGCATAAGTCACAAAGTGTATCAGCTGCGGATGAGAACATTACGTGTGTGACCGTTTTTGATTACCCCGTCACGTGGGCAGCCACACTCCGTCTTTGGGGGATTTTGGAGAGTGATGATGTTATGCTAGGAGCTTGTCATGGCTAAAGACAACCCCCGCATAACTATGCATAGCATAACAACATTTTGATGTAGCCTTGGTGTTCTAGCCTGTCAATTGGTCTGACACAGCCTTAAGCCAAGGCACGGCAGCATCACCAAGAGGCAGGCCAACGCCTCGGCCTATGTATATTCAACATGTTCTTTGTTCAGGGATTGATTTTCAGCGTTTCTTGTGGCTTATTTATTGCTTGAGTCGATTTTTCCCAATGTTAAATAGACACACAATCACATGCACACAATCAAACTAAAACAAGACAAGCGTTTTCATTGATAAACATTTTATTGACAGTTTCTATATTACTTTCGTTTTATGTATCATAAAAGCCGCTTTAGTTTTCAATACAAAAAGGTCATACATGGTGTCTCCTTTCACTAAACCCCGTTCCCCTTATAACCATAGAACTGAATACACATTCTAAAAGTTAAAAAACAAAAAACTACAGCTGTTTTGAATGTTAACACTCACACTGACAAATACCACACAAGAGTGCACATGCACGCACACACTCACACTGACAAATACCACACAAGAGTGCACATGCACGCACACACTCGCACTGACAAATACCACACAAGAGTGCACATGAGCACACACTCGCACTGACAAATACCACACAAGAGTGCACATGAGCACACACTCGCACTGACAAATACCACACAAGAGTGCACATGAGCACACACTCGCACTGACAAATACCACACAAGAGTGCACATGAGCACACACTCGCACTGACAAATACCACACAAGAGTGCACATGAGCACACACTCGCACTGACAAATACCACACAAGAGTGCACATGAGCACACACTCGCACTGACAAATACCACACAAGAGTGCACATGAGCACACACTCGCACTGACAAATACCAGACAAGAGTGCACATGAGCACACACTCGCACTGACAAATACCACACAAGAGTGCACATGAGCACACACTCGCACTGACAAATACCAGACAAGAGTGCACATGAGCACACACTCGCACTGACAAATACCAGACAAGAGTGCACATGAGCACACACTCGCACTGACAAATACCACACAAGAGTGCACATGAGCACACACTCGCACTGACACTGACAAATACCACACAAGAGTGCACATGAGCACACACTCGCACTGACAAATACCACACAAGAGTGCACATGAGCACACACTCGCACTGACAAATACCACACAAGAGTGCACATGAGCACACACTCGCACTGACAAATACCAGACAAGAGTGCACATGAGCACACACTCGCACTGACAAATACCACACAAGAGTGCACATGAGCACACACTCGCACTGACAAATACCACACAAGAGTGCACATGAGCACACACTCGCACTGACAAATACCAGACAAGAGTGCACATGAGCACACACTCGCACTGACAAATACCACACAAGAGTGCACATGAGCACACACTCGCACTGACAAATACCAGACAAGAGTGCACATGAGCACACACTCGCACTGACAAATACCACACAAGAGTGCACATGAGCACACACTCGCACTGACAAATACCACACAAGAGTGCACATGAGCACACACTCGCACTGACAAATACCACACAAGAGTGCACATGAGCACACACACGTGCAGCAGGTAAAACCAAAACTAGGCCCACATCATGAGTGGAGGAAATGAATAGCTGTTCATGAACGTTCAATAACTGATAAAAACAAATGTAAATAAATACCTTGCCAGTTTAAGCAACATAATATTGTCCATGATCACAACGGTTTATGAACGTTCAATAACTGATAAAAATAAATGTAAATAAATACTTTGCAAGTTTAAAACCCTTTCATCGCCACTGTGGCCTCTTGGCACTGCAATGATTGAACACCCACGTCACTGAAAGGCATCAAATGAGGGTCTGGTATCCAGTGACCTTGTGTTCTTAATTTTGGGAGGTAAGGACAGGCCCTATTTTATGCATGTCACAGAGGAATCCCCAATATTGTAGACAAAATATTTTCTCTACCCGGTAAGTTTAATGGTAAATTTTGGCTGAGGAATGGCTAGCGTTGAAAGGGTTAATTAAGCATCATAATATTGTCCATGATCACAACTGGTTATGGACGTTCAATAACTGATCATGACAATAAATGTAATCCATTGAAAGTTTAAGCAAGACACGGCCAGATGCAATCTACACCATTGTGTAAGTGGTCTGTATCCCAACGACAATCACCACTGATGTCCAAATTAAGAGGAAAGTTCTGTAAATAGTTCACAATATTCCGGTAAACTCTGTTCACAATTATATCCTATCCTTTCATAAAAAATGAGTTAAAATCTCTGTTCATGACCTGTTAATAGAGTGTTATGCTGTTTATCCAAAGGAAGACCTTGCACCCCTGCATTTCTCTAGTCTAAGCATCATAAAACCACTTTTAATTTCGGTACAAGGTCAATCATGATTTCATAAAGTTTTTTCTTTACCCCCCCCTCTCCCAAGGTACAATCAAGATTTTGAATAGACAGTATTCCTAGAGTGAAAAACAACAACACCAACAACAACACAGCTGTTATAAATGTTCAACACATGCTCATGCACAAACGCACACACATATACACACAAAGGGCTGGCCACAAGTCCACCAAAATCGCACGACTTTACGATACGATTCGATCACGTGATCTCGATGCGCCAATCACATTTGTTCTTGGATACCACGTGATCGAATCGTATCGTACAGTCGTGCGATTTTAGTGGACGTGTGGCTGGACCTTAAGTGTGCACATGCCCACACACACACACTGGACCACGCTGCACGCACCAAATTATACGCCATGAAGGAAAAAGGGAGACAATCATCTACAAGTTTGCATAGTAGATTTTTCTTCTTAAATCAGAGAAAGAAACGTTGAGATGGTGACAAATTATTGGCAGCTTTGAAATCGAAAATTGGGAATGAACGTGAAAGAGCAAAGAACGACAACTCCATGTCAATGTGCTTTTAACAGAGTAGTTTCTCCCCCTGAAAAAACACCTGTCAGCAGACTCTCCTTTTCCTCCATAGCACCTCAACAACCCCGTCCTTTCTCTTACCCACGTTCATAGCCCACCCCTGTCAGCAGACTCTCCTTTTCCTCCATAGCACCTCAACAACCCCGTCCTTTCTCTTACCCACGTTCATAGCCCACCCCTGTCAGCAGACTCTCCTTTTCCTTCATAGCACCTCAACAACCCCGTCCTTTCTCTTACCCACGTTCATAGCCCACCCTTGTCAGCAGACTCTCCTTTTCCTTCATAGCACCTCAACAACCCCGTCCTTTCTCTTACCCACGTTCATAGCCCACCCCTGTCAGCAGACTCTCCTTTTCCTCCATAGCACCTCAACAACCCCGTCCTTTCTCTTACCCACATTCATAGCCCACCCTTGTCAGCAGACTCTCCTTTTCCTCCATAGCACCTCAACAACCCCGTCCTTTCTCTTACCCACGTTCATAGCCCACCCTTGTCAGCAGACTCTCCTTTTCCTCCATAGCACCTCAACAACCCCGTCCTTTCTCTTACCCACGTTCATAGCCCACCCTTGTCAGCAGACTCTCCTTTTCCTTCATAGCACCTCAACAACCCCGTCCTTTCTCTTACCCACGTTCATAGCCCACCCCTGTCAGCAGACTCTCCTTTTCCTCCATAGCACCTCAACAACCCCGTCCTTTCTCTTACCCACATTCATAGCCCACCCTTGTCAGCAGACTCTCCTTTTCCTCCATAGCACCTCAACAACCCCGTCCTTTCTCTTACCCACGTTCATAGCCCACCCCTGTCAGCAGACACTCCTTTTCACTTCATAGCACCTCAACAACCCCGTCCTTTCTCTTACCCACGTTCATAGCCCACCCTTGTCAGCAGACTCTCCTTTTCCTCCATAGCACCTCAACAACCCCGTCCTTTCTCTTACCCACGTTCATAGCCCACCCCACCCTTGTCAGCAGACTCTCCTTTTCCTCCATAGCACCTCAACAACCCCGTCCTTTCTCTTACCCACATTCATAGCCCACCCCTGTCAGCAGACAACAACCCCGTCTCCTTTTCCTGCGCTATAGCACCTCAACAACCCCGTCCTTTCTCTTACCCACATTCATAGCCCACCCCTGTCAGCATAAATGAATCCTTTCTCTTACCCACGCCCAATACCCTCTTCATGTAAATGCAACACTACCATAACATAGGTTACGTATAAATAGTTTCTAGGAAAACCCATAGTCCATTCTCTTACCCACATTCATAGCCCACCTCTGTCAGCAGACTCTCCTTTTCAAATAAACCTAACAACAACCTCCTTTCTAAAACAAACTTCACACCCTGACACTGACTCCCTGCACACAAACCAAGGTGTGACTGTGAGTTGGGACTCTGAATGAGCAGTGCCACTGATTGAAACAGTCCTGAAGATCAAGACAGGCAATCTCCTTTATAAGCACCTCAACAAATATGTTTTTCGAGTTCAGTAATTTGCTCTCCGCCACAGTTGTTACAAAGGGACATAGCACCTTGTCAGTAGATTATATCTTTAACAAACTTTGAAGCGGTTCTGTGTGGTGGTTAACTAGAATCTGTATTAACAGACAAACATAGGAAAAGGACAACAAACTATTGATTCCATGACCCCCCCCGTTTCCCCATCAAGACTGACAGATAACTAAACAATCCTAGATATAACAGAAGGAAAACTTGCCCTTATGTCTTTCCCATGGCAGCACAGTGGTGGGCAAGTTAAGATCATTACCAGAGTGTCCCTGTGTTGCCATGGGGGAAAGTGAACACTAACCCACGTTCATAGCCCACCCTTGTTCTTGTAGCAAACAAGTAAGAATTATCCTTCATGATTGGAGGATTTTTTTCCTTTAAATCCATTTTTGTTAAGAGAGTAAACAACCATCTTTATGATAAATTGGGGCAGTGACAAGAGTCCATATTCAAATGCAGAAGCCATTCATTTTATGCTAGGTTATTGTAGGAACATCTCCATTTTCTCCATTACACTTGCAGGAAGAGTAACAAGTGTCTATAATTCTGCAGACAGCACTGTCTTTATGTTGGATTAGTGTATAACTAATCCCTTTTCATGCTGACTACCATAGATAGAGAAGGAACTGTTGGACTAACTATGTAGCACTATCCCTCATGCTGACTGTCCCTACAGAAGGTGTGACTGTTGGACTATTGTAGCACTGATCCCTCATGCTGACTGCAGATAGAGAAGGAACTGTTGGACTATCAGTAGCACTTATCCCTCATGCTGACTGTGTGAACTAGAATCTGTATTAGGAACTGTTGGACTATTGTAGCACTATCCCTCATGCTGACTGATAGATAGAGGAAGGAACTTGTTGGAGCACATTGTTAAGCACTATCCCTCCATGCTGACTGTGTAGATCTTGAGAAGGAACTTATGTTGGAGGATTATTGTAGCACTATCCCTCTTTATGATGGTGGGGGCAGTGCCAAGAGTCCATATTAACGCAGAACCATGTTTTATGCTAGACTATTGTAGGACATCACATTTCCCATCATTGCAGGACTAAGAAGTGTCTATAGCAGACAGCACTGTCTTTATGTTGGATTAGTGTAGCACTATCCCTCATGCTGACTGTAGATAGAGAAGGAACTGTTGGACTATTGTAGCACTATCCCTCATGCTGACTGCAGATAGAGAAGGAACTGTTGGACTATTGTAGCACTATCCCTCATGCTGACTGTAGATAGAGAAGGAACTGTTGGACTATTGTAGCACTATCCCTCATGCTGACTGCAGATAGAGAAGGAACTGTTGGACTATTGTAGCACTATCCCTCATGCTGACTGTAGATAGAGGAGGAACTGTTGGACTATTGTAGCACTATCCCTCATGCTGACTGCAGATAGAGAAGGAACTGTTGGACTATTGTAGCACTATCCCTCATGCTGACTGCAGATAGAGAAGGAACTGTTGGATTAGTGTAGCACTATCCCTCATGCTGACTGCAGATAGAGAAGGAACTGTTGGACTATTGTAGCACTATCCCTCATGCTGACTGTAGATAGAGAAGGAACTGTTGGACTATTGTAGCACTATCCCTCATGCTGACTGCAGATAGAGAAGGAACTGTTGGACTATTGTAGCACTATCCCTCATGCTGACTGTAGATAGAGGAGGAACTGTTGGACTATTGTAGCACTATCCCTCATGCTGACTGTAGATAGAGAAGGAACTGTTGGATTAGTGTAGCACTATCCCTCATGCTGACTGTAGATAGAGAAGGAACTGTTGGATTAGTGTAGCACTATCCCTCATGCTGACTGTAGATAGAGAAGGAACTGTCCCAGGCGATGAGCACAGTCTATTGTGGGCTCCACCATCAGTTCCTCTGCATTGGCTCCCAGGATGTCTGAAATACAAGGCAAAATGCAGGATAAGAACAGACACAGTAAAATAAGGGGTGAACTCCACTGTCACTTCATCCGCGCTGCTCCCCAACAATACCTGCGGCACAACAAGGTATGAAACTGGTCAAAATAATGATGGCCTGAGGAAATATACAGCACAAAATGACAGGCGAACTGCACTGGCTCCCAGAGTATGTGGAGTGCAAAGTAACAACGGGTAAAAGTGCGCATCAAAAACAGGCATGACAAACAACTACCACCACCACCACCCTCCCCTGCTTCCTCTGCACCACTGAACCGCATCAATGATCCTTTCATAATGCAAGACACCGAACACAACCCTCCCCTGCTTCCTCTGCACCACTGAACCGCATCAACGATCCTTTCATAATGCAAGACACCGAACACAACCCTCCCCTGCTTCCTCTGCACCACTGAACCGCATCGACGATCCTTTCATAATGCAAGACACCGAACACAACCCTCCCCTGCTTCCTCTGCACCACTGAACCGCATCGACGATCCTTTCATAATGCAAGACACTGAACACAACCCTCCCCTGCTTCCTCTGCACCACTGAACGGCATCAACGATCCTCTCAGAATGCAAGACACTGAACACAACCCTCCCCTGCTTCCTCTGCACCACTGAACCGCATCAACGATCCTCTCAGAATGCAAGACACCGAACACCACCCTCCCTCTGTACGTCATGCAAATCCTTTTCTATCTCAGGGGATGCAATCCCTGTCTGCATTTCGGCCTCTGTTAACAATTCTCTCCCTTCCCTCACATCGTAATGCTCGTCTCCCCGATATGTAATAACTTGAGACAAAAAAAAAATTAAGTGTGGAAAAACTCTAGGAAATAACAAAGAACAATAACTTGAGAGATTGTGTTTCATTCCATGAATGAACTGTCTTGTTTACTAATTGTCAGCATCTATGTCATCCTGATTATCATCATCATCACCATCATCATCTACATTATAACTACTAACCTGGTCCCTGTATGACAGTGGGGGAGGGTGGAGGGGAGAAGAGGGAAGGAGGTCGGGTCTGTTTCTGCATCATCATCAGTCGCACACACCCCAGCTCTGACAGCATCTGTGCACACAGAGAGAAACACTAAGTGAACATGCTGAAACACACACACACACACATGTGTGCACACACACACACATACATGCACACACACATACATGCACACACACACATACATGCATGCACACACACACACACACACACTCCTAACAAGCATCCATCTTCACAACAAGCACACAAGCCACAACAGCAGCCGCTGTCAGCGGGATGTCTTACCTGCATCAAATCCATGAGGTCCACAGGAGAGAAGAGCCTCTTGTACCTGCGGGTGACAGTGAGCAGGGGGGTGGCGGGGTGCTTCATGACGTAGAACAGCACCGAGTTGAGGTAGCTGCTGAGCACAGCCACGTTCAGACCCCCCTCAGGGCGCCGCCACGACCGGCACTGCAGGCACACCTTGTCATAGGTGCTGGACACACAGGAGAAGAAAAGGAAACAATAGGATTACATAGAATCATCTACCACAACTGAAAATATGTTTTATGTCCTCTGGTTTTCAACAGACACATATGGGACATCAGTACATATAAAGATGGTGGGAACGATCCTGGAGGCAATGCCCAGAGGCAGTGCAACACCAGTAAATTTACCCTCTGTGTACCACAATAAAATAAAATTATGCCTATAATTCATTGTGCTGCTGTGTGTGTGTGTGTGTTTCTGTGTGTTTGACTGTTCGCCATGTAACTCATGAACCGGTGCATAGAATCGCTTCAAATTTTGTGTGGTGGTGTGTCATGGTGCACAGATGGTCCCATAGCAAACGTGAATCTCCAGTCCTGATCTCCACCATGGAAGACTCACTATTCTGTAAGATCGGCTGTAGTAGTAAAGAATAGTAACTCTAAGGACTGACAAACTAGACTGGCTTACTTCCCTTGAACTGTAAAACTGACTAAATGAGAGGAGGGAGAGGGAGGGAGAGAGAGAGAGAGAGAGAGAGAGAGAGAGAGAGAGAGAGAGAGAGAGAGAGAGAGAGAGAGAGAGAGAGAGAGAGAGAGAGAGAGAGTGAGAGAGTGTGTGTGTGTGTGCGTGCGTGCACGGGCACACGAAGCGTAGCGAGTAGCTTTTTGCTAGTACATTATATAAACAGTAAAGAGTATAAAGCATTTAGCTAACTGCTACTGCTAAACACCGGGATATTCAAACTGTGGACGTCACCACAACCGACCTAGTAGTCAGATGTGATCATAGGTGCTGGAGACAGAAGATGACAGCATGAAAGCTATAACAAAACAGAATACAAATAATGTACACATTAATCAAACAAAGAGTTGGTGGATCTGTTGTGCACTACAATGTTCAATCTATCCTATCCTACAGCAGGACGCCGCCATGACAGATCCTGGAGGCAAAGCCGCACATATAGATCAAACACTACTGTTACTAATGTCAGAACACAGTGCTGTACATATAGATCAAACACTAATGTTACTAATGTCAGAACACAGTGCTGTACATATAGACCTAACACTACTGTTACTAATGTCAGAACACAGTGCTGTACATATAGACCTAACACTACTGTTACTAATGTCAGAACACAAAGCTGTACATATAGACCTAACACTACTGTTACTAATGTCAGAACACAGTGCTGTACATATAGACCAAACACTACTGTTACTAATGTCAGAACACAGTGCTGTACATATAGACCTAACACTACTGTTACTAATGTCAGAACACAGTGCTGTACATATAGACCTAACACTACTGTTACTAATGTCAGAACACAGTGTTGTACATATAGACCAAACACTACTGTTACTAATGTCAGAACACAGTGCTGTACATATAGACCTAACACTACTGTTACTAATGTCAGAACACAGTGCTGTACATATAGACCTAACACTACTGTTACTAATGTCAGAACACAGTGCTGTACATATAGACCTAACAATACTGTTACTAATGTCAGAACACAAAGCTGTACATATAGACCAAACACTACTGTTACTAATGTCAGAACACAGTGCTGTACATATAGACCTAACAATACTGTTACTAATGTCAGAACACAGTGCTGTACATATAGACCTAACACTACTGTTACTAATGTCAGAACACAGTGTTGTACATATAGACCAAACACTACTGTTACTAATGTCAGAACACAGTGCTGTACATATAGACCTAACAATACTGTTACTAATGTCAGAACACAGTGCTGTACATATAGACCTAACACTACTGTTACTAATGTCAGAACACAGTGCTGTACATATAGACCTAACACTACTGTTACTAATGTCAGAACACAGTGCTGAAAATATAGACCTAACACTACTGTTACTAATGTCAGAACACAGTGCTGTACATATAGACCTAACACTACTGTTACTAATGTCAGAACACAGTACATATAGACCTAACAATACTGTTACTAATGTCAGAACACAGTGCTGTACATATAGACCTAACAATACTGTTACTAATGTCAGAACACAATGTCAGCTGTACATATAGACCTAACACTACTGTTACTAATGTCAGAACACAGTGCTGTACATATAGACCAAACACTACTGTTACTAATGTCAGAACACAGTGCTGTACATATAGACCTAACACTACTGTTACTAATGTCAGAACACAGTGCTGTACATATAGACCTAACACTAATGTTACTAATGTCAGAACACAGTGCTGTACATATAGACCTAACACTACTGTTACTAATGTCAGAACACAGTGCTGTACATATAGACCTAACACTACTGTTACTAATGTCAGAACACAGTGCTGTACATATAGACCTAACACTACTGTTACTAATGTCAGAACACAGTGCTGTACATATAGACCTAACACTACTGTTACTAATGTCAGAACACAGTGCTGTACATATAGACCTAACACTACTGTTACTAATGTCAGAACACAGTGCTGTACATATAGACCAAACACTACTGTTACTAATGTCAGAACACAGTGCTGTACATATAGACCTAACAATACTGTTACTAATGTCAGAACACAGTGCTGTACATATAGACCTAACACTACTGTTACTAATGTCAGAACACAGTGCTGTACATATAGACCTAACACACTACTGTTACTAATGTCAGAACACAGTGCTGTACATATAGACCTAATGTCAGAACACTACTGTTACTAATGTCAGAACACAGTGCTGTACATATAGACCTAACACTACTGTTACTAATGTCAGAACACAGTGCTGTACATATAGACCTAACACTACTGTTACTAATGTCAGAACACAGTGCTGCTGTACATATAGACCTAACACTACTGTTACTAATGTCAGAACACAGTGCTGTACATATAGACCTAACACTACTGTTACTAATGTCAGAACACAGTGTCAATGTCAGAACACAGTGCTGTACATATAGACCTAACACTACTGTTACTAATGTCAGAACACAGTGCTGTACATATAGACCAAACACTACTGTTACTAATGTCAGAACACAGTGCTGTACATATAGACCTAACACTACTGTTACTAATGTCAGAACACAGTGCTGTACATATAGACCTAACACTACTGTTACTAATGTCAGAACACAGTGCTGTACATATAGACCTAACACTACTGTTACTAATGTCAGAACACAGTGCTGTACATATAGACCTAACACTACTGTTACTAATGTCAGAACACAAAGCTGTACATATAGACCTAACACTACTGTTACTAATGTCAGAACACAGTGCTGTACATATAGACCTAACACTACTGTTACTAATGTCAGAACACAGTGCTGTACATATAGACCTAACACTACTGTTACTAATGTCAGAACACAGTGCTGTACATATAGACCTAACACTACTGTTACTAATGTCAGAACACAGTGCTGTACATATAGACCTAACACTACTGTTACTAATGTCAGAACACAGTGCTGTACATATAGACCTAACACTACTGTTACTAATGTCAGAACACAGTGCTGTACATATAGACCAAACACTACTGTTACTAATGTCAGAACACAGTGCTGTACATATAGACCTAACACTACTGTTACTAATGTCAGAACACAGTGCTGTACATATAGACCTAACACTACTGTTACTAATGTCAGAACACAAAGCTGTACATATAGACCTAACACTACTGTTACTAATGTCAGAACACAGTGCTGTACATATAGACCTAACACTACTGTTACTAATGTCAGAACACAGTGCTGTACATATAGACCTAACACTACTGTTACTAATGTCAGAACACAGTGCTGTACATATAGACCAAACACTACTGTTACTAATGTCAGAACACAGTGCTGTACATATAGACCAAACACTACTGTTACTAATGTCAGAACACAGTGCTGTACATATAGACCTAACACTACTGTTACTAATGTCAGAACACACTACTGTTACTAATGTCAGAACACAGTGCTGTACATATAGACCTAACACTACTGTTACTAATGTCAGAACACAGTGCTGTACATATAGACCTAACACTACTGTTACTAATGTCAGAACACAGTGCTGTACATATAGACCTAACACTACTGTTACTAATGTCAGAACACAGTGCTGTACATATAGACCTAACACTACTGTTACTAATGTCAGAACACAGTGCTGTACATATAGACCTAACACTACTGTTACTAATGTCAGAACACAGTGCTGTACATATAGACCTAACACTACTGTTACTAATGTCAGAACACAGTGCTGTACATATAGACCTAACACTACTGTTACTAATGTCAGAACACAGTGCTGTACATATAGACCTAACACTACTGTTACTAATGTCAGAACACAGTGCTGTACATATAGACCTAACACTACTGTTACTAATGTCAGAACACAGTGCTGTACATATAGACCTAACAATACTGTTACTAATGTCAGAACACAAAGCTGTACATATAGACCTAACACTACTGTTACTAATGTCAGAACACAGTGCTGTACATATAGACCAAACACTACTGTTACTAATGTCAGAACACAGTGCTGTACATATAGACCTAACACTACTGTTACTAATGTCAGAACACAGTGCTGTACATATAGACCTAACACTACTGTTACTAATGTCAGAACACAGTGCTGTACATATAGACCTAACACTACTGTTACTAATGTCAGAACACAGTGCTGTACATATAGACCTAACACTACTGTTACTAATGTCAGAACACAGTGCTGTACATATAGACCTAACAATACTGTTACTAATGTCAGAACACAGTACATATAGACCTAACACTACTGTTACTAATGTCAGAACACAGTGCTGTACATATAGACCTAACACTACTGTTACTAATGTCAGAACACAGTGCTGTACATATAGACCTAACACTACTGTTACTAATGTCAGAACACAGTGCTGTACATATAGACCTAACACTACTGTTACTAATGTCAGAACACAGTGCTGTACATATAGACCAAACACTACTGTTACTAATGTCAGAACACAGTGCTGTACATATAGACCAAACACTACTGTCACTAATGTCAGAACACAGTGCTGTACATATAGACCAAACACTAATGTTACTAATGTCAGAACACAAAGCTGCACATATAGACTAAGCACTACTGTTACCAATGTCAGAACATGATGCAATACAATGGCCATCATCATACTGTTATCAGGAACTGTGGACAAAAAACAGTCTTCAGAGAGAAATGCTCCCCCCCCCCCCTCCCCTCAAGTCTTTCATCCCTGAATCCTTACACTCCAAGGGTCTAAGCTGAGCTAGCCAAGACTCCTGGACAGCCCTCTACTGTTAACTAAATAACTGTCAGTGTAAACATAGTGTTGCTGGACAATGGAAGGGATTCAAAAACACACACACACACCCTGACACACCGTCTAGGGCCCAAACGATAAGCAGATAGATAGGAGAGAAGTGACAGGGAGAAACCTGATAAATGTCAACCAGTTTGCTATTACAATATGCCATGCGTTGAACTACATTAACTCACAACCGAGGGAAGACAAATTTGAACAGCCACCCACACATGAGAGAGAGAGAGAGAGAGAGAGAGAGAGAGAGAGAGAGAGAGAGAGAGAGAGAGAGAGAGAGAGAGAGACTCAGAGAGAGAGAGAGAGACTCAGAGAGAGAGAGAGAGAGAGAGAGAGAGAGAGAGAGAGAGACTCAGAGAGAAGAGAGAGAGAGATAGAGAGAGAGAGAGAGACTCATAGAGAGAGAGAGAGAAGAGAGAGAGAGAGAGAGAGAGAGAGAGAGAGAGAGAGAGAGACTCACAGAGAGAGACTCACAGAGAGAGAGACTCACAGAGAGAGAGAAAGAGAGAGAGAGAGAGAGAGAGAGAGAGAGAGAGAGAGAGAGAGAGAGAGAGAGAGAGAGAGAGAGAGAGAGAGAGAGAGAGACTCACAGAGAGAGAGAGTGAGACAGAGAGACAGACGGACAGACAGACATACCTGGTGGGTTGGATCACCAGCCTGTGGTTCAGTTCCTCTCCTTGTTTCTTTATCTTCTCGCTCCATTTCTTCGCCGGCATTCTTCGGCCCCCGGGCTTCACACTCCCGTCGTCGCTCTCCCACTGACTGACACTCCCAGCAGCACTCCCCTGCGAGGCACTCCCCCACTGACTGACACTCCCAGCGGCACCCTGCGAGGCACTCCCATTCTGGGAACTCGTGCTACCAGTTTGAGCATTGGTGCTCCCATTTTCAGCATTTGCGCTCCCCCTCTGGCCACTGTTGTCAGCACTGTGGCGGGAGTCTCTAGCACTCCCGTCGTTGGAGTGCCGTGCCCAAGTGTCTTGATTGCCTTCTGCGCTGCCTTCTCTCCTAGCGTTTTGCATGCTCCCCTTTTCAACATTCTCTATCCTCCCTTCTTCTGTCAGGCTTTCTGTGCTTCCTTCTTCCATAGTTTCTTCCACGCTCCTTCTCTCCAAACTTTCCGCGTTCCCTCCGGCGCTCCTGCCTTGTTGGGAGTTGCATTGAAGGGCAGAAGTGGTCTGTGCCTGCGTGCTGCTTCCACTGGGTGCCGGGTTCGAGTCTCCCGCGTTGTCACTGTCTGGGAGGGTCACGTGGTTCTCCTGGACAATACAGAACAAACAGAAAAAGAGACGTCACATCAGAGCCAGTTGGTGTTCAGGAAGACCATGATACAGACAGAGATGTAGAAAGGAACTGTCTCTACACATCTCTGATACAGATGAGAAAATTGGCCCCTTTCTGCTTTGGGGATATTACCACGAGGTGATAGTAGCCGGTAGTAGGGTCAACAGTAAAGTCAGAGTGGCACAATACACGGATCTCTACAGAATTAGAAAATCATAGCAAAGCTTAGTCTTTTGTGGAAGACTATGACTCTCAAACTAGGGGGATTTGCATTGCAGCTAGTGCTACAGCCAATGGGATTGGTTGGCCTTTGGGGACTTTCCAGCTGTCCTCAAATCCCTTTGGTCATGAGAGGAGGGAGTCAGAAATGAGCGACAGGCATACGGATGGATAGAAAAAGACACCAAGAAACAGAAGGAAAGCAGAGTCGATGCATTCTGAATGTGGAGACAACACAGAAGGAAAAGAAGAGAGACATCAGGTAATGTGTTGGTTTTGCTAAAGAGACACTTGACACTTGTTTTGCTAAAGAGAGTACAGCAGAAAAGAAGAAAGGAAGATGAGAGATGAAATAAGACATACCTAGCAAACATTTGAGAGAAAAAGGAATGGTGTCATGAGGTTGTATGGCGCGCACGCGTATGTGTGCGCGCGCACGCGTATGTGTGCGCGCGTGCGCGTGTGTATGTATGTATGTGAGAGAGAGAGAGAGAGAGAGAGAGAGAGAGAGAGAGAGAGAGAGAGAGAGAGAGAGAGAGAGAGAGAGAGAGAGAGAGAGAGAGAGAGAGAGAGAGAGAGAGAGAGAGAGAGAGAGAGAGAGAGAAACAGAGACACAGAGAGAAGCAGAGACAGAGACACAGAGAGAAGCAGAGACAGAGACACAGAGAGAAGCAGAGACAGAGACACAGAGAGAAGCAGAGACAGAGACACAGAGAGAAGCAGACAGGCAGACAGCAGTATAACCAGTATAAAAGCTGTGGCCCAGCTTGCAAAAAGCAGAATAGTTGTGGATACCTGTGAGAGCTGGGGCACTGAACTCCGACCTCTGGTGTTACGTAACGTCTGCACCAGCCAGTGACGTGCGTTACAGTGACTGACGTAACGGTACACCGTGACACCGGTACGTATTATCTGTAACAAACGAAAGTAACAATGTAAACAATAAACAACAAGCAGTTACGGGCGTTACAGGGACTGAGTGGTACACCTGTATGTGTTGTCTGCAACAATGAAAACAGTCATCATCAGCATCATCATCACTATCATCGTCGTCGTCCTCTTCATCATATCACCATCATCATTATCATCATCATCAGCACCATCATTGCCATTATCACCATCGTCATAATCACCACCATCATCATCATCATCAGCAGCAGCAGCAGCAGCAGCACCATCATTGCCATTATCACAATCGTCATAGTCACCACCATCATCATCATCATCAGCAGCAGCAGCAGCAGCACCATCATTGCCATTATCACAATCGTCATAGTCACCACCATCATCATCATCATCATCATCAGCAGCAGCAGCAGCAGCAGCAGCACCATCATTGCCATTATCACAATCGTCATAGTCACCACCATCATCAGCAGCAGCACCATCATTGCCATTATCACAATTATCACCACCGTCATAATCACCACCATCATCATCATCATTATTATTATTATCATCATCATCAGCACCATCATTGCCATTATCACAATTATCACCATCGTCATAATCACCACCACCATCATCATCATCATCATTATCATCATCATCAGCACCATCATTGCCATTATCACAATTATCACCATCGTCATAGTCACCACCATCATTATCATCAGCAGCAGCAGCACCATCATTGCCATTATCACAATTATCACCATCACCACCATCATCATCATCACAATGTTCAGTGAGAAGCAACATTCTGCTGTTCTTGTGAAAGGGATAGGGTTAGGATCAGCCTAGGGTTATTGTCATGAAACTGAAAGAGGGATGGGAACAGGTAACTGAAAGAAGACTTTGAGATCGAGAGTGGTGAACATCAGGGGTGTCTAACCTACAACCTTGCCGTGTTTCTGGCCTCCTATTAGACAGAGGGATGGGAACAGGTAACTGAAAGAAGACTTTGAGATCGAGAGTGGTGAACATCAGGGGGGTCTAACCTACAACCTTGCCGTGTTTCTGGTCTCCTGTTAGACAGAGGGCTGTGGGAACAGGTAACTGAAAGAAGACTTTGAGATCGAGAGTGGTGAACATCAGGGGGGTCTAACCTACAACCTTGCCGTGTTTCTGGCCTCCTGTTAGACAGAGGGCTGTGGGAACAGGTAACTGAAAGAAGACTTTGAGATCGAGAGTGGTGAACATCAGGGGGGGGGGGGGGGGGGTGTTTTAGAGAAAGAATCGAATGTACGATTGATAGATTGTTATAACATACATTAGCTCTTTTGGGGGGTTCAATTATAATATATATTATATGAATCTTAAAACACAAATTACGTATCGCTACAATATGTCTTTACAATTTATTTAATTAAACTCTAAATCAATACTTCTCCAATGCCGTCTGTTAACTATTGGCCTCAGACACAGTCTCCACATTTCAAGCTATCGTTAAATGTCCTTTTCTCCTATAGTGAAGACCAGGCTCATAACATTAACAGCGCATTCAGTGGTGACCTTGGTTTACATTGTCAGTCAAACGAAGGGACTCTCTCCTTTGACACAGACTGAACACAACAAACACGTCTGCCATGCCAGAAATCACACTTTTGAAAATCGTCTAACTTTTATATATTGGTCAAGTAATTTATTCATTGATTCTTTGGAAGAGAGGCTACTTGACTAAGAAAAAACGAAGTGAAATATTCGAAGTGTCAGACTGCTATTGTGCGTGTACTAATGGATTGTCGAGGTGGAAATGTAACCAAACATTTGCACAATTCCTTTACTTGTGTCATCAACGACTTGAAAAGTGGACCTTTCTCTTTCTCTGAATGGTGTTTATCATACCAGACTACACCGTTTATAGCTCTCTCCATGGCTAACCTGTTCCACAGAAGGTCGACCCCAGACTACACCGTTGATAGCTCTCTCCGTGGCTAACCTGTTCCACAGAAGGTCGACCTCAGACTACACCGCTGATAGCTCTCTCCATGGCTAACCTGTTCCACAGAAGGTCGACCCCAGACTACACCGTTGATAGCTCTCTCCATGGCTAACCTGTTCCACAGAAGGTCGACCTCAGACTTCACCGTTGATAGCTCTCTCCATGGCTAACCTGTTCCACAGAAGGTCGACCTCAGACTACACCGTTGATAGCTCTCTCCATGGCTAACCTGTTCCACAGAACGTCGACCCCAGACTACACCGTTGATAGCTCTCTCCATGGCTAACCTGTTCCACAGAAGGTCGACCCCAGACTACACCGTTGATAGCTCTCTCCATGGCTAACCTGTTCCACAGAAGGTCGACCTCCAGACTACACCGTTGATAGCTCTCTCCATGGCTAACCTGTTCCACAGAAGGTCGACCTCAGACTACACCGTTGATAGCTCTCTCCATGGCTAACCTGTTCCACAGAAGGTCGACCTCAGACTACACCGCTGATAGCTCTCTCCATGGCTAACCTGTTCCACAGAAGGTCGACCTCAGACTACACCGTTGATAGCTCTCTCCATGGCTAACATGTTCCACAGAAGGTCGACCCCAGACTACACCGTTGATAGCTCTCTCCGTGGCTAACCTGTTCCACAGAAGGTCGACCTCAGACTACACCGTTGATAGCTCTCTCCATGGCTAACCTGTTCCACAGAAGGTCGACCTCAGACTACACCGCTGATAGCTCTCTCCATGGCTAACCTGTTCCACAGAAGGTCGACCTCAGACTTCACCGTTGATAGCTCTCTCCATGGCTAACCTGTTCCACAGAAGGTCGACCCCAGACTACACCGCTGATAGCTCTCTCCATGGCTAACCTGTTCCACAGAAGGTCGACCCCAGACTACACCGTTGATAGCTCTCTCCGTGGCTAACCTGTTCCACAGAAGGTCGACCTCAGACTTCACCGTTGATAGCTCTCTCCATGGCTAACCTGTTCCACAGAAGGTCGACCTCAGACTACACCGTTGATAGCTCTCTCCATGGCTAACCTGTTCCACAGAAGGTCGACCTCAGACTACACCGTTGATAGCTCTCTCCATGGCTAACATGTTCCACAGAAGGTCGACCCCAGACTACACCGTTGATAGCTCTCTCCATGGCTAACCTGTTCCACAGAAGGTCGACCTCAGACTACACCGTTGATAGCTCTCTCCATGGCTAACCTGTTCCACAGAAGGTCGACCCCAGACTACACCGTTGATAGCTCTCTCCATGGCTAACCTGTTCCACAGAAGGTCGACCTCAGACTACACCGCTGATAGCTCTCTCCGTGGCTAACCTGTTCCACAGAAGGTCGACCTCAGACTACACCGTTGATAGCTCTCTCCATGGCTAACCTGTTCCACAGAAGGTCGACCTCAGACTACACCGCTGATAGCTCTCTCCGTGGCTAACCTGTTCCACAGAAGGTCGACCTCAGACTACACCGTTGATAGCTCTCTCCATGGCTAACCTGTTCCACAGAAGGTCGACCTCAGACTACACCGTTGATAGCTCTCTCCATGGCTAACCTGTTCCACAGAAGGTCGACCCCAGACTACACCGTTGATAGCTCTCTCCATGGCTAACCTGTTCCACAGAAGGTCGACCTCAGACTACACCGTTGATAGCTCTCTCCATGGCTAACCTGTTCCACAGAAGGTCGACCCCAGACTACACCGTTGATAGCTCTCTCCATGGCTAACCTGTTCCACAGAAGGTCGACCTCAGACTACACCGCTGATAGCTCTCTCCATGGCTAACCTGTTCCACAGAAGGTCGACCTCAGACTACACCGTTGATAGCTCTCTCCGTGGCTAACCTGTTCCACAGAAGGTCGACCTCAGACTACACCGTTGATAGCTCTCTCCATGGCTAACCTGTTCCACAGAAGGTCGACCCCAGACTACACCGCTGATAGCTCTCTCCATGGCTAACCTGTTCCACAGAAGGTCGACCTCAGACTACACCGTTGATAGCTCTCTCCATGGCTAACCTGTTCCACAGAAGGTCGACCTCAGACTACACCGTTGATAGCTCTCTCCATGGCTAACCTGTTCCACAGAAGGTCGACCCCAGACTACACCGCTGATAGCTCTCTCCATGGCTAACCTGTTCCACAGAAGGTCGACCTCAGACTACACCGTTGATAGCTCTCTCCATGGCTAACCTGTTCCACAGAAGGTCGACCCCAGACTACACCGCTGATAGCTCTCTCCGTGGCTAACCTGTTCCACAGAAGGTCGACCTCAGACTTCACCGTTGATAGCTCTCTCCATGGCTAACCTGTTCCACAGAAGGTCGACCTCAGACTTCACCGTTGATAGCTCTCTCCATGGCTAACCTGTTCCACAGAACGTCGACCCCAGACTACACCGTTGATAGCTCTCTCCGTGGCTAACCTGTTCCACAGAAGGTCGACCCAATGTGGGCCATCTCCAATCTGAATGACGTCCCACTGTTTGTCTGCTGGTCCGTCTTCTAACCTCATGTACCCCTCCTCCCCACCCCACCTCTCTCTCTCTCTCTCTCTCTCTCTCTCTCTCTCTCTCTCACACACACACACACACACACACACACACACGACAGGACAGGATGTAAAAAAAAGGACATGTAAGGACAGGATGTAAAAAGACATTATGACGACAGGATGTAAAAAAGCTTTATCAAGCTTACTCTTTTATCGTCAATAAAGATCATTTTGACTTGACTTGACTTGACTTGACTTGACTTGACACACACACACACACACGCACACACACCACACACACACACACACACACACACACAACACACACACCACACCACACCACACCACACCACACCACACACACACACACACACACACACACACACCGTTTCTACGTCCCTAACCATAACGTAGACTTTTGACCCAAACTACAAACCCTAATCATAAGCCATTTTGTTAATTTTTAATACAACTTTTTTCAATTTAACAGGCTTTCATTGAAGAGACCCTTGACGATTTTTCTTGCCACCCATTATTTCAAAATCCTGCCGGTGATTTGTATTTAAAATACCGACCGATGACATTGTCTTGTTTAGAGTGAATAAAAACTACTTATGACAGGAGAAGGCTGCCATGGGCAGGCAGCCAATGGGAGGTAGGCCCACAACGTGTGTGACAGAAACAGAACATTATTTTTCATGCAGACAGCCAGGCAGACAGACAATGAGGCAGACGGATAACAGCAAACAAACAGACAGATGAATATATAGCCAGGCAGACAGACAGTGAGGCAGACGGATAACAGCAACCAAAACAAACAGGTGGACAGATAGCCAGGCAGACAGACAATGAGGCAGACGGATAACAGCAAACAGACAGACAGATGAATAGATAGCCAGGCAGATAGACAAAGGGAGTGACGAGGAAGGCATAGTGTTAGGGGGTGTTTACAAGAAGAAAGCGACATTCTTGCTTCGGGTCAGAGCAACGAAACAGTTGAAGGATTTTATATCATGTGACAGCAGCATCTGCCAGCATCTCTCTCCGTCTCTCTCTCTCTCTCTCTCTCTCTCTCTCTCTCTCTCTCTCTCTCTCTCTCTCAGTCACACACGCACGCACGCACACACGCGCACGCACACACGCACGTGTGAATATACACAAACATAAACACACCTACAAGCACAAACAAACACGCACACACATACACAGACGCACGCATGCACTACAATGATTTCCAAAATATAGACAAGATAATGTAGTGTGAAAGAAAAGTAACTGGGGGGGGGAGAGAGAGAGAGAGAGAGAGAGAGAGAGAGAGAGAGAGAGAGAGAGAGAGAGAGAGAGAGAGACAGAGGGAGAGAGAGAGACAGACAGAGGGAGAGAGAGACCGACAGAAACAAAGACAGACCCAAATGGACAACAGCAATTTTGAGAAACATGCGTTAAGATCACGCCGTAGGCTGAGAACTCCTTCCCTTATGTTCACAGAGTGCACGAGGGAGAGAGGGGAAGGGGGAAATGTGAAATACGAATGCATTATTGGGGGCAAAAAGGGTAAGCTACAATAGCTTCTTTGCACCCTCACTCACACACACCATGCATCAAGCAAAGAAAATCGACATAAAAACAATTAAGTCAAGGAAATGAAAACACAAATGACAAAATGAGCACATGAAATAATTTTAAAAAAGAAACAAAAAGGGGAGGGGGGGGGGGGGGGGGGTGGGGGTTGAATAAAAGTAAAGCAAATATGGATAACATATATGAGCAATGGTGAATCTGAATTGGTGGTTTGAACTGATTTACAAAAAGGGGAAACAATTGAGGCATATGCCAATCCTTCAACGGAATAATAACACTTAAACAATAACAAGACAAGATGGGAATAAGATAGGAGAGAGAGAGAGAGAGAGAGAGAGAGAGAGAGAGAGAGAGAGAGAGAGAGAGAGAGAGAGAGAGAGAGAGAGAGAGAACTGACATCCATAGCAACACATCCCTTAGGACAAGGGGGGTGGGTGGGCATAAAAGCGTTGAAGTTGTTTCTTATTTTATGAGAGAGACAGACACAGAGAGAGAGACAGAGACAGAGAGATCATACACAGATGCACATGGTTCAAAATGGAGGTCTTCTGGTGCTGTTCAGGCATACAGGTGTGACGTCATTGGCAATGGCGCCCTCAGCAAATTGTCGCCTTTGCCCTGTCCATTTGGCAGCACGTTGTGTTTGAGAGAGAGAGAGACATTTTATTTAACCAGGGAAACATGAGATAAGCAATACAATGCTTTTTTCCACCCAGCCCTGGGGTAAAACAGAACATTCAATAACAAAGCTAACTAACCCATGCACAAAAGTGAAAAGGCAAATGGGTTACACAAAAAAGGAAGAAACGCTTGGGGTAATGAGAGGTGAGGGGGGGGGGGGGAGAAGGAGGGAGGAAGTAAGGGGGAGGGGAGGGAGAGAGAGAGAGAGAGTATTATGCATGTGGACAAGAAGTAAGATAGCAGAAAGCAAAGTGGCCAGAATCAAGACAGACAGACAGAGAGGGGGATGATTGAGGCGTAATGAAGAAAGCTAGCAGATAGCAGAGAAGCGAATTATCTTAATCACGGATGACACTGTCAGTAAACGCGCGCGCGCGCGCGCGCGCGCGTGTATGTGTGTGTTGTTTGTGTGTGTGAGAAAGAGAGAGAGAGAGAGAGAGAGAGAGAGAGAGAGAGAGAGAGAGAGAGAGAGAAAAGGGGGGGTTTGGGGGGGGGGGTTGGTACCGAAGGGAATTCGGTGAAGTGAGGTCGGAGGGGGAAAGGGTGGGTAACAATGAGGAGCTATGCAAATTATTCTGTACAATGCGAATTCAGAGAGAGAGAGAGAGAGAGAGAGAGAGAGAGAGAGAGAGAGAGAGAGAGAGAGAGAGAGAGAGAGAGAGAGAGAGAGAGAGAGAGAGAGAGAGAGAGAGAGAACCAGAGACAGTTAATGTACATTATCATTGGAGATCTTTGTTTTCACTCACATTTTCACTTTTGAAAGAAAAAGAAACTAACGGTGCTCCACCCTACATTGTTTGTCTTTGTCATTGAACGTTAGTAATCTAATTTAAGCTTAAAAGATACATTAAAGAAAATAATTCTTCAAGTAACCTTTCAAAGTTCACAGTTTACATACATCTCCCTAAAAAAAAAAAAAGACCAAGATGAAATGGCGAAAAAAACCAAGAGAGAAAATCTGTTCTATGGTCAGTGTTCACGTTCAATAATTGTTCCATAAATCTTCAAGATCACTCTGGTGCCAACAAGAAAGATAGAAAGAAAGAAAGAAAGAAAGAAAACAGAGGAAACACAAGGCACCAACAACGTAATGAACGGTATAATTTCTCCCCAAATAGCTAAATGTAAAAGTTAACCCAGTTCCCTAAGGCAGTTCATTAACTCTTTGTTGTCAGCTTCATTTCTTTTCTTCTTTTTTTAATTGTCAAACAAAAACAACACAAAAGGTCCGCGGTTGAAAGAAAGACAAAAAGAGGGAAGGGCGGAGAAAAGAAAATCAAAGAGAGAGAGAGAGAGAGAGAGAGAGAGAGAGAGAGAGAGAGAGAGAGAGAGAGAGAGAGAGAGAGAGAGAGAGAGAGAGAGAGAGAGAGAGAGAGAGAGAGAGAGATGATGTAGTGTTGCCCCTGACATTGTTCGGACCTTTAATTAGCTCACTCACACAGGAAAGAGCTTTAACTGTTCTCATAAAACAGCTCTAAACGACTGCAATCTTACCGATACACCAGCACCGTCACCATCAACCATTACTGGTAATCAACATAGTGACCAATTTCTAAACACCGCCCCCTCTCTCCGCTCTCCTCCTACCTTCAGTACCGACTGATTTACAAGATGGTAAGCTGTATAAGTGTACTCCCAAAACATCTTTGAGAGCACGAAAATACTATGCACTTCTGTCAATGCTAGCAGAGTTAGTTAGAATGAACGCTGTTTGCCGACCTCATAATATTATGATTGGCGCACCCAGGAAGCCAGCTGAGACTAAAAGAGACGACCAAGTTTTCAGAATTGTTCTTTTGTTGGCTTTCTTTTATGATGTTTGGTTGTGCATCAAATTTGAATCTCATAGCATGGCAACATCCACGTGAGACATTGTCTATTTTAATTAGGATCAGTTCAGTGGTATGGGCTATGACACACACACACACACACAACACACACACACACACACACACACACACACACACACACACACATATACACACACACACACACACACAAACATACACACACACACAGAGCTTTGTTAGCTTATTCTTTAACCCTCAATAAAGATGATTTTGACTTGACTTTTGACTTGACACACACACACACACACACACACACACACACACACACACACACACACATGATGAAAAATAGCTTTGCTTAGCTTATTCCTTTATCGTCAATAAAGATAATTTTGACTTGACTTGACTTGACACGCACACACAAACGCACACACACACATTCTACCTGTCCCTCCTTCTCTCTCACACCTACAGACCCACCGAGGTAAACCAAGCTTGTTCCGGTGCAAAGTGCTTCCATTCTTCCAAAGACCTGACTAGCTGAACAACAGATCTAGTGGAGTGTTGCAATGTTGAACACGTCAGCAGAAGTACACTATTCTCTGGGGAGCTAAGTAGCCGGTCATCTAACGCATCCCCCCCCCCCCCTCTTCCCCTCACTAGACCTCAGCCAATCACACGGGAGGAGACATCGTCACGTGACACACCGTCGCAATGCTGATTGGATGCTGTGTGGTTTGTCAAGTTGGTGGGAGGACTACAAAGAAAGACGAACATAACGAGGAGACGGGAGAGAACACTGAACACGGAACAACTTTATTTAACTAGGATCAAGATTTTAGGCGAAGCCTATTCTTCCAATCTGTCCTCGGTTAAAAACTAAAAACTAAAATTAACTAAAAATATATGAGAGAGAGAGAGAGAGAGAGAGAGAGAGAGAGAGAGAGAGAGAGAGAGAGAGAGAGAGAGAGACAGAGAGAGAGAGAGATAACGATAACGATAACGATAACGATATTTATTTGGTAAGGCCAAGGCCCCATTCAAAGGGGTGATTCACAATACATATATTAAACTTACAACAATCGTGAGTAATGCATAACACAATATAAATATTCTTGCTAACTGAGCTAACTTACCATAATGCTTCTTCTCTTAAATGCCAAATATAAATACATAGCAAGATTGCACATAACAATTTCATTTGTTGAAGTCAAAAGAAGCACTAATCTAAAAAGAGCTGGGTTTCTACAATATTTTGCAGGAATATATTTTTGTCTTAAATCATTAAATACTGGACAACATAACACAAAATGAAACTCATCTTCTTTATCTAATCTACACAGAGGACATAACATATTTAGCATAGCATTGAATTTGTATCTCTGTCTGTGTATAGCTATATCTGAAACACCAAATCTTAACTTTGTAACTGTAGATCTGACAAATCTATTGATATTGCTAGACATTAAATATGGTTCTACCAAACAATTTGTTTTTAACAGCCTAAAAAACGAAAACCTGTCACTATTTTGAATATGGTAATCCCAATCTTGCCATCTGCAGTCAACCACACGTTGTTTAAAACAAGACAAAAAGCTACGAACACATCCAACACCTTGATCCATCCATACATATGCAAAGCCATAAATACTCAAACATTTTCGAACATCAGAAGCCCAAGTTGTTTTCCCTCTAGCATCTAATTCATACAATGTTTTATACGCTTTCAGAGGTAATCTGTGCTCATTCATGCGACCTAATCTAAGCCAATATCTAATACATTTTACTAAGGAATTCAAATAAATAGGAAATCTGCCAAGTTCGCCATACACAAGGTCATTGGGTGTACGTCTATCAACATTTAAGAACTTTTTCATTGCAAATAAATGCACCTTTTCAATTTCACGCCCATAGACAAACCCCCAAATTTCAGCTCCATATTGGACTATTGGTTGAACTTGTGCATCAAATAACTTAAAGAACAATTTAACAGAATTATTATCAAATTTATACAGTACTTTTAATATGTTCCAAACAGCTCTTTTTCCTTTACAAACAAGTTCCTGACAAGCAAAAGTAAAACTAAGTTTTGTTGAAAACTGCAAACCCAAATATTTATAAGCGTTAATAACAGAAATTTCAGACTTTCCATAAAACCACCTTTCCCGCCTGGCTAGATACCCACCTTTTCGAAATACTATGATATTTGTCTTGCTCATGTTTACTTTTAATTCTAATCTGTTTACAGCCTTATATAAGGTATTTAACTGTGTTTGTAAGCCAATTATCGTTTCTGATAATAGCACAATGTCATCAGCAAATAATAAAATAAATATTTCTATTAAATCAAAACTTATACCATGTTTACCATTTTGAATAATTTCCAAGGCCAATTCATTGATAAATAAAGAAAAAAGTACTGGGCTACAAACGTCCCCCTGTTTAACCCCCCTTGTGCAGTTAATATAATCACTAAATTTGGCCCCACATCGTATTTTAGCTTTAACATCTTCATACATACTCTTCAAACACTTATACAACTTACCTTTAATACCATTTTTAAACAGAACAGGCCATAATAATTTTCTAGATATCGAATCAAAAGCCTTTTCGAAATCAACGAATGCGGCATATAATTTACGGTTTGAAACAAATTGTTTTTGAACTGCTGCCATTAAAGTGAAAAGATGATCAACTGTACTGTAGTCTTTCTTAAAGCCAGCTTGATACTCCCCTGTAATATTCTTTAATTCTATCCATTCTGACAATCGTTTGTTAATTATTGAACCATACAATTTACTAGCAATATTACACAGTGAAATCCCTCTATAGTTGTTTGGATTATTTATGTTACCTTTTTTGAAGAGAGGGAGAATGACAGACTCTGTCCAACCTTCTGGATAAACACCATTATCAAATAAGACATTAAACAAATTTACAAGAAAATCAATAGCATGATCATCAAAAGATTTAAAAAATTCACCGATCAAACCATCAAGTCCAGCAGCTTTTCCACTTTTTAATTTTTTAATTGCTATTTCTACATCTTCTCTAGTAATATGTCTATCCAGGAATGCAGTTGAATCGTCCTCTAGCTGAGTAATGACCTCATGATCTTGCTGTGCTTCACTTTCCTGATCATCAATTTCTGTAATCGTGTTATTTCCCAATACATTTCCAAAATGGCAAAACCATTCATCCAGTGTAATATTATTCTTATTATGCTCTCGTTTCCTAAACATAGCACGAACATTATTCCAAAAGTCCTGTTGTTTATCTACTGATGCAACAATATTATTAAACAAAAAATCATTATGTTCCTTTTGCTTTCTCTCTAACATATTCTTGTATTCCCTACGTGTCTTACAATAATCTATTCTATCCAACTTGTCTAGTGTTCTGTTAAAAACCCTCAACAATCTTCTCACATTACTTCTAGCTAATCTACATTCAATGTCAAACCATATATCTCGTCGTCTAGGGGCATTTATACATACCTGCTGTTTCATACTTACTGCTGCTTCTTTAACGGCATTATTAAACATTTTGATTGCGTCATTCACATTCACATCTATGAACTGCTTCGCTTGTTGTATACGTAAATGTACTGCATCAGAATTCATGTTATCAACAAAAGTAGCTGCAGCATCATTTTTCCAAACAAATTTTTCAATATACTCTTTTCTTACTTGTTTTGCAACTTTTACATTTTCCATCTGTGTATTGATATGTAATTGTAATGGCATGTGATCTGAATGTATTTTTTCTGTGATATAAAATTTACAATTAGAACACATTAGTTCAAACAAGTCATAGGATGCAACAAAATAATCATTGACGCTATTGCCAGTGTCACTAATAAATGTAAACTTCCCATTAGTATCATCATTACAAACACCATTTAACATAAACAGACCTAAAGCGTTACACATACTCAATAAACACTTACCATACTGGTTTAAAAAAAACAGTGTCTTGGGACTGCCTTTTAATTTCTATCATGTCAAATTTATCAAACCACGAAAACGATTTAATGTTATCATTGTTAAGTGGATTTATGTTTGCTGTTCTCCCATTTAAATCACCACATAGTAATATGGACACGTTATTATTATTACATATTTCTTCCATTAAAACATCTTCAATTTGGCTAATTCCGTTGCCCACATCACACGCAGCGTAATATGGTGAGTTTTCTGGTGGAACATAAGTACAAACGTACAAAATATCGTGCGGTAAGCAAAATAAATCCTTATTAAGTAAGAACAACAAAACATTATCAACATTTGTATTTCTTTCTTTCACATACTTCATATATTTGTTCCTAATCAGACAAATTACTCCCCCTGATCTCCTCCCACGATCTGTAAACTTTAATGCTGGTTTCACAAACACTGTGTAATCAGAAAAAGAAGAAGATTGGAAATCATCAATAAAAGTTTCTACGAAACAAATAAAATCAAACGACGACACAAAATCAATAAATTCTGGATCAACAAGCTTTGAAATTAACCCATTAACGTTCCAATGCAGAAATGCAAAACTATTTAAACTATTCAAAGTTGACTCGTCCTGTGGATTATTTATTCCGTTAGGGTTATCAGTACATTCACAACCATTACCATTGATCCTCTTTTTACAATGTTTACAAACATGCACACCCTCCTCCCCATCCCCACATCCACTAACATTTTCGCTACAAGTTTTGTTTATATTCACTCCGCTCCCTTCATGCTCCCCACCCTCTCCTTTTTTATCACCACTCACACCCATTTCGAATTCTACATTTGTGGCAGCTCTCTCCCCTCCACTCTTCATACCCTCATCTAAGTTGCCATCAGAGAGAGAGAGAGAGAGAGAGAGAGAGAGAGAGAGAGAGAGAGAGAGAGAGAGAGAGAGAGAGAGACGATCTAGACAACGACAGGTTTGCGCGGAGAACGGAGTAGAGGGCTAACTAACATTATCGAACTTTTTCTTCGAACTTTTTCTTCCCAAGGGCAAGACGAGCGAGCAGCTGTGGTTTGAATACGCTGCAGACAAGATAGAGAAGAGACTGATAGGCCAGAAAGAAGAGCATTACAATAGTCAAGACAATATAGGATGAGAGAAGTAACAAGCTTTTCTGTTGCTTCATCTGAGACATATTTACGACGGATTTGATGGTAGCATGACTGACAGGTCTGAGTCAGGAAACTCTACATGGAAAGAGAATTGTCCAGAGTGGCACCTACATTTTTGACAGTCTCAGAGGGGAATGGCATTGTTACCCAGTTGGATTGACTCTATGGAAACAGAGGCTAGTTTGTCTTATGTTCCTTACAGCATTGCTTCGGTTTTGTCACCATTTAATTGAAGTTTATTTTGAATAATCAAATTTTGAATTGTTAATTTCTGAGAAGGGAGTCTAGATCTTCAGGGGTTGTGCTATTTTGGAGTTGTGAGTCATCACGCACGCACGCACGCACGCACGCACGCACACGCACGCACGCACACGCGCACGCACACGCACACACACACACACACACACACACACACACAAGACAGCAGCTATTTTGAGTGATTAGATTACCTTTCTCCCTTGTGTTTTGTCAGTGAAAAAGCGGTGACCTAGTTCTAGTACTAATTGAGTCTTGGGAGACGGCCCCGGTTTAGCTAAAGACCTCGCTGTCATCACTCACAAAGTCCAGTGAATTCTGGTGGGAATTAGTTACTCCCTTGACTAATTCGCCCTGTTCTAATCAGGGAGGTGGATTGTTGTTTGTTTCTTCTCTGCTATCGTTGTTCATTTGGGCGTTGGTTGTGACGTAGTCGTTCGGCTCCCAATTATTAGTACAGTAAAGGAGGCTTAGGTTAGAAACGTCGAGTGAAGGTATAATTAAGAAGAGTAAAGCTGGTTATTTATTAACGAGGCTAATGGAGTACTGTCGGTTATTTGCTTACGATGCAAATGAGTCTAATTAATGGTTCCTAGGAAGGTGCTTCTCCATTGTACACTTTTGGCTATACTATTGTGCCTTACACAAGAGAAAGGGTGTGTGTGTGTGGGGGGGGGGGGGGCAGGGTACTGGCGTTGGCTACATTTCTTTCTACTAGCGGTTTAAGTACCCGCTTCGCGCGTGCCCAACTAAGGGGGAGGGGGGTTGGGCTGGAGATAAGGTAGAAGAAGACGACGAAGTCATTATGGTCAAAGGGGGGTAATCTATGCGTATCGCTGACCGTTTATATTGAGTTGCTTCCCATTTATCTGTATCTGATTATCTCAAACTATCTTTGTAATTATCTTGATGATTTGGACTTGTGTGGTCATGGAACTTCACTCGTGCCTAAAGGAGGCCTTCTGGAGCACAGCATTGCATGACGTCATCACTTTGCTATACCGCGTAGTTGCAAAGCCTGTTCGGTTCTAAGTTCATACACACAACAAAGAGCGACTGTTGCCAGGCAAATTATTATAGGATCCTATAATATTACATAGCAAAGAAGAAGAAGACAAACACATGAAAATAACTGTGTTCATTCAGTTTCTGCAGATATTTCGGACAACGTAGTCCCTTGACGATACCTATCTCCTTAACCTACAATATAGGGTAGCCATCTTCTTCTGACGCGACAGTAATGCACATCATATCATGTCAAAAGACCATTGAGATTTCCCACTGATGACATAATGATGAATATTACAACGAGCCATGTGACATATCACTTTATCATCATTATATGATGGCTTCTGCAATGATGAGTCATAATCTGGAGATGACGGCGCTACAAAGTATAGTATTGTATTGTATTGTTGTGTTTTGAATTATTTCATATTGTATTGCATCACATTGTATTGTATTGTATGATATTGTTCAGTATTGTGGTGTTTTGAATTGTTATATTGTATTGTATTGCATGATGTGCTTTTGTATTGGGTTGATTTATATTGTATTATATCGTATTGAATTGTATGTTAGACTTATTCTGTTCAATTGTGCTGCATTGTATTGAGTTGTGTTGTATTGTGCTGTATTGTATTGAGATGTGTTGTATTGTATTGTGTTGTATTGCATTGTATTGTATTGAGTTGTGTTGTATTGTATTGTATTGTATTGCATTGTATTGAGTTGTATTGTATTGTGTTGTATTGTGCTGTATTGTATTGAATTGTGTTGCATTGTATTGTATTGTATTGCATTGTTGCATCGTATTGTGTTGTATTGTATTGTATTGTATTGTATTACCTTATTTACGGTCAGGGTGCAGTGCTCCTTCTGAAATTCGCGTTGACCTCACATGGAGAGTGCGTGTCCGCTAGTGCAGTGTCATTCTTTTAGCAATGTCTGAACACTAGATCCCTGAGGACTGAAGCGAGGTCTATGCACTGTGTAGTGTGTGTACCCCCTTCATGGTCCGTCCTCTGTCTTCACTGGGCCTGACATAGCAGTGGACAGGTCTATGTAGTGTGTAGTGTGTGTACCCCCTTCATGGTCCGTCCTCTGTCTTCACTGGGCCTGACATAGCAGTGGACAGGTCTATGTAGTGTGTGTACAGGGGAAAAACCCCTTCATGGTCCGTCCTCTGTCTTCACTGGGCCTGACATAGCAGTGGACAGGTCTATGTAGTGTGTGTACCCCCTTCATGGTCCGTCCTCTGTCTTCACTGGGCCTGACATAGCAGTGGACAGGTCTATGTAGTGTGTGTACCCCCTTCATGGTCCGTCCTGTCTTCACTGGGCCTGACATAGCAGTGGACAGGTCTATGTAGTGTGTGTACCCCCTTCATGGTCCGTCCTCTGTCTTCACTGGGCCTGACATAGCAGTGGACAGGTCTATGTAGTGTGTGTACCCCCTTCATGGTCCGTCCTGTCTTCACTGTCTTCACTGGGTGTGTACCCCCTGTCTTCACTGGGCCTGACATAGCAGTGGACAGGTCTATGTAGTGTGTGTACCCCCTTCATGGTCCGTCCTCTGTCTTCACTGGGCCTGACATAGCAGTGGACAGGTCTATGTACTGTGTAGTGTGTGTACCCCCTTCATGGTCCGTCCTCTGTCTTCACTGGGCCTGACATAGCAGTGGACAGGTCTATGTAGTGTGTAGTGTGTGTACCCCCTTCATGGTCCGTCCTCTGTCTTCACTGGGCCTGACATAGCAGTGGACAGGTCTATGTACTGTGTAGTGTGTGTACCCCCTTCATGGTCCGTCCTCTGTCTTCACTGGGCCTGACATAGCAGTGGACAGGTCTATGTACTGTGTAGTGTGTGTACCCCCTTCATGGTCCGTCCTCTGTCTTCACTGGGCCTGACATAGCAGTGGACAGGTCTATGTACTGTGTAGTGTGTGTACCCCCTTCATGGTCCGTCCTCTGTCTTCACTGGGCCTGACATAGCAGTGGACAGGTCTATGTACTGTGTAGTGTGTGTACCCCCTTCATGGTCCGTCCTCTGTCTTCACTGGGCCTGACATAGCAGTGGACAGGTCTATGTAGTGTGTGTGTGTACCCCCTTCATGGTCCGTCCTGTCTTCACTGGGCCTGACATAGCAGTGGACAGGTCTATGTAGTGTGTGTACCCCCTTCATGGTCCGTCCTGTCTTCACTGGGCCTGACATAGCAGTGGACAGGTCTATGTAGTGTGTAGAGTGTGTACCCCCTTCATGGTCCGTCCTCTGTCTTCACTGGGCCTGACATAGCAGTGGACAGGTCGTTCCCCCCCCCCCCTTATGGTAGTGTGTGTACTGGGCTTCAGAGAGAGTCCTCTGTCTTCAGAGAGAGAGAGATAGCAGTGGACAGGTTTATGTACTGAGAGAGAGTGTACCCCCTTCATGGTCCGTCCTCTGTCTTCACTGGGCCTGACATAGCAGTGGACAGGTCTATGTAGTGTGTGTACCCCCTTCATGGTCCGTCCTCTGTCTTCACTGAGCCTGACATAGCAGCTGAGACACGCAGAGAGTGAGTGTTGTGTGTTGTGTTATGAGAGAGAGATAGAGAGAGAGAGAAGAGAGAGAGAGATAGAGAGAGAGAGAGAGAGAGAGAGAGAGATAGCGAGAGAGAAGAAAGAGAGAGAGAAGGGAGAGAGAGCTAGAGAGAGAGAGAGGGCAGATAGACAGAGACGAAAACAGGAACAAAAGCACACATACAAACACAACGCGCCTGTTTGCTTGTGTACACTGGGTGAAGGCGGGGAATAGACAGTGATATGAAAAAGAGAGGAATAGATACGGGGGTTGGGGGGTGAGGAGAGGACAGAGAGAAGAGAGATGAGGGTGTGTGTGTGGCTGTGTCTACCAGTGGGCTGTGCATGCTTGTGCGCATCTACCAGTGCATCCATACTCCTCAGATACATCCGTACCTATCCCCGCAACATAGCGTGGGTGAACGCGGGTGGGCGCGCATTATGTGAAAGAGAGAAGGATTGGGGGTGTTTTGCAGGGGCAGGAAATTAGAGGGGAGGGTGGCTGGATGTTGTGCAAGAAGTGCGTTGTGTTGTGCTTTTTATAATAATATTTATACTTTAATTGAGTCAAATGGCCAACGTTTTATAGCTGGTTTCAAGAATAAACCGAAATATCGCTTGTTTTTACAACGGGTGTTGCTTCATTATTTATTCTGGTCTCAAAAGACTTTTATTGATTAGTATTATCTTTGTCTACTTACGACCTCCCCCCCCCCCCCCCCCTTTCTTTCTCTCCTCTCATCTCTTCTCTCTCTCTCTCTCTCTCTCTCTCTCTCTCTCTCTCTCTCTCTCTCTCTCTGTAGAGACTGGGAGGTGTTTTTTGTTGTGTTTTGTGGGGTGGTTGGGGTGGGGGTCTTTAATTTTGAATTGCTGTTGTGTTGCCATTTTTGCCTTGTTGTATTATATTACTTTGTATATTTTTGTCACTATTGTTGCCGGGTTTTGTTGTCGTTGTTTTTACGTTTCTGTTAATCATTTTCTTCATTAATTGTTTATTTGCTTGAGGGCAATAGTGTAAAAAAAGCTACACAGCTTATCTGTTTTACCCTCAATAAAAAATTCGTATTCGTATTCGTATTCGTAATCTCTCTCTCGCTTCTCTCTCTCTCTCTCTCTCTCTCTCTCTCTCTCTCTCTCTCTCTCTCTCGTCTGTTCCGTCTGCAATTAATTTTTGTTTTTATCAATATGCTGACATTTTTATACTTTCATCGATTTTTATAAATCGTTAAGACCTTGTTGGAAATATTAGGCGAAGTGTTACATATGATAAACACTCGATAATGATTAGGACAAGTGTAATTAGGCGAGATGTGATTAGGCAATATGTTGTTAGGCCAAGTGTAATTAGGCGAGATGCGATTATAAAAAAAGGAAACAATTATGAGACAAATGGCAATCCTTCTACAGAATAACAGCACTGAACAAATAACAAGATACGATGGGAATAAGAGAGGAGAGGGCCAGGGAGAGAGACAGACAGAGAGAGGGGGGGGGGGAGGAGGGGGGAAGAGAGGGAGTGTAATGGGTTGAGAGAAACGGTTAGAATAAATGAAGAGGGAGAGAGATAGAGGAAGGAACGAAGACCAGACTTAATGAGCACTAAATGGAAGAGCCTTGACAGAATGCTACCTGAATGGGGAAATAGAACGAACAACCAACAGTAGAGAGACTGAGACAGAGACAGAGAGACCAAGAGAAACAAGAACCCGCACGCACACGCACAGAACGCACGCACGCACACGCAACACACACACACAAAGGGAGAGAGAATAGAGGAGAGAGAGAGAGATAGAGAGAGAGAGAGGAGAGAAGAGAGAGAGAAGAGAGAGAGAGCTATAGGGGGGGGAGAAGACATACAAACAGCTGATACTCAGATAGACAGATACAAGAAGAAAGATTGAAAAAACACATGAATTATCAGTAATTGGTTTTGGTTTTTTTGTAATTTATTAGTTTAGGATACAGTTAGGGAAATGGGGATTTCTGCGCCTTTGCGTGCCTCAAACAGAAGAAAGATAAAGGGCAGGAATTGGTGGCGATGAAGCGTAGAGAAGTGAGCATTGTCCGCCATGCTACACGTTTCGTCCGGTCCGGTGGATGAAGGTTGCAGTTGACTGCAGCGCTGCTACAGGACCCCACAGAACGCACCAACATGTTTTCTCCAGAACATTAAAATGGTGTCTTCCAAAACGGGTTCTCTATACCAAAAAAGTGAAAGTACAAACCAAGGTTGACAGATTTCGTTATCTGTTATTACATTGAGGTCAACCCAAAAGAACTCTGCCTCCTATCATGAGGTGGACTTTGTCAAACGACTGCTCTTCCCCAACTAAACCTAAAACTAAACCTCCAGAGACCTAGAGACCTAATCTCTCTTCCTCTCTCTCTCTCTCTCTCTCTCTCTCTCTCTCTCTCTCTCTCTCTCCTCTCTCTCTCTCTCTCTCTCTCGTCTGTCCGTCTGCAATTAATTTTTGTTTTTATCAATATGCTGACATTTTTATACTTTCATCGATTTTTATAAATCGTTAAGACCTTGTTGGAAATATTAGGCGAAGTGTTACATATGATAAACACTCGAATAATGATTAGGCAAGTGTAATTAGGCGAGATGTGATTAGGCAATATGTTGTTAGGCCAAGTGTAATTAGGCGAGATGCGATTAGGCCACCACCACACTGCCACAGGCGGCAGGAAAGATGGGGCGGAAGTCCGTGACGTCAGCACATCCGAGACACTGCCAGATTGTCCACTTCCGTCAGGGGAGGGAATAGGGAATGGAGCGTGTGTAGGGGTTGGGGTGGGAAGGGGGATTACTGTGTGAAAAAGTTGTTAGGACTCCAACACGGATAGAACCAGAGAACGAAGGCTAGCAATGTTACCTTTTCTGATGGAACTACACACAATTCTAAAGAAAATGGAAATATCTGCCATTTTTGCCACACATACCCCTTCTCAACTTTCAATAAAGGATATAACGCAGCAAATAACAAATAACGCAACCACAATCACGCCCCACCCCACCCTTTGCACACCTATCTTCTGTGATGACATCCACAACACTATCATCCTTTGAATCAGTGACTTTGACACGAAAACAATAAAACAATTTTGTTGTTGCTCACAGAAACTTACACGATTACACACACCTCCGTTTGAGACCTAAACCACTTTCTGACTCTGCCTGAAGCTCCGCCATTTCCAATCTCTGAGTTGTAGAGTCTGAGTGGTCAGGGAGAAAGGAGTGGAAGGGAAGTGGGAAGAAGAGGGAGTGAGGGCGGGAGTGAATAGAAACAGTTTGGGTTAGGTCCCTTCTGGGGCTTAACTTCAATTCCGTACTGAGTGTTTCGTTTACAACTTCTGTCTCTCTCTCTGAACCCATCCTCCCACTCCCTCCCGTTCTTCCCCCCTTTCTCTCCTCTTGAAAGGAATCCTTTTCTGACTCCTTTTAAGTGAGGTTTCACGTTGGCAGTGTTTTAACTACAGACATTTCAAGTCTCTCTCTTTCTGAATCCCCGTCTCTTCCCCCTTTCGTGGGAAGAACTGATTCCAAGTTGCTTACTGGCTGGTTACAAATGTCGTCTGAAATCTCAGCAAATTTCATGTTGAGAAAAAAGGGGCAAGCAACTTTTTTTTTAAATCCAACTTTCGTTGTCTATGTCAAAATATGCTAGGTTTTTTGTTGTTGTGAAAGTGGTTGGGATTACCTACGTTAGAGATGTAGCTGAAATGTTGGGTTTTACGCTTAAATGCATTTTATAAGTGAAAAAATGTAGCATTCACTTTTGGGTTTGTATGGGATCCTGCTGTTGATGTTGCTGCTGTTATCACTACTGCTACAACTTGTAACGCTGCCGTTATCACTACTGCTACAACTTGTAACGCTGCCGTTATCACTACTGCTACTGCTACAACTTGTAACGCTGCTGTTATCACTACTGCTACAACTTGTAACGCTGCCGTTATCACTACTGCTACAACTTGTAACGCTGCCGTTATCACTACTGCTACAACTTGTAACGCTGCCGTTATCACTACTGCTACTGCTACAACTTGTAACGCTGCCATTATCACTACTGCTACAACTTGTAACGCTGCCGTTATCACTACTGCTACAACTTGTAACGCTGCCGTTATCACCACTGCTACTGCTACAACTTGTAACGCTGCCATTAACACTACTGCTACAACTTGTAACGCTGCCGCTGCTGTTACTACTGCTACA
>CM065687.1:61916304-61923804 GCA_017654935.2 Phymorhynchus buccinoides
ATAATTGGGGTTTTCTGTCCCACGCATATCTCCTGAACCGCTTCACCGAATCGTTTCCAATTTTGTGTGGTGGCGTGTCACCATGAGAGGAAGGCATCCGCGCATAAATTATTGCCGTTGTGACCTTCACCTTGGTGTATGACCTTGAAAACCTAAAATATTTAAGGGGCTATAACGTCCACACCATTGGTCTTAAGGACTTCAAACTTTGCATGTAGGTACTTTGGCTTACGGTTGTTCTGATGATTGCATACCGATCAAGGTCACGGTCAAGGTCATGGAGATCGGTAGGCCTTGAAAGTAGTAGGGGTATAAAAATTGGGTTTTCAGCCACAAAAGTAAAAATATAATATTTCACGGACCCGGCGAAATCGGTACTCAGCGTTACTGGTACTTGGCGTTACCTGTATTAGGCGTTACCGGTATTAGGCGTTACCAGTACGGGGTGTTGCGCTAGTAAGTTGTAATAAGAGAAACTGGGGACTGCATTATAAGGCGAGATGACGTGTGTGTGTGTGTGTGTGTGTGTGTGTGTGTGTGTGTGTGTGTGTGTGTGTGCGTGCGTGTGCGTGTGCGTGTGCGTGCGTGTGCGTGCGCGTGTGCGTGCGTGTGCGTGCATGTGTGTCCACATGCGCGCGTGTGCGCGGGTTATGTATATGTGAAGATGGGGAGATAGTTATAACACAAAACCAAGAAGGAAACAAAATACCAACACAAGATGAACTGTTTATTTGCAGCGGTTATACAAGAAACATCATTTGCTGTTTTTGAGAATACGTTTATTATATTGTCTGAGATAACAGAGAGGCATATCACGAATGGTTTCTGTCCAACGAACACATAATAACACGTATTATCAAACACAAACTGGGCATAACAGAGGGAAAAGGGGAAAATAGCTTAGGCCAGAAGAAATATTAGGACCAAAAAAACTAACAAACAAACAGAAGACATTGTAACATGAACTACGCTTGATTAGGTGGACTGAAACATATCGGAAGAAGAAGAGGAAGAAAAAGAAGAGGAGGAGAAGAAGAAGAAGAAGAAGAAGAAGAAGAAGAAGAAGAAGAAGAAGAAGAAGAAGAAGAAGAAGAAGAATATGAGGAGGAGAAGGAGGAGGACGAGGACGAGGAGAAGAAGAAGAAGAAGAAGGGGGAGAAGGAGGACGAGGAGAAGAAGAAGAAGAGCAGGAGGAAGAGGAAAGAGAAAAACACAGATAAAGAGACAGAGAGACAGAAACAGAATCAGATTGTATGTTAAATCAATCGCCGCAAAGCTGATCACTACACTCATCTGTGTCTACAGGAAACACCAGAAAAAATATGTCTGTCTGCCTGTTTGTCTCACACACATGCGTGCGTGCGGGAACACACACACACACACACACACACACACATACAAACATCTACATTTACACTATGCAGGCTAGAATCAAGAATCATGACAACAGACTTTATTTTTCTTCCTTCTCTAAATACGCACAAGCGAAAAAGGAGAAAATTACAAAAAAGAAAAAACGCACACATGCGTGCGCGTGAGCACTCACAAACACACAGTGACACATAATCACACACACACTGACTTGGTTGAAATGTGGCTTCAGACTTTAATAATTCTTCTTCAGCCTTCTTCATTCAAGGACAGGCATCTTCAATTAAGCACACATCTATGCAAAATGAAGCCGGGTAAGTACGCATCACAAGTATTTTTACGGAAACAGACACTATTAAAAATATAATGACATAAATAGTTAACATTCAATTCATTATCTGAAGCCTTTTCTTTTTCAACCATCATATAGACCATTTTTTATGGAATGGATCAGACATTTTTTGAGATCAATGTTAGCAATATAGTATTGTGCTTTAGAGTTTCAGGACTATGAAGTAAAGCTTCTTCTTTTAATTCTTCTTCTTCTTGCTCTTTCTCCTTCTCTTCTTCTTCTTGTCCTTTATTATCGTCATCTTTTCTTCCGCTTCTTCGTCATAGTTTGTCCCTTTTTAAAAAGATTCTTTCCCGTCTTCTTCTCATGTGTGTTGGCAACCAGTCCGAGATTCACAACTCAATCTCTTAAAGTTCCACCCCCCCCAGTCTGTGTCTGCAGACATCAGAGCAGTGTGTGGTCCAATCCTCAGGAAAAAGAGGCGGTACCTACCAGAAAGAACAACGCATGTTTATCCTAAGTAACTCATCATCTGATAGCGCAACTTCATCGTTGAAAATGTGCCAATCTTTGGAAAGTCTGAAGTCTGTTTTAGGACAATGTTCCGTCGTTGACTCGATTCATTTCACTGTGCTGTGATGCTGTTGAAATGCAAGGTCGGAATCTCATGACAGGCCTTACTTCACCGCATTTAAATTACTACATGTAAATAAAAACCACTTTGATATAACTTACAATCACAAAGTTAAACACTATCAACGTGCTTCACTTTCTTAACTCTCGGGGCAGTGGCAATCACAACACTTAGTGTTTAATTTTTTTTTAAAAGTCGCAATTGGAATATGCGTCAAAGTGCCCCCTGGGAGCTAACCCCGTGACCTCTGGAGAGCGTGACCTGCACGTGCTGCATTGCGGGAGAGGTGGAGAGGTCACGGGAGGTTAAACAGGACAGAGGGGAATTCCTTTTCCTCTTTTTCTTCTTCTTCTTTGTCTGCAATCCCGGAGAATGGTGACACCCGTTGCCTTTGTTCCAGTGCGTCTCGGGAACTAAAAGCAGATCAGGACAGGGGTTGAGGTCCCTCTCTGGCCTGGCGTTTCCCATGAGGGGCGAGTCCATGCCCTGATGATGCTGAACGAGGCAGGCGAACGCCCTGCCTTCACTGCCCCCCTCCTCCCCGGTGCAGTGAGTGCAGCTGCTGGCGCCGTTCAGGTGGTAGGTGTTGCTGTTAGTACTGGTGCTGCATCGTCGCTGGAGCCCCGGGTCCAAGGACAGGGAGAAAGTCCTGGTCATCCTCCGAAGCTCGTCGCGATCAAACACGCAGCTGCAGAACAGCGTCCAGAACTCGCTGCGGAACTTCTTCCCGAAGAAGTAGTAAGGAACGATGTTGATGGCCGAGTTCAGAATGACCAAAAAGTTGGCCACCTCGTTGAGGGTAAAGTCCGCCCGCGAGATTTGCTCCACGGGTTTGAAGGCGTAGATCATGCGCGACACGAGTGCGGGGCCCTGGCAGATGAGGAAGATGACGACCACGCCGATCAGCATCACCGTGGTGTCGTTGCGGTGCTTCTCCCGCGCGTTCAGTTCCTTCCCCCTGCGGCGCGACACGCGCACGGCGTGGATGAGGAAGGCGTTGAGCACGACCAGCGTCAGAAAAGGCAGGCCGCACACACACAGCAGGTACATCCACGAGTGCACGATCTCCCGGAACACCTCGTTCTTCCCGATCTCCGTCAGCTCAATCACGTGGATCACCTGGGTGGAGTTCATCAAGGGCAGTTCGTACTTCCGCGTGGAGTATTCCAGAAACTTGGGGACGCAGAAGACGATGCCTGCGAGGTAGAGCGCCAGGACCACCTTCCTGGCCCTGCTCCTGCGGCACATGGACTCCGCCCTGAAGGGGTGGCAGATCATGATGTAGCGGTCCACGGTGAAAGCCAGGGTCAGCCAGATGGACGTCACCTGGAACACGATGGCCGTGGGGTGCACCAAGGGGAAATACACGCTGTACGAGTGTTCCAGGGTGCCCGTGGCGTCGTGGGGCTTCACGTCCTTCATGACCAGCAGCACGGTGAAGACCAACACCAGGGAATCGCAGATGGCCAGAGCCGTGAGGTAGGTGTAGGTGGAGGACCTGAAGGGGCGGCGAGTCAGCACGGCCACAGACAGGCCATTGGCCACCATGCCCAGAGAGCAGACCACCAGTCCCCCGATGCCCATCAGGTAGTAGAGGAACTTCTGCTGGTACACGCTGTCCAGATGACTGTAAGACCCACCCCCCACCAACAGGTCATCGCTGTACGCGTCATCTGTGTCGTTCAACGGCAACGTCCTCGATTTCACTTCGTCCTCTTCCATCGTTGATTTCTGAACCAGCCACTATCACAACGCACAGAGTTCTCTGCTGTCTTCCATTGTTGATTTCTGAACCAGCCACTATCACAACGCACAGAGTTCTCTGCTGTCTTCCATGCTGAGCATTTTCTGAACCAACCACTGTCACAACGCACAGAGTTCTCTGTTGTCTTCCATGCTGAGCATTTTCTGAACCAACCACTGTCACAACGCACAGAGTTCTCTGTTGTCTTCCATGCTGAACATTTTCTGAACCAACCACTGTCACAACGCACAGAGTTCTCTGTTGTCTTCCATGCTGAGCATTTTCTGAACCAGCCACTGTCACAACGCACAGAGTTCTCTGTTGTCTTCCATGCTGAACATTTTCTGAACCAACCACTGTCACAACGCACAGAGTTCTCTGTTGTCTTCCATGCTGAACATTTTCTGAACCAACCACTGTCACAGAACAGTAAGATCGAGGGTCAGGACTTTGGCAGCAATGATCATGGCCAAACGCGTTTGAATACAGAAAGTTGAAATATGTTGGAGGGGTTTCTGCACCTTGTTGTGGAGTTTCGTTTCCTTTGCCTCGCGTACATTATCTATTCCACTTTTTAGACAGACGCCTCAGCAACAGCTGAATTCCCCGAAATGGAAAATCTACACTCGATGATCTAGTTGATCCTCACAGTTTAAACTGGACCGATCCCCGTATGTTTTACAGTGGTGTTTGATTTAGTTGACGGCCCAGCCAACACTAGTCAGGGCCTAGGGGCCTGGCAGGATGACTCGGTGCCAGACGATCCGCAGGAATGTGCAGCTGGGGCTCACACCGTGGCGCCACGCACTGATGGTCCTGCCCCAAGGAGGCACACTCTTCATCCAGGTCAGGACATACAACGTCTTTGGAAGGCCCAACAACTCTGGACGCACAGTCAGCATGCACATGTACACAGAGGTCAGAAGAGGTGTCACTGTTGTAGGGTTGGTCAGTGTCCAGTAGTACTGTACAGACTGTGGCGTTGACAGAACAGGCTGGACTGCAGTGTAGCGAACTTCTGCAACACACAGAGAAACACACAGGTCAATGGTTAGTGTCTGTCAGTGCGGACACTAGCAAAGCATGCAATCATGCGCAAGTACAAGCACCCACCCACACCCACATAGACACACACACAAAGAGAGAGAGGGGGGGAGGGAGGGAGAGAGAGAGAGGAGAGAGAGAGAGAGAGAGAGAGAGAGAGAGAGAGAGAGAGAGAGAGAGAGAGAGAGAGAGAGAGAGAGAGAGAGAGAGAGAGAGAGAGGAGAGAGAGAGAGAGACAGGCAGTGACAGAGAGAGAGAGAGAGAGAGAGAGAGAGAGAGAGAGAGAGAGAGAGAGAGAGAGAGAGAGAGAGAGAGAGAGGGGGGGGGGGGGGCGGGGCGCAAAACTAAAGCAATCAGAGGGGAGGAATGGAATTGGGAGGAAAACAATCCCATAAAGCCCACTGAATTCAGCAGAGAGATTTGGAGACAAAGCCAATGCTTCCAGTGTGTGTCCGGATGAATGGAATCAACGAGCCATGGGAGATAAGAACAGAAACACAACAACGCTGACATCAAAATGAACAGACCAGAAAAGCAGTGGAACACAGAAAGAGAGAGAGGGCAAGGCACAAAGACAGAGCTTGATCGAGACAGAGAGAGAGAGGGCAAGGCACAAAGACAGAGCTTTATCGAGACAGAGAGAGGACAGGGCACAAAGACAGAGTTTGAGACAGAGAGGACAGGGCAGAAAGACAGAGCTTGATCGAGACAGAGAGAGGACAGGGCACAAAGACAGAGTTTGAGACAGAGTGAGAGCAGGGCAGAAAGACAGAGTTTGAGACAGAGTGAGAGCAGGGCAGAAAGACAGAGCTTGAGACAGAGAGAGAGGACAGGGCAGACAGACAGTTTGAGACACAGAGAGAGGACAGGGCAGAAAGACAGAGTTTGAGACAGAGTGAGAGCAGGGCAGAAAGACAGAGTTTGAGACAGAGTGAGAGCAGGGCAGAAAGACAGAGTTTGAGACAGAGTGAGAGCAAATCTTCAAAGATAAGGAGGCAGAGGAGAGTGTTAGAAAAAAAAAATATACTGAGAGAGAGACTCGGACATAGAGAGAGAGAGGGGAGAAGAGAGAAAGAGAGAGAGAGAGAGGGGGGGGAGAGAGGAGGGGAGAGAGAGAGGGAGGGAGGGAGAGACGGGGGTAAGGGATGAGATCAAATAATCAAACAGCTTTTCAATGTAGTTGGGCAATGTGGATGTTCCACCTCTCCAGATGAACTGGATAATTGTGCTGTAATTCCTTCCACCAACACCCCTGTTAGCTGTAGTCCATGACAGTCCTGCTACAATGACGGCACAGTTTACAATAGTAGCGGCTGGCCCGCTATCCCTGACGGCCTTTGATCGTTGACACGGAAGGCGAATTACTGCTGTTTCTTATTGATCCAACTTCAAAGCTACAGGACCGACTGTGGGGGAAATAAACACACGGCTCGCCGCTTTAGTTTGTCATCAAGGTTAGGTCCACTTCACCGACCGTAATAATGACTGAGTCTTTAACAGCTAACACGGGTCTTTAAGCGAAGAGATAGTCCTCCCACGCATGACTCAGCCAAAGGGATTTTCTGACTTCATATAATAAAAAGGCAAGTGTCCGTGTGTGTGTGTGTGTGTGTGTGTGTGTGTGTGTGTGTGTGTGAGTGCCTGTGTGTGTGTCTGAAACACAAAACGGGCCTTATAACTCCGCCGTTTTTCGACCGAATCGCTTCAAATTTGCTGGCGGCTGTGTCATTTGCGCGGTTTGGCAAATGCGCGAAACGCGTATATGCCAGGCTCTCGGCGCCCGTATCTCCGGTATTTCTGGACCGATTGCCTTCAGATTTGGCAGGTAGATGACCGGGGACGGTGACTATCGATGTGCCAAACCGGAAGCGAATCGATTCATAAACGCGCGCGATATACGCCGCTTGACATTTTCACAAATAACTCCGCCGTTTCGCTTCAAATTTGCTGTCAGGCTTGCTGTCACTGGGGCAAAGCCTGGCAGCAAATTTGAAGAGAATCGGGAGAGCGCGTCACTCTCAGAGCAGCGCCAACGGGAAACCGTTTCTTAACCAAATCGCTTCAAATTTGCTGTACTCAGCGTTACCAGTACCTGGCGTTACCGTTACTAGGCGTTACCGTTACTAGGGAGAGCGCATCACTCTCAGAGCAGCACCAACGGGAAACGTGGCCTTATAACTCCGCCTTTTATTAACCGAATCGCTTCAAATTTACTGTACTCAGCGTTACCAGTACTTGGCGTTACCGTTACTAGGCGTTATCGGTACTCGAAGTTGCGCTAGTAATTGATAAAATGTGACAGTGCATAGGGAAAACCGACGAAATGGATCTTTGGCATAAATTGAAATTTTAATTTTTCATGTGTGTGTGTGCGTGTGTGTGTGTGTGTGTGTGTGTGTGTGTGTGTGCGTGCGT
>CM065687.1:61931304-61933804 GCA_017654935.2 Phymorhynchus buccinoides
ACTTACTGCTGGCCTTTGTCAACCCATACTGAGCTGGGTATCTTGGAGTTGGGGCTGTTGCTTTTGCCTCCTGAGTTGTCAGGGCTGGCTTGGTTGAAGTTCAGTATGCTGTTATAGATGGGGGGGTAAATCATATCCAAAGTCTCTATTCAAGCTGGGCCTCCTTTCTTTGATTTCAATGGCCTCCTATATCCCAGTGCCAATTCCAACAGACTACACACTGGAACAGAATTGTGGTACATATACATCTCCGCGACACTTCATGAAAATCTGTTCACAAGTTTCTGAGTTATGTTGGCAGTAAACGCACAAAAACGAAAACACGTCCTCCCTGGCGGAGGTATATGGTGCGCAAACTGCAAGCCAGCCAGCCCTGTGCATTGACTCCATTATCAGTGACGTCACATGGTGGCCATTGTCCTCCCTGGCGGAGGTATATGGTGCGCAAACTGCGAGCCAGCCAGCCCTGTGCATTGACTCCATGATGAGTGACGTCACATGGTGGCCATTGTCCTCCCTGGCGGAGGCATATGGTGCGCAAACTGCGAGCCAGCCAGCCCTGTGCATTGACTCCATGATGAGTGACGTCACATGGTGGCCATTGTCCTCCCTGGCGGAGGCATATGGTGCGCAAACTGCGAGCCAGCCAGCCATGTGCATTGACTCCATGATGAGTGACGTCACATGGTGGCCATTGTCCTCCCTGGCGGAGCAGTAACGCAATGTGCTTGCAACAGGAGGCGGCACATGACGGGTAGGCCGCTCTCTTTGCTTTCTTTGTGCCTGGCTCAATTGGACAGACAACCGCATCGAGCCAGTCCCTGACAGAAGGCTTAGCTTCTCACCACTGGCCCCCATAAAGGACATGCTCATTTGGGCTTTAGAACAGAAAATCAGACTTTTTGGGAAAGGACAATCGCATTAAGCCACTGAGCGACATAAATCCTCAGAACTGGCTCTGAAGGCACATGCTCGTTCGAGTTTTAAAACAGAAAAGGAGACATTTCGAAAGGATAATTCTATTTAGACGATCAAACAAAGCGCTTAACTCAGACAAATCAAATGACACGTTCACTTGTGGTTCAGAACGAATATTGAGCATTTTGGAGGAAAATAAAATCCAGACAACTATCCTAGCTTAACATGCCATCCTCATTAGGGCCTGAAGTTGATTTAATATTATATTCATAAAAGAATGTTCAGAAGAGGAGGGGGAAGAGGATGAGGACAAAGAAAAAGAAGAAGAACACCACCAACACCAGCAACAACCAGTAGGTAATATTATCATAAGTTATTCATTTATGAGGCGACTTAATATTAAAAATTCTACTTTTCACATAAACGTACCAAGAGGATTCAACATAATTAAATCTGATTATGTTTGAAACTATGAAAGACACGTAAACCCTAGCAGCCATATTTGGCGTATCATTAAATCAGTATGATTGTCGTGAACTTTACAGGCGTCAGAATCGTCTGAAGCGCAATCCTCTGACCACTGTGGTAGACGGACCACCAAGGCCCTACACTGTGCAGGGATAACGCTGAAATCCATTCCCAACAAAACCCAAATGGCACAAACTAGTAGCAAATAACCTTCAAACAGAGATACACAATAAAGATCTCATACATCAAAAAGCAAAACCTCTGGCACCAGAAACAAATCCTCTGTCAGCTGTTTTTAATCCTCTGAAAGTTGCACATCATCTGACAGTTCTGATGCCTGACTTTAGCATTTGATCCACGTCCTCTTTACATGAAATCTACTGAATGACCTTGATAACCTCTAAGGATGGAATTAGTGTGTGTGTGTGTGTGTGTGTGGGGGGGGGGGGGGGGGGGGGGGGGGGGGCAGGAGTGAATGACAGTTATTGCCGCTACAATGAGTGAATGACAGTTAATGGGGGCTGTACAATGAGTGAAAGGCGAGCTGATACAAGAGAAAACGCACAACAATGGTTTCATTTGATCATTTGAACAGCTACTAGATTGATTGATAGCACACACAGTGACACATCTGCAGTGATTGTTCTTCCTGTGGGGCTCAATGAGTGAATGACAGTTGATGCCGCTACAATGAGTGAATGACAGTTGATGCCGCTAAAATGAGTGAAAGACAGTTAATGTCGCTAAAATGAGTGAACGACAGTTGATGCCGCTAAAATGAGTGAAAGACAGTTAATGTCGCTAAAATGAGTGAACGACAGTTAATGACGCTAAAATGAGTGAATGACAGTTAATGCCGCTACAATGAGTGAATGACAGTTAATGCCGCTAAAATGAGTGAATGACAGTTAATGCCGCTACAATGAGTGAATGACAGTTAATGCTGCTACAATGAGTGAATGACAGTTAATGCCGCTACAATGAGTGAATGACAGTTAATGCTGCTACAATGAGTGAAAGACAGTTAATGCCGCTAGAATGAGTGAATGACAGTTAATGCCGCTACAATGAGTGAAAGACAGTTGATGCCGCTAAAATGAGTGAATGACAGTTA
>CM065687.1:61936304-61941304 GCA_017654935.2 Phymorhynchus buccinoides
ACTAGACGACAACCTCCATCGTCTCTACATACATCATCATCCCTGTCATCACCATCGTCATCAGGCCTCCAACTCTACTGTCACGTGGGAAACAAATCTTCAGAATTTGTAGAATGTTCTCTTATCCTTTGGGGGGGGGGGGGGGGGGGGGGGGGGGGGGGACAGTCAAAATAATTATTTGGTCTGACATTGGCCCTTTATGAATTAAGCATTAAGGCTACAACGAAATAAGACAGAACTGAGAGAGAGAGAGAGAGAGAGAGAGAGAGAGAGAGAGAGAGAGAGAGAGAGAGAGAGAGAGAGAGAGAGAGAGAGAGAGAGAGAGAGAGAGAGAGAGAGAGAGTGAGTTGAATTGAATCATTATTTTCTTTAATGAGGATAGATTAAGCCAAAATAATGCTTTTTTTCATCCAGTCCTCAAACAATAAATACTAAAGAACTAAAGAACAAAGACATAAACACAGAGACAATAACATTGAAACAGACACGAAAGATAAAAGAAAGCACGAGAATGAACATTCATCCACTCCCGTTTCTCACAACTCAAATAACAATATAGACATTAAACATTGGAAGGATATGAGAGAGAGAGAGAGAGAGAGAGAGAGAGAGAGAGAGAGAGAGAGAGAGAGAGAGAGAGAGAGAGAGAGAGAGAGAGAGAGAGAGAGAGAGAGAGAGAGAGAGAGAGAGAGAGAGAGAGAGAGAGAGAGAGAGAGAGAGAGAGAGAGAGAGAGAGAGAGAGAGAGAGAGAGAGATTGAAAAAAAAATAACATCCACCTCACATAAAAAAAATGCTAATACATAAACAAGCATTTACGTGAGTACAAGTCCCGTTCATCTATGGAGAGCTTGAATCAAACTTCTAAAGCGCACACACGCATAAAAAGCATAGAAGGTCATATGCACAAAATAAGCGTACAGAAAGCAGAACATGTCCTAATATTATTGATTTAAGCATAATTACAAACAATCATGTATACTACGCATGCATTGGTGCTTAGGAAGACCAGTGGAAAACACGTTACGCATGTTCATCAAAACATTTCAGGAGAAAATAGTGAGATGTTAGAGTTATTTATTAAAAACACGAAATGCAATGTTTTGAATCTTTTATTTAAGAAAATTTATATACGCTTCACCATTAAGCTCTAAGCGCTTAATCTTTTGAAATTAGGCTCATTGTTTAAAAAGTCATGCAGTCTGTTCCAGAGCCAGCTGCCAGAATAGGTAAGGCTTGATTTACAGAGAGTAATAGCAGGTAGAGGAAGATCTAGTGAGTGGCTCTGACGGACAGCATTGAGAGTGAACATATTATTGTGTAATGAAGTTGGAGAATTGCCATTAAGAAACGTATGCATTAGGACTCCTTTGTTATAAAGTAGTTTAAATTGAAGTGGAAGAATATTGGCAGACTTGTTTGTAGTCGTCATTGGTCAAAGAAGATTTGTTTATTGTGACCTTTTTTGGTCACCACTGACCAATGGTTTGAGTAAAGTGTTGATGAATAATATATAGCAGATTGAATAAATGAATAGAAAAACATTTTACGGGCATGGACATTTTAAAAGTTCTTTATCTTATTAAATTGGTAGACTTTAGTAGCAACACTCTTGGAAAATGCGTGTATGTGTGAAGACCAAGACAGGTTTTGAACGATAGTTATTCCTAACTATTTATGAGTTAACACTTCTTCGACTGTGTCATTGTTTATGTGTAGAGTTGGTAAATTTACATTATTGTTTTGGCGTTTTTGAGAGAGAGAGAGAGAAGAGAGAGAGAGAGAGAGAGAGAGAGAGAGAGAGAGAGAGAGAGAGAGAGAGAGAGAGAGAGTGTGTGTGTGTGTGTGTGTGTGCGTGTGCGTGCGTGCGTGCGTGCGCGTGTGTGTGTGTGTGTGTGTGTGCGTGTGTGTGTGTGTGTGCGTGTGCGTGTGTGTGTGCGTGTGTGCGTGCGTGCACATGTATTAGAGAGACAGAATGGCAACACACGGAGTTTTTCTGAAATTATCTCTTTTATCCCCCTCTCCCACATAATCAAGATTCGGTTAAAAAAATAATTGAGAATCGGAAACGGAGGTGAGGTCACCATCGTCATCATCGCCAGCAGCACCAGCACCAGCATGGTCATCATCATCATGTAGAGAGCACTGCAGTGGAAGGAATTCTGACGTGTCTCCAAGAGGCAGCCACAAAGTTCACCTGTCTGAGCCCCCAGCCGCCCTCCCCCAACCCCTATCTCTTCTCTCCCACCCTGTTTGTTTTGTTCCTTTCTTGGGCGGAGAGACGGGCGCCATTACTGGTGACGTCACTACTCCCAGACAACCAGAGGGCAGAGAGGAGACAGCAGGAAATGCGACCTGACTGTTGTCAATTCCTTTGTTTCACGCCACGTTGAAAACAAAGTGGTGTTGACACCACCAGTCTGAATACACACACATTCCGGCATGGCTTGCGCATGTATCAATGTGGGATAAAAACAGGTATGGCATTCTTATAATGAGTTACATTATTGTAAGTTGCTCAAAAGATGTTATGATTTTCTTCTTTGTCTGTATGCTTTTTGTGTGAATAAATACGCAAGATGTTCCATACTTAATAAATCACACACACACACACACACACACACACACACACGCGCGCGCGCGCGCGCGTGCACACACACACACACGCACAGACACACGCTCGCGCGCGCGCGAAAAAGATCACTGTAAGGTGGATAGACGTTAAATCAAAGAACGAAGAACGACACACACACAGTGGCAAATTCAGATTTTTTTTAAAAAAGGAGAGGGGTGTGAAGGGGCGAGAGGCACATGCAGAGAGAGAGAGAGAGAGAGCAGAGAGAGAAGAGAGAGAGAGAGAGAGAGAAGAGAGAGAGAGAGAGAGAGAGAGAGAGAAGAGAGAGAGAGAGAGCATAACAGACGTTTGTTGTTTCAGAAACCACAGCAGAAACAGTCCTAATACACATCCAGCAAGGCAGCATCAGGCGACAAACAGCCTCATTAGCTGCCTTCAGTGTCCTGGCCCTCAACAACTGACCACAACATCCATTCACTGACCACATCCATTCACTGACCACAACATCCATTCACTGACCACAACATCCATTCACTGACCACAACATCCATTCACTGATCACAACATCCATTCACTGACCACAACATCCATTCACTGACCACAACATCCATTCACTGACCACAACAACCATTCACTGACCACAACATCCATTCACTTACCACAACAACCATTCACTGACCACAACATCCATTCACTTACCACAACAACCATTCACTGACCACAACATCCATTCACTGACCACAACATCCATTCACTGACCACAACATCCATTCACTGACCACATCCATTCACTGACCACAACAACCATTCACTGACCACAACATCCATTCACTGACCACAACATCCATTCACTGACCACAACATCCATTCACTGACCACAACATCCATTCACTGACCACAACATCCATTCACTGACCACAACATCCATTCACTGACCACAACAACCATTCACTGACCACAACATCCATTCACTGACCACAACATCCATTCACTGACCACAACATCCATTCACTGACCACAACATCCATTCACTGACCACAACATCCATTCACTGACCACATCCATTCACTGACCACAACATCCATTCACTGACCACAACAACCATTCACTGACCACAACATCCATTCACTGACCACAACAACCATTCACTGACCACAACATCCATTCACTGACCACAACATCCATTCACTGACCACAACATCCATTCACTGACCACAACATCCATTCACTGACCACAACATCCATTCACTGACCACAACAACCATTCACTGACCACAACATCCATTCACTGACCACAACAACCATTCACTGACCACAACATCCATTCACTGACCACAACAACCATTCACTGACCACAACATCCATTCACCACAACATCCATTCACTGACCACAACATCCATTCACTGACCACAACATCCATTCACTGACCACATCCATTCACTGACCACAACATCCATTCACTGACCACAACATCCATTCACTGACCAATAACTGACCACAACATCCATTCACTGATGACAACATCCATTCACTGACCAACAACTGACCACAACATCCATTCACTGACCAACAATTGACCACAACATCCATTCACTGACCAACATTTGACCACAACATCCATTCACTGACCACATCCATTCACTGACCAACAACTGACCACAACATCCATTCACTGACCACAAGTCATTCACTGACCACAACATCCATTCACTGACCAACAACTGACCACAACATCCATTCACTGATCACAACAGCCATTCGCTGACCAACAACTGACCACAACATCCATTCACTGACCAAGAACTGACCACAACATCCATTCACTGACCACAACAGCCATTCACTGACCAACAACTGGCCACAACATCCATTCACTGACCACAACAGTTCTTCACTGACCACAACATCCATTCACTTGTTGGAACATCCATTCACTGACCACATCCATTCACTGACCAGAACATTGATCACAACATCCATTCACTGACCAACAATTGACCACAACATCCATTCACTGACCAACATTTGACCACAACATCCATTCACTGACCACATCCATTCACTGACCAACAACTGACCACAACATCCATTCACTGACCACAAGTCATTCACTGACCACAACATCCATTCACTGACCAACAACTGACCACAACATCCATTCACTGAGACACAACATCCATTCAGAGACCAACAACTGACCACAACATCCATTCACTGACCAAGAACTGACCACAACATCCATTCACTGACCACAACAACCATTCACTGACCAACAACTGATCCACAACATCCATTCACTGACCACAACAACCATTCACTGACCACAACATCCATTCACTTACCAAACAACCATTCACTGACCACAACATCCATTCACTTACCACAACAACCATGCTGACCACAACATCCATTCACTGACCAACAAC
>CM065687.1:61948804-61961304 GCA_017654935.2 Phymorhynchus buccinoides
TAGTTCCTGCAGTCCCTTTACGAACGTTGGTATGTAAATCTTCTGTAACAACTGGAATAACCAGCAATACCATTGGTCTGCCACAATTGCTGCGACAGCATCAGGTAGGCATATATTTGCATTAACCACTGCGACATCAGTTTATCACTCTCTCTCTCTCTCTCTCTCTGTGTCTCCCCCCCCCCCTCTCTCTCTCTGTATGCAGATGCGTGTTGGTGCGAGGGCTTTGTGAGTGTGTATCTTCAGTAGTGTGAGAGCAGCCAGAGAAACAAACGATACATTTTCTCCAGCTGACATTTGTACTCGCTGTTCTCTCCGATACCAAGAACTCATGGGAATACTAAAATTGCAACCTTGCAGCCGACAGGGAAAAGACAAATGAAAGGAAAGACAACTCCTGCAGACGACAATGAGGAATGCACGTGACACAAACAGATACAGAGGGGATAAATAGCAATCCGTTAAATCACATCTTTGGATACCACCTGGATTATAGACATCCCACACCAACAGAGAGAGAGAGAGAGAGAGAGAGAGGGAGAGAGGGGAGGAGAGAGAGAGAGAGAGAGACGAGAGAGAGAGATGAGAGGAAGCAGAGAGAGAGAGAGAGAGAGAAACAACAGAAAGACAGGAACATAGACAGACAGACACAGCCAGATGATGAGGGGACATCTGTATCGTTGACATATTGAGAACTGACCATACTACATAAGTCTGGATGGTGTAATTGGGGGGATGTTGCATCCATCCAGCATTCCGCTTGGAAGGAGAGAGAAAGAACGGGGGAAACAAGCAGACACACAGAAAACAAGGGCGTCGCCGAGCGGCAGACATGTCCGTCACCAGCAATGCCACGCACTTGCGACACCCCGTAGAGTGTCACATCCTGACACAAAATTGGAAGGGATTCTGTCTTCTAGTTCACGAGATACAGCTTGAAGAAGAAACATATAGCGCAAAGAAGGAAATTTCGGTTTTCAAGGTCACACTTCAAGGTCAAGGTCAGCATGGTGATAATTTATGCTCGGATGTTTTCTACTCTAGGTTATACAGTACCACACACAATCTGAAGCGCTTCTGTCAAGTACCAATGTGGAAAATATGGCTTAAAACCCAATGTGTAGATCCCTACCACTTTCAAGGCCTACTGATCGCCCGGACCGTGAGCTTCACCTTGATCGGTATGCCACCATCAGAACGGGCATAAGCCAAAGTACCTTCATGCCAAATTTGAAGACTCTAACACTTAACGGTGTGGGAGTTATGGCCCCTGAAAGATTTTCGGTTTTCAAGGTCGTACACCAAGGTCAAGGTCACGACGGCAAAATGGTTTGCGCGGATGCCTTCCTCTCATGGTGACACACCAGCACACAAAATTTGACGTGATTCTGTCAACCCGTTCGAAAGATACCCTTGGGACAGACAGAAGGAGAAAAAAATGACACTCCGATTTTCAGGCTCCAGCGATCTTTTTGACCTTGACATTGACCTTGATCGGTATGCCATCATCAGAACGGGCATAAGCCAAACCACCTTCATACCAAGTTTCAACATCCTATGTTGATCGGTGCCCCGATATATGGCTAAAAATAGATTTTCGGTTTTCAAGGTCGTACGTCAAGGTCACGACGGCAAAATGGTTTGCGCCGATCTCTTCCTATTAAGGAGGCACACCTTCACACAAAATTTGACGCGATTCGGTCAAGCGGTTCGGGAGATATCCTTGGGACAGACAGAAAAAAAAAAAAAAAAACAAAAAACCCCAGCCTATCGCAAAGTCCGTTCACCTTCGGTGACGGAACAAAGAGAAGAAGAGAGAGAGAGAGAGAGAAGAGAGGAGAGAGACTGGAGAGAGAGAGAGAGAGAGAGAGAGAAGAGAGAGAGAGAGGAGAATGAGAGACTGAGAGAGAGAGAGACAGACAATGAGAGAGACACACAGAGAGACAGAGAGAGAGAGAAGACGAGAGAGAGAGAGAGAGAATGAGAGAGAGAGAGAGAGAGAGAGAGAGAGAGGGAGACAGACAATGAGAGAGAGAGAGAGAGAGAGTAGAGACAGAGAGACAGACAAATGAGAGACAGAGAGACAGATAGAGAAAGAGAGAGACAGAGAGAGAGAGAGAGAGAGAGAGGAGAGAGAGAGAGAGAGAGACACTGATGAGAGACACACAGAGAGAGAGAGAGAGAGAGAGAGAGAGGGAGTGAGAGAGGAGAGAGAGAGAGAGAGAGAGAGAGAGAGGAGAGAGAGAGATGAGGGGAGAGAGAGGAGAGAGAGAGAGAGACAAAGATAGAGTGCGGGGATTTGTGTGCACACCACTCGAAGACTTATGAGAGAGAGAGAGAGAGAGAGAGAGAGAGAGAGATGAGAAGAGAGAGAGAGAATGACCGGGGGGAGAGAGAGAGAGAGAGAGATGGAGACAAAGAGAGAGAGAGAGAGAGAGAGAGAGATATATATATATATATATATATATACAGAGAGAGAGGGAGAGACACAGAAAGAGAGAGAGGGAGAGAGAGAGAGAGAGAGAGAGAGAGAGGAGAGAGAGAGAGAGAGATGGAGACATAAGATAGAGAGAGAGAGAGATCGAGAGAGGAGAGAGAGAGAGAGAGATGGCGACAAAGATAGAGAGAGAGAGAGAGATACAGAGAGAGAGGGAGACACATAAAGAGAGAGAGAGAGAGAGAGAGAGAGAGAGAGAGAGAGAGAGAGAGAGAGAGAGAGGAGAGGGAGAGAGAGACAAAGATAGACAGAGAGAGAGAGAGAGAGAGAGAGAGAGAGACCGATGAGAGAGAGAGATGAGAGAGAGAGAGAGAGAGAGAGAGAGAGTGCGGGGATTTGTGTGCACACCACTCGAAGACTTATGAGAGAGAGAGAGAGGAGATGAGAGAGAGAGAGAGAGGAGGAGGATGAGAGAGAGACGAGAGAGGAGAGAGGAGGAGACGAGAGAGAGAGAGAGAGAGAGATGGAGACAAAGATAGATGAGAGAGAGAGAGAGAGAGAGAGGAGAGAGAGAGAGAGAGAGAGAGAGAGAGAGAGAGAGAGGGGGGGGGGGGAGGAAAATCTATTGATCAGGTATATCTACAAAAACGGTCAAAATTCAAGGTAGCCAAAAACCAAATGCATATTTATAAACAAACCAGTAATAGAAACTCACATGCAAAATTTCAGTTAAATCTCTTCAATAGTTTATAAAATAATTGCTTATAAATATCCAATATTTTGCGCTATTTTGGAAAAGTGCAAAAACGGCTGATTTTGAAGTCGCATATCTCAAAGATTAATTACTTTAAAAAGTTGAAACTTGTATTTTGTAATAGTAGGCAACATATACGACATGCCTATTTTTTTTCTGTGCAGTTTAGAAATTACAGAGGTGCAAAAATGGCTTAAAACCGCTATTTTCGCTTTTGTCCAATAGGCAAATTTCAGCACAACTGACACTAACATGACAATATTTCTAAAACTACTGGACCGACAGCAAAAAAACTGGTATGCAGGGGTTTAGCATGAACTAAAGAATAAGAAAACGTTAACAGTTGTGGAAAATAAACAAACTGTAACTCACACACACAACTAATATTAGCCCTGAAGCTAAAAAGTACCTTAGATTAGTACCACTGCAACCATCACAGTTCCTTGTTCCATACAATATTCCAACATCAAGCGGTTTTCCTGTCTCCAGAACAACACATATTTTGAATGTTAGTACTCCAGACCTGCTGACCATCTCCACAGTGTCTTGCAAGATTATTTATTGTCCTTTGCCCCACTATTGTGGGATAGGAGTATGTTTGTTGCGGTCTATTTGATTTTGTTCTTTTCTTGTCTGTGTTTGTCTGTCTGTCCCAAGCATACTGCTGAACAAAGTCGCTTCATATGTTGTGAGATGATGCACTACCAAGACAAAAAGACATTCATTGGCTAATTTACAATCACGCTGACCTTGACCTTGAAATTAGACCTTGAAAACTTGATTCTTTTGGTCTGATGGCCATAATGTTTAAGTCGTTGGAGATACAGTATTGAAACTTGGTATGTGGATATATTGGCTTAATGGCCGTCATAATATTGGGTAGTGGTTATCTTGTTCACCTTTGACCTTGACCTCAGATTTATTCTTTTTTTAAACTCCATATCTTTAACATTTTTTGCAGTCAAAAATGTCACGCTTGGTAGATTAATAGACTGACTCAATGTAATGCGTGATTCTCTCTGAACTTGACTTTTGACCTCGTCATTTAAAACAATTCTATAGCCCCCAAAACCATTGGGCGTACACCCACATATCCACATATATTCTTGGTCAGTATGACCCCGACCTTCGACCTTGTGGCTGTAGTCAGCGACTCATAGGTCATGTATCTATATAATCACATAAATTCTTAATAGGTACCACCCAAGGATTGTATCTGGAGTCACTTTGTATCTTGTTGATCTTGACCTTGAACTTTGACCTATGGCTGTAGTCTTTGTAGTATTCGTAGTACACACATACAACCTTATATATTCCAAATCAGTAACACCCAAGGCATCCAGTGGGAACATTTTGAAGCTTAGTGACCTTGGGCAAGTTTAAGGTAAAAGTCAGAACAGAGCAGTGACCATTTAGCCAACGTTCCTATAACCATGAATCCTTAATCGGCATCTCTTGAAAGGATGCAAAAAGGCCAGGAAGTAAAGATATGGTGGCATGGGCAATGGGATAAATGTCATTTTCCTTTTCGGCCCCATCAGTTTCACTTTAGAACTCCTTACCACGCGAAATTCGCCATATCCAGTCCTTGCCATCTTTCAAATCAGCTCTCAAAACCCACCTAGTCAAACTACATCACAACCTTTAGGCAACATTACTTCTCGATTATATTCCCACCACCCCGTCCCACCCACCCCGTATGTTAGTTGACTGTCTGCGTCAGCTTTGTTGCGCGAGCGCGAAGAGAGAGAGAGAGAGAGAGAGAGAGAGAGAGAGAGAGAGAGAGAGAGAGATGAGAGGAGAGAGAGAGAGAGAGAGAGAGGCAGAGAGAGAGTGACGAGAACGAACGAACGAATCTTTTTAATGTTGGAAAAGAATAAGCAAAATACACGCTTGTTTACATCTCGCCAACAACAAAGAAGAAAATATTAGAAGAAAAACACACCAAATCAATGCACAGAGAGAGAGAGAGAGAGAGAGCGAAGTATGAGATGAGATAGAGATAGAGAGAGGATACGAGAGAAGGACAGAGGAGAGAGAGAGACCTCAAGGGGGGGGGGGGAGAAAATCTGTATTGATGAGGATTGACCTCAAGCCTGGGTGGTGGGATTGCGGGGATTTATGTCCACACCACTGGAAGACTTAAGTCTCAGAGACGAGGGGTGGGGGAGAGGGAGGAAGGAGAGAGTGGGTGCAGAGAAACAGGGAGACCGAGAGAGGGAGCGAGATGGAGAAGTCATAGATGGGTGTGTGGGAGAGGGGGGGGGGGGGTAAATTCGGTGGTTATGAGATAAGGAGGGGTGAAAGAAATCTCTTTATTGGCTGATCAGAATAAGCCCCTAGTCGGCTTGTTTGCATCCTATCATCTAACTAGTGCACCGCTCGCTCTCTTCGCTTCACTAGTAAGATATCAACCAGCAAAACGCAGGTTTAGACCAAGCGCTGATTCCTGCTTTTCTATCTGCAGCCACTGTTCATGGCCCGAACAGACACTCAGCCACAGAGACGGATATGAATGTCATTAAGATGATGAGATAAACAACGAAAGAAAGGGAAACTGCTTAGGAGAGAGAAGCAAAGAGAAAGAGGGGGAGACAGAGACAGAGACAGAGACAGACAAATTAGGCCACTGAATACAACTCGGATCAGAAGATAAAAAAAGAGACAGAGGCAGTGTGAGAGAACCACTGAGCAAAAGCACATAAAAAATCGAAAGAGAGTAAGGCCCTTCAACATTCATTCAGCCATTTTGTTTAGAATACAAACTAACCAGAAAAGAAGAAACACTGAAGCCAATCCCCTAGCTAGCTAAGTATCCTGTACGTACAGTAAGCTGTTGGCAGTCCCTCTATTTCCAGGAAAGGCCTTCGCTTCAACCACTCCTCGGGGACTGGAGACACGCAACCTCTCAAGCTGCAGCCACTTACAAAGTGTCTTGGGATTTGATAGGAGTTGGTTCGTACCTGTGGCCAGGCCTTTCCTTCACTCAGTAGGAAGGGCAGCTGATTGTGGACACATTGTGTTACAAAGTGTCTTGGGATTTGATAGCAGTTGGTTCGTACCTGTGGCCAGGCCTTTCCTTCACTCAGTAGGAAGGGCAGCTGATTGTGGACACATTGTGTTACAATGTGTCTTGGGATTTGATAGGAGTTGGTTCGTACCTGTGGCCAGGCCTTTCCTTCACTCAGTAGGAAGGGCAGCTGATTGTGGACACATTCATTGTGTTACAATGATGTCTTGGGATTTGATAGCAGTTGGTTCGTACCTGTGGCCAGGCCTTTCCTTCACTCAGTAGGAAGGGCAGCTGAGCCCCTGTTTTGTGGACACATTCATTGTGTTACAATGATGTCTTGGGATTTGATAGCAGTTGGTTCGTACCTGTGGCCAGGCCTTTCCTCCACTCAGTAGGAAGGGCAGCTGATTGTGGACACATTCATTGTGTTACAATGATGTCTTGGGATTTGATAGCAGTTGGTTCGTACCTGTGGCCAGGCCTTTCCTTCACTCAGTAGGAAGGGCAGCTGATTGTGGACACATTCATTGTGTTACAATGATGTCTTGGGATTTGATAGCAGTTGGTTCGTACCTGTGGCCAGGCCTTTCCTTCACTCAGTAGGAAGGGCAGCTGATTGTGGACACATTGTGTTACAATGATGTCTTGGGATTTGATAGCAGTTGGTTCGTACCTGTGGCCAGGCCTTTCCTCCACTCAGTAGGAAGGGCAGCTGATTGTGGACACATTCATTGTGTTACAAAGTGTCTTGGGATTTGATAGCAGTTGGTTCGTACCTGTGGCCAGGCCTTTCCTTCACTCAGTAGGAAGGGCAGCTGATTGTGGACACATTGTGTTACAAAGATGTCTTGGGATTTGATAGCAGTTGGTTCGTACCTGTGGCCAGGCCTTTCCTTCACTCAGTAGGAAGGGCAGCTGATTGTGGACACATTGTGTTACAATGATGTCTTGGGATTTGATAGCAGTTGGTTCGTACCTGTGGCCAGGCCTTTCCTTCACTCAGTAGGAAGGGCAGCTGATTGTGGACACATTCATTGTGTTACAATGATGTCTTGGGATTTGATAGCAGTTGGTTCGTACCTGTGGCCAGGCCTTTCCTTCACTCAGTAGGAAGGGCAGCTGATTGTGGACACATTGTGTTACAATGATGTCTTGGGATTTGATAGCAGTTGGTTCGTACCTGTGGCCAGGCCTTTCCTCCACTCAGTAGGAAGGGCAGCTGATTGTGGACACATTCATTGTGTTACAATGATGTCTTGGGATTTGATAGCAGTTGGTTCGTACCTGTGGCCAGGCCTTTCCTTCACTCAGTAGGAAGGGCAGCTGATTGTGGACACATTCATTGTGTTACAATGATGTCTTGGGATTTGATAGCAGTTGGTTCGTACCTGTGGCCAGGCCTTTCCTCCACTCAGTAGGAAGGGCAGCTGATTGTGGACACATTCATTGTGTTACAATGATGTCTTGGGATTTGATAGCAGTTGGTTCGTACCTGTGGCCAGGCCTTTCCTCCACTCAGTAGGAAGGGCAGCTGATTGTGGACACATTCATTGTGTTACAATGATGTCTTGGGATTTGATAGCAGTTGGTTCGTACCTGTGGCCAGGCCTTTCCTTCACTCAGTAGGAAGGGCAGCTGATTGTGGACACATTGTGTTACAATGATGTCTTGGGATTTGATAGCAGTTGGTTCGTACCTGTGGCCAGGCCTTTCCTCCACTCAGTAGGAAGGGCAGCTGATTGTGGACACATTCATTGTGTTACAATGATGTCTTGGGATTTGATAGCAGTTGGTTCGTACCTGTGGCCAGGCCTTTCCTCCACTCAGTAGGAAGGGCAGCTGATTGTGGACACATTCATTGTGTTACAATGATGTCTTGGGATTTGATAGCAGTTGGTTCGTACCTGTGGCCAGGCCTTTCCTCCACTCAGTAGGAAGGGCAGCTGATTGTGGACACATTCATTGTGTTACATTTCTGCGCCATTTTCAACTATGGACAGGCCTACTACGTACTGAAGAGAGGGGAAATAAAAAGAAATATTAGGAAAATAAAAAGAGCTAATAGGGATTACACGTTCAAAAAGTGGAGCCCAAAAGTTAAGCCACCCCTAACATTGGTGTGAGCGTTACCCATAACGTAATTTGCATGTAAAGAAAGTAAAACTAGTAACGAAGGTCGGTAATTATATAGTCTAAAATTGTATCGATTTACAAAAATATATATGCAAATCATTCAGAGAAATATTTTGCATTGCTTTGCAGAAGATTGCTTAAAGACTCACCACCTCACGTGTCAAAATCAGTTTTCACGTGTTTTCCCTCTTATAGCTGGTAAGAAATCTTAAAAAATCTTCCTAGCATAAGAGGGAATGTGACACGTGACGTGGGGTGTCTTGGCCCCAGATTAGTTCTAAGAATTAGGCCTACTCTGAATGGATGTAATCTAGAAGAGGGAGAGAGAGAGAGAGAAGTCGGAAATCGGAAGTTTACTGAATAAGGCCAACAGCCCCTTTCAGGGGGGGAACAAACACTTAATACATTCACAATTGTATGAAAGAAAACAGAAAACGAGATACAGCTTGAAGAAGAAACATATAGCGCAAAGAAGGAAATTTCGGTTTTCAAGGTCACACTTCAAGGTCAAGGTCAGCATGGCGATAATTTATGCTCGGATGTTTTCTACTCTAGGGTTATACAGTACCACACACAATCTGAAGTACTTCTGTCAAGTACCAATGTGGAAAATATGGCTTAAAACCCAATGTTTAGACCCCTACCACTTTCAAGGCCTACTGATCGCCCGGACCGTGAGCTTCACCTTGATCGGTATGCCACCATCAGAACGGGCATAAGCCAAAGTACCTTCATGCCAAATTTGAAGACTCTAACACTAACGGTGTGGGAGTTATGGCCCTGAAAGATTTTCGGTTTTCAAGGTCGTACGCCAAGGTCAAGGTCACGACGGCAAAATGGTTTGCACGGATGCCTTCCTCTCATGGCATGACACACCAGCACACAAAAATTGACGTGATTCGGTCAACCCGTTCGAAAGATATCCTTGGGACAGACAGAAGGAGAAAAAAATGCACACTCCGATTTTCAGGCTCCAGCGATCTTTTTGACCTTGACCTTGACCTTGATCGGTATGCCATCATCAGAACGGGCATAAGCCAAACCACCTTCATACCAAGTTTCAACATCCTATGTTGACTGGTGCCCGAGATATGGCTAAAAATAGATTATCGGTTTTCAAGGTCGTACGCCAAGGACAAGGTCACGACGGCAAAATGGTTTGCGCCGATCTCTTCCTATTAAGGAGGCACACCTTCACACAAAATTTGACGCGATTCGGTCAAGCGGTTCGGGAGATATCCTTGGGACAGACAGAAATAAAAAAAAAAAAAAAAAAAAAAGAAAAAAAAAAAAAAAAAAAATACAAACCAGCCCATCGCAATAGTCCGATCACCTTGGTGACGGACTAAAAAACAAAAAAACAAACAAAACAGACAAACCAGCCCATCGCAAAGTCCGTTACCTTCGGTTGACGGACAACAAAACAAACAAACAAAAAAAAACAAACCAGCCCATCGCAATAGTCCGTCTTGGTGACGGACTAACAACAACATACATATATGCATAGAGACGATCAACAAGCATGCCTAACTAAAACATCAGGTTCACAAAATATAGGATAGAAAGTCAACACATTATACATGATCAATGATGGCCTGACTGTATAAAGTATTATCCAACAACAACATTCTAGACTTACATTCACATATTTAGAGCATCAATACACGGCATGCTGTGTTAGCTGAGACAGAGAGAGAGAGAGAGAGAGAGAGAGAGAGAGAGAGAGAGAGAGAGAGAGAGAGAGAGGGGGGGAAGAGAGAGAGAGAGAGAGAGAGAGAGAGAGAGAGAGAGAGAGAGAGAGAGAGAGAGAGAGAGAGAGAGAGAGAGAGAGAGAGTACACCAACACCCCATGTCTTGTCAAAGGGGCAATACTCTTCATTATGTTTTTGTCAAATACCTGGGGTTCCTTCCCTTTGACCATTTGAAAACATTTGAAAGTTAGTGCTTGAACAAAAACAAAACTTCAAGGTCAAGGTCAGCACAGTTATATATATATATATATTTCTTTACAGAACGCTCCCTGCACCGTGATACACCACCACATACAATTTGAAGCAATTCTGTTCACTGGTTCATGAGATACAGCTTGGAAATCAAATATATAGCCCAAAGAAGGAAATTTTGGTTTTCAAGGTCAAACTTCAAGGTCAAGATCAGCAGTCATGCATATCGGAAAGGAGCCTTCCTTTTGTAGATGTCTACCCCTCTGCCGATTTTTTATCAAAATCCGTCTGGTAGTTTTTAAGATAATCGATCGATACACACACACACACACACACACACACACACACACACGAAAACGCACACACACACACACGCATACACACAGACACAGACACACGCACACGCACACATAAACGCACGCGCACGCACACGCACACACAATTACAGGCCAATTGCTCTTACCTCACATGTGGGGAAACTTATGGAAAGAATTATTCTTAGAAGACTTGAACATTATTGTGAAAAAAATGACATAATACCAATACAACAGGCTGGCTTCAGAAAAGGCAGATCAACGGTTGATCATCTAGTAAAAATTACCTCACAGTTCAAACATCAGTTTTCCCGCAGGAAAAATGTACTTGCTACTTTTTTCGATATTAGAAAGGCGTACGATCAAGTTTGGCATTCAAAACTTCTGAATAAATTGAAATCAATAGGCCTTTCGAGGCATATGCACAACTACTTAAAAACCTTTTTAAGTGATAGAAAAATACAGACTAAGGTTGGCAATGTCTATTCTAATCAAAGACATGTTCAAATGGGAATTCCACAAGGAGTCGTGATAGCTCCAATCCTTTTTAACATTTTGATGCACGATCTTCCAAAAGCAGTGTCAGTGTCAAAAAATGTTGAACTAGTACAATATGCGGATGACATTTGCATATGGATGAAAGTTACTCTCAAAAGACACACACCTGTTAGATCAATCAACTATATTAAAAAGATATATCAAAATGAACTGGACAAAATCAGTAAGTACATGAATGAAAATGGATTAGCCCTTTCACCTGAAAAATCGCATATGGTTCTCTTCAATACTGGTTATGACCCTAACCCTCTACCTTCTTTTCAAATAGATGGATTGCCTCTTGAATACCAAAAAGTTATAAAAAAATTAGGAGTAAATTTAACTTCTAAACTGAGCTGGAACTACCATTTAGAAAGTGTTCTGACAAAAGCCAGAAAAGCTTTAAATTTGCTTAAAATGGTATGTCAACAACCATGGGGAAAAGATAGTAAAGTACTCACACATTTAGCAACTGCGATTGTGAGATCAAAATTATCTTACGCTCAGGAAATATTTTTTCAGCCCCAAAATAAAAAGTTGCAGAGCATTGATAGTAAAGCTTACAAGATAGCTCTTGGTGACCCTGTTCATGCCTCAACATTACGAACTTACACAGAAATTGGAATATTACCTTTTGAAGAAAATATGAAGCTTGCGTCAGCAAAATATGTTTTAAGAAGCCATACAACACAAAATTCGTGTGTAAAGGAAACTCAATTAAAATCAGAAATACACTTTCCTAAGCGGGCACAGAACATTGATTCTCTAAAAACAATAGGCTCATATACGTCTGATTTGTTTACAAATGCGGGTGTTGAACCCCGAAAAGTAGCCCCCCAGATAACTTATATCACAATTCCTAAATGGGAGCTTGGTAAGGCTACTTATGATATTGAATACACAAACTTAAAGAAATGTGATGGGCCTTTGCTGCCAACATATGTTAAGGCACATATAAATGAAACTTATGTAAATCATCTTAAAATATATACAGATGGTTCTGTACTTGGCAATCATTTATCAGGTGCTGCATTCGTCATTCCATCGTTAAAAGTAGAGAAATCGTATCATATTGGAAATAATTTTTCTATATTTACCGCAAAACTTGTTGCCATTATTATGGCATTAAATTATCTTCTTAATTTTCCATTCTCTATATTTCAGATATTATTTTGTGTTGATTCAAAATCTGTCTTACAATCCTTAAAATATTCTCATACAAGAGTGAGAGGAGAACTTATGTCAGAAATTCACCATTTAATTCATTTTTTGTCTTTACGTGGTTCTTCTATAGACTTTTGTTGGATTCCATCACATTGCGGATTATCTGCAAATGAAAGGGTTGACCGGTTAGCAAAAAATATTGCAG
>CM065687.1:61966304-61968804 GCA_017654935.2 Phymorhynchus buccinoides
AACTGTATGGTCTGCAGTCAAGCCCCAGACCTCTGAGCCATATGTTAGCATGGGAAGGATTTGAGCATCGAATATTTTAAAGAACACTTTGGGGGAATTTTCTCCAAGAGACCACAGAAATTTAAGAACACCCAAAACACATCTTTTAGCTTTAAGGGCCATTTGTTCTAAAGAATAAGAAAAAAGTTAAACCTGATGAAAAAATTAAACCAAGATATTTGTATTGATTTACTACTTCAAGTTTAATACCACCATAAAACCATTTTTCTCTAGATGCAATGTGACCACCTTTTCTAAATATAACAATGTTTGACTTATCTTGATTTACAGTAAGATTCAGTCTGCTTGCAGTGTTGTACAAGATGTCCAGCTGACGCTGGAGGCCAATAATGCTAGTGGAAAGTAGAACAACATCGTCAGCAAATAACATGATGAGAATTTGAATAATATCGGGGGATAAGGTTACACCATGTTTGCCAGACTGAATTATATCATTGGCGAGCTCATTAATAAATAGAGCAAACAAAATAGGGCTACAACTATCCCCTTGTTTAAGACCACGGGGACACATAAAGGCTTCAGTAACATAGTTATTAGCACGAACTCTAGCTTTTACTACTTGATACATACTTTGAACAGCTCTATACATTTTCCCTCTGATTCCATTTTTATGCAGTATTAACCAAAGATGATTCCTATCTATGAGGTCAAATGCTTTTTTAAAATCAATAAAAGCAGCATAGAGTTTCTTGTTGGATGAGAACTGTTTCTGAATCAGGGCAAGCAACGTGAATATGTGATCAACTGTACTATAATGTTTTCTGAATCCAGCTTGTGCTTCACTAAGTAAATTGTTATGAGAGAGAGAGAGAGAGAGAGAGAGAGAGAGAGAGAGAGAGAGAGAGAGAGAGAGAGAGAGAGAGAGAGAGAGAGAGAGAGAGAGAGAGTTAGAGAGAGTTAGAGAGAGAGACATAAACAGACAGACTATCAGTCAGACGGGATGCCTTTTAGCGCACAAACCACTAAACCCATTCTACCTTTGATTAGGGCTATATAATCCAACACTCGGCAGTGAGAAATGATTGACCCGTGTTATGAACAGCAGCGGCAACTACCAGGCTCCATTAGTTGACAAGCCCTTCAGCTGACTTCCAGGTTGTCAAACGCTATCTGTAAGACATTGACAACACTGGACATGAGGGCGGAGATGAAACACTATCAAATTCTCAATGCACGTGTATAATTATAATATGCTCACATGTGGTTTCAGTGATTGTAACATGTGTTGTGGTCCTCAGTCAATTAGGTTACAGTGCGTCTTCTGGTGGTTAATGGTCACTTCAAAGTAGTTTATGAGACAACTATTGACCGGGCGCGCGCAAGTGCGTGCGTGCGTGCGTGCGTGTGAGCTGGTTGAATGAACTGAATTTCGAACAATGAACTCAAAACGAAGGGACTTCTTAATTAAGATTGACACCACACACAGACACACACACACACAAGCACACCAACGCGCTCACGCACATACACACACACACACACACTCTCTCTCTCTCTCTCTCACCCCCCCCCCCCCCACACACACACACACACCTACTGACAGATGTAATCCAAGCAGACTTTAATTTTTGAAAGGTTCGAAAATAGCCTCGAAGGACTCCGAAAGTAGCTGATGCTTTCATTTTAAAGTGTAGAGAAAATGACGGATTTCCAGTATTTGTAAGAGAGACAGAGAGAGACTCCAGACACCTTATTTTACAAGGACTAGCGCAACGCCGAGTACCGGTAACGCCTAGTAACGGCAACGCCTAGTAACGGCAACGCCTAGTAACGGTAACGCCAAGTACTGGTAACGCTGAGTACAGCCAATCTGAAGCGATTCGGTTAAGAAACGGCGGAGTTATAAGGCCCCGTTTCCCGATGGCGCTGCTCTGAGAGTGACGCGCTCTCCCTAGTAACGGCAACGCCTAGTAACGGTAATGCCAAATACTGGTAACGCTGAGTACAGCAAATTTGAAGCGATTCGGTTAAGAAAAGGCGGAGTTATAAGGCCCCGTTTCCTGTTGGCGCTGCTCTGAGAGTGATGCACTCTCCATAGTAACGGTAACGCCAAGTACTGGTAACGCTGAGTACAGCAAATTTGAAGCGATTCGGTTAAGAAACGGTGGAGTTATAAGGCCCCGTTTCCTGTTGGCGCTGTTCTGAGAGTGACGCTCTCTCCCGATTCTCTTCAAATTTGCTGCCATGCTTTGCCCCGGCCATAGCAAGCCTGACAGCAAATTGGAAGCGAATCGGTTAAGAAACGGCGGAGTTATTCGTGAAAAGGTGAAGCGGCGCATAGCGCGCAGGTTTCTGAACCGATTCGCTTCCGGTTTGGCACACCGGCTTGGCACACCAATAGTCACCGTCCCCGGGCATCTACCTGCCAAATTGGAAGGCAATCGGCCCAGAAACGCCGGAGATACGGGCGCAGAGAGGCCGGCGGATGCGCGTTTCGCGC
>CM065687.1:61976304-61983804 GCA_017654935.2 Phymorhynchus buccinoides
CATGAAGGCAGTGATGTCGATGGAGGAGATCTTCCTGGTCTCAGCATACACAGGAGGGCATGAAGGGCGAGATAAACGAAGGCAGGAAAGAACACAGAGATGGTCAGAAAAGTCCAGGAAGGAGTCAGGAGCAGTAGACCGCAGGACGTCTTCGTCGTCACGTCTGACGATAACCAGGTCAAGGGTGTGACCTTTCTGGTGGGTGGGGAAGGTCACAGCCTGGTGCAGGTCGAAGTCATCCAGCAGTGCGGTGATATTACTAATCAGTGATATTACTAACCCTTCGTATTATCGACCTATTTCTATCCTATCAGCCTTATCCAAACCTCTCGAAAACCACATTAAAAAAATCCTTAAACTCATATCTATATAAAAATAATCTACTTCATGATGATCAGTCTGGGTTTCGAAAGAATCATTCATGCCACACGGCTTTAATACAGCTTGTTGACAGTCTGTTATGTAAAATCAATGGCTGCATGTACGTATCAACCAGACAAAAAAGACAAAAGATGAACTCCCAATTTCCACCACTATTTATTTGCAGCAACAAAATTGAAGAAGTTGATTCACATAAAACATTAGGTGTTGTCATTGACAAAGATCTGTCTTGGACAGACCATATAAAGTCTTTAGGGAAAGGTCTGTCTAGAAAAATACTCCAGCTATCTAAGATTAAACATTTTCTTGATAACCATTCTCGTAAACTATTCTTTAATGCTCACATACTCTCAATGATCGATTATGCTTCAACATTATGGGATAGCTGTAGTGATACCAATTTAAAGATTATCAATCGTATGTACAAAAAAGCAATTAAAATAATTTATTAAAATCAAGTTCACTTATCTATGAAGACTACAAACAACTAGATATACTAACTTTTCAAGACAGACTTTTCCTCAAAAAGGCAATCTGCATGCATAATATTGTCAACGGAAATGCTCCAAAAAAGATAACAGATACATTTACGACAAACACAAGCAGACACACCCATTTACTCTCATTCCCTCGACCAAATAATAATCTATTCAAATCTAGTCTCCTCTATTCGGGTGGAGATTTATGGAACAAACTACCCTCCATTTTAAAAAACATGAAAAACAAGAACTACTTCAAGAAAAAAATGAAAATGTATCTCTTTAACAGAACATAATTGATAACTTTATTCCAATTATTTGAAATGATGGAAACGTAGCCTACATAACATATTTTGGTAAGTAAATGTGATGTTTTAAATGTTTCGTTGTTGATGTTGATATATATTGTACATAATATGCTATTCGCATATGTCCCCATCCTTTTTCCTGTTTTTGTGTGTGGAATATTTGCTTGTTTCTTTAATTAATTGTTTACTTGTATATTTTCCTTTTCTTGTTCGCTACTTTGGAATGTTTAGTTCTTTATTTTTTCTTCTAAATACATCATTTTTTATGGATGGCTTGTTGAAAAAAAGCATGTTTTTGCTTATACAATGTTCCATCTGGAAATAAAATTTTGACTTGACTTGACTATACAGGCATGGACTCCAGTGCCGATTTGCGATGACTCATCGCTCATTAAAAATGTGATGACTCATCACTCATGTGCACCTACACAGGCACTAAGTGCGGATTTGCGATGACTCATTGCTCACTAAAAACATAGTGATGACTCATCACTCATGAAATAAGGCATGGACTACAATGCCGATTTGCGATGACTCATCGCTCACTAAAAATACAGTGAGGACTCATCACTCATGAAACAAGGCGCACCTATACAGGCCTGGATAGACTCCAGCGCCAATTCGCGATGACTCATTAAAAATACTAGTGATGACTCATCACTCATGAAACAAGGTGTGCCTACAAGGCGTGATGGACTCCAGTGCCGATTTGTGATGACTCATCGCTCACTAAAAATGTGAGCTAGAATTAAACTGTTTTTTGTGTGTGTTTTGGTGTTTTTTTTAATTATATTTTTTTATAATAAATTGGACAACGCATGCATGCGTACCATTGGTGATGGACTGTACATTAACATACTGTACATATTGGAACATACTGAGGTCGCCATTTGTATGCTGGAAAGGAAGGGAATCTGGTATCCGGGTGTAACCCATCATCCATGCCATGAAATTCAAAAAGGCCATACCCAATTAAAACAGCTAAGCACATTTGCATAGACCGACCATGGGCGCACCACACACTGTAGAGACTGGGAATTACTGCGATTAAAAATTCATAAACAATTAAAAATGCTATGTACATTTGTATAGACCGACCATGGGCGCACCGCACACTGGCATACTGTAGAGACTGGTATGGTAGTTACTGCGATTCAAAATTCATAAACAATTAAAAATGCTATGCACATTTGCGAGGGTGACAATCGTAGATCTATGTTAACATGTTATTTATGATTGTTGCCAGAATAACGTGACTCAGCTAGACTCAGTCACTGGCTGGATGATAGATTCATACTCATAGAGCAAGTTCTTCTTCTTCGTTTGATCTTCCACATTCAGAGAGCGTACTGAAGATTCTTACTTGCTTCCTTGCCTTTTGCGCAACCAACTTAATAGACATATAAATCAGTTCAGCAAAAAGACTTGGATTAATTCAGCTATTAATGTGCGCTTTACAATACAACCTGCTTGGTCTGCAGTCGAATGTGAAAAGGCAGGGGCTACGTAGCGCAAACGTTTTATCGACACTTCCGGGTTAGAGATTAAATTATCAAGAGTGTATGCCCGGCATAGGTTTCACTCCGCTTCAACAAAATATTATAAACCTTCACATCACGATTCCTTGCAAACAATTTTATTTATTTTGAGTCAAATTTGGACATTTCCAGATAACCTGGTTGTTTATTGTAACAAACCTGTGTTGATTTTGGAGACAAAACCGGACAATTCATGTTTGTGTGTCTGCATGTGTACGTGCGTTTTTATTGCATGTGTGCATGCGCCTCGGTGTGCGCGCGTGTACGTGTGTGTAAAATCTTGATTAGTCACAATGTTATGTCTTGATACTAAAAGAAGAATCAGAAGAGACACACACACAAGAAGATGCACACACTCACATAATGAGGGTGCACACGCGCAAACACAATGCGCGCGCCATGCGCGCACTGCGACGCGCCCGCACGCACGCACGCCGACAGGGTGGGTGATGGGATTCGTGGAGCTGAAGACAAAGTACGTAAGAATGTTAACTGAAGCCAGTAGGCCTACCGCGATTGTCCGCCTTGTCATTTCTTTTAAGTGAATGTAACACGCCGTAACAGGGTAGGGAATAGAGGAACGATAATTTTTGTTTTTGACTGTTGTAACTTTGCATCACGCGCATTGACGTGTGTCTTGGGAACAGTAAAAGGCTAACGGGATGGTTTTTGTTTTTGTTTTAAGAGTATGCGTATGCGTGCATGCATGCATGTTCGCCTAAATGCATACATGCGTACGCATATGCGTGTTTATGTGCAATGCGTGTTTGCGTGCGTGTGTGCATATTTGCATGTGTGCTTGCTTGCACACACACACACACACACAATTGCTTGCACACCCATGCAGGCACTGCATTTCAGCACAATATTAAATGTATGAATGTGACCAAACAACCACAGCCCACACAGTGAGAGTTGAGATGTGTGCCTTGCTTTTTACTGACTCCCTGTGTGCGTGAATCAGATTGAAAACAGTAAGGGAAATATTAGTGAACTTCACATCATGGTCTCCTTTGACCGTATTTTATATCTATATACTCATAACAAAAATTGAATCAAACCCATTTATCTGAAAGTTATCCCGTTTTTACCCCCAAATATAGACCTTGCAATATCAAAAAGGGCCCAAGTTTTAGTTGGTCCAGTTTGACCCAAAATGCTGAGGCCACCAATTTCGTGTAAAAACGGACTATCTAACACAAATGTCAAATACTCCATTGTTTGTATTCTAAATAACTCCCGAATTTGCAATAATATGTTTGAGACCCCAATACACCACCACTCCAAAATTCATGTAATTGGGAAGCTTAGATTTTTTACAGGAATTGTTCAAAACTTTAGAAGCGTTTTTCTCGAAACAGGCCTTTTCGAGTTAGTCTGTTTTGACTCCAAGCCATCGAACTCTTTTCATGTATTTTGTTTACAAAAGATGTGCTTTTAACACAGTAAACCTATTGTAGTTGATGTAAATGACTGGCCACTCTAAAACCTCTATTTGTTCATCATGTACACAAAACATGTAATATTTATAGGTTACTGTGAATACTATTTCAGTTATTACGTGCACAAACGTGTATTTTTATTTTTTTTAAATGTGTGTGTGTGAAATTAATTAAGCCTACAGCAGATAGCTATTGAAGTGAGAGTGTGTGTGAGTGCGTGAATGGTAGTGTTATTTATGTGTTATTCCCTACACATCTATTCATACAAAACTAACTGAGTGCATGTAAAAATTACATTAGCAGATATATAAGATGGGAGGGAGGGGGCGTTGACATACAGTAACATTTCAAACTGACTTATGTAACATGAAGAGTTAAACAAGTGAGTTTTAATTTCTAAATAGCTAACAACAAAAATATAATAACACAATTTAAGCCAACAATTAATTAGTAACTCAAAGAAAAATACCAACAGGACTTATATGCAGGATTTCTGAAAAACGTTTAAGGAGATTAAAGTTGTTTACGATTTTGTCAATGGTTAAAGGCGTTTGATGGTTCTCAATTCACCAACAGTTTTGTTGATTTGTTCTTTAATTCTAGGACAATATATACTGACAGGCAGAAGTTCTGTGTGTACAATTGCATGATTTAGGATTACCCAAAGTAAAATTAATTTTGAATATAATTTACATTTTTGATGATTTTTGCAAATGCGTGTGTGCAGAACTTCTGCCTGTCAGTATAGGAGCAAGTGATTTATAGATACTTGATTTCCACATATACACTTAACGTCTTTAGAAAAAAATTGTTTTAAAAGCATTTAAACGAAGTTTAAGCATCAAAGATACGATTTGTCTTGAACATGTATCTTTGAGCTGTTTTAAAATTAAGTAGGAATTCATTGTACTTGAGCCTTTTATACAATAGCGTGAATATTGACTGTCTGAAGTCATTAACATGCTGTCAAAATTATCTTTGGATAATTTTTCAAAATGTTTATAATATTCATGCAGATCTAAATTCACATTAAGTTGAATCGTTCCCTCGGAATTACGCGCTGCACGTCTAGCTGCTCGATCAACCAATTCATTTGAGTATATGATAGGGTGGTTAGGGTATGGTTTGGGATAAGGAGGAGTTGATGAGGAAATGAGGATAAGGATTGGAGGATGAAGATAGACACACCACGCAGGCCAGGAACATATAGGTGGAAACCAGACAGCTGTTTAATTTTGTTTATTAACTTGGAAACATAGCTAGGAAAAACAGTGCTGCAAATACATCCTGCAACGATACAAAATATACAAGCATAAATATAAACAAGAAATAACAATGATTAGGTATGACTATATGCCTTGTGCCATAGCACTCAATGTTAAACAATATGAGGAAATACACAGTCACAGCAGTGGAAGGAGCTCACGGTATGCCTTTAATATCATGATTAAACTGATATTGACACAAGTCTAGCTGGGGTTTGGAAACATAACATAGGTCGGTTTTACCTGACCCTATGCTTGCTTAACTCATACACAAACATTTTAGTTCATGTGAGTTAACCCAAACCAAGTATTGTAACACTGACATCATCCGATGCTGTGTTACTAAAAATAGACTACACTTCAAACTAAACTGAATGAGATCATTTTTTTTTAGAAAACTGACTAAAGGCAAATGTAGGCACGTCACTCGGTCACAAGTATATTCCACAATGGGAGGGAACCCAATGAAAAGCTACACTAATGTCTTTACTCGATAATTGATTAATTAAATGTTTGATCTCTAATATCATTTCAAGGGGTATGTTAACATTTTGACCCTCGATAGCTTGTAATGCTGATTTCGAATCAATCCAAAGTAATAATTTACAAGCATTTATAGGTAATTCTGCAGTATAGTGTAATGCCATTAAAATAGGTAACAATTATGCAGTAAAACTGGAATAATATTTACCTATATAATATCGTTTCTCTATTTTTAACTAGGGTATTATAAATGCTGCTCCTGTATTCCCATTCTGAAGAACAGACCCATCTGTGTATATTTTAATGCATCCACTATAGCAACTTTCCATATGTAAATTAACAAAGTTTTTTAATATGTTTGGAGATTGACTTTTGTTAACATCTGTATGGTCAATATCAAAAGCAGGTTTAATTTGTTCCCAAGGCGGTACTGGCGAAAAAGATGGCTAATTAGCTGCAATTTCTTTATTTTTTAATTCTTTACAATTAATAATATCTGAGACAAGGTTGCAAAGACTGAATTGTTTCAGCTCTTTTAACAAAATCATGTTCAGAATGTAACTTCTTCTTTACAAAATGTGTCATATGCAGATGATTTTAATACACATATTGCAGCAGAAATCTTTCTATATTCATCAAGAGGTAGAACACCTGCTTCTTTATGTGATCCTAGATTAGAAGCATGAGTTGGTACCCCAAGTGCCATTTTAAAAGCTTTACAATCGATACATTGTAGTTTGCTTAACAAATATTTTGGAGCACTAAAGAAAATTTCCTGAGCATAAATTAATCGAGATCGTACAAGAGAATTAGCAAGACATAGAAGTGCTTTTGTATCTTGTCCCCAACGCTGTTTACTTATAATTTTCAGAAAATTTAAAGCCTTTCTTGCTTTCCAGTAAGTTTTGATGAAAGGAAAACACCCAGAAACTTCACACTCTGCGTATAATTGATTACTGTGCCATTGATGGTAAAAACTGGAAGTTTTTCTGTGCTGCATCCCGAATTAAAAAGTACTATATGTGTTTTTTCTAATGATAAAGTTAAACCATTTTCTTTCATAAATGTATTTATTTTATCTAATTCACGTTGATATAATTTCAAGGATCTAAGTGGAGTTTTTGGGGGGGGGGGGACACAATGAGGTGGGGCGGTGAGAGAAGAGTGAGACAGAGATCACAGACGATGAGAGTGAAAGAGAGAAGAGGAGAGAAGAGAGAGAGAGAGAGAGAGAGAGAGAGAGAGAGAGAGAGAGAGAGAGAGAGAGAGAGAGAGAGAGAGAGAGAGAGATCATCTAATGTAGATCAGCCTGGGGTTACAATACATGGGCTGACAAAACAAAATGGTGGAAGTTCAGTTTAACGTCGCGTATCGGCTTTCGCCATGTACGACGGGCTGAACAAACCAACCAGGGTATAAACAAAAATTTATGTTCCTGGATCACTGTCTTAGCCAAAAGGCCGAGAAGCGATCAGAATTTTTGACAAAACAAAATGGGAGTTGAAGGGTTTTTAAAGAGAGCAGGGCAGGCAGAGAGAGAGAGAGAGAATACGAATACGAATACGAATGTTTTATTGAGGGTAAAAAGGATAAGCTACAATAGC
>CM065687.1:61988804-62016304 GCA_017654935.2 Phymorhynchus buccinoides
TGGGGGATTGTACAAGATTAAAGCAATCAACTACATCCAAGCCTCCACACATAATCTAATCTACGCGGTTACAAAATGGTCCATTGAGGTATTAGAAGTGGGCGCTATTACGCACAACAAGCGGCATACAAAAAGCACGGATAAGCCGTTTGGACAAAGAAGGTTCGGCTAAGCCAGTTAAGCCCTACGATCTTCTTAAGACAGTTCTTAAAATTGTGATTCAAAAACCTAATCAAGCTTTTAATGAAACACAATCAAGCCGACTTCAAAAACTGATCTCAAAAGAAAAACAATACTTTCAAAAGTAAAGCGACAGTCATTTCATGGATCAAATCCAAAAGATCAAAAACAAAACTCGTAGTTTTCACTATTACAAAAAAAAATGTAAAACTGATCAGGGGAAAGCTTTAAAGTTACTGGGTATACAATCATCTTTAAAAGTTTAAACTAACAAAAAGGCTACAAAATGATTATTAAACAATTATAAATAGGTATATTTTATATATAAACGTATGTGAAGACTTCAAATATTTTTAAAGCAAACAAATGGACTGGTATAATATAAAAGATGCACAAAAAGGCAAACAAGATCCAATACTTAGGGTTTCTGAAACAAATCAACAACAAAAAGGACAACACTAACATCAACATACAGACAGACTTTCCCCTGCAGAAAACCAGTGTCGTAATCTGATATCAGCTCACAGAAAGGCTGATCCTTTTAATGGACGTATCCTGAATCCATCTAATGGCCACATAAACCATTTCCTGCTCTGATGCTCATCACAACTATAGTGGGTTTTTTTTTAATAATTTTATTTATTTTGTATATGGCAGGGGAGAGGGGGGGAGAGAGAGAGAGAGAGAGAGAGAGAGAGAGAGAGAGAGAGAGAGAGAGAGAGAGAGAGAGAGAGTGTGTGTGTGTGTGAGAGAGAGAGAGAGAGAGGGGGGGTGGAAGGAGGAGGGAGAGAGAGAGAGGGAGGGAGGGAGAGAGAGAGTAACAGAGAGATAGGGCATAAGAAAAGACATAGACAGAAAGAGAAGGGGGGAGGGGGAGAGACAGAGAGAGACAGAAGGGAAGTGATTGATTGCAGCCAAAGTCTTCGTCAATTTCAAAGAAAAGGCTTTACATACAAACCACCAAATTAAAACATACTCTGTATAACACACACAGAGAGAGAGAGAGAGAGAGGAGAGAGAGAGAGAGAGAGAGAGAGAGAGAGAGAGAGAGAGAGAGAGAGAGAGAGAGAGAGAGAGAAAGAGAGAGAGAGAAAGAGAGAGAGAGAGAGAGAGAGAGAGAGAGAGAGAGAGAGAGAGAGAGAGAGAGAGAGAGAGAGAGAGAGAGAGAGAGAGAGAGAGAGAGAGAGAGAGAGAGAGAGAGAGAGAGAGAGAGAGAGAGGAGAGAGAGAGAGAGAGAGAGAGTCCTTGATACACAAACAAAAGTTTCACACAAAGGCATCAAGCAAATTATACTACAATTTAGAAAGCAAATTCACAAACAAAATAGAATAAAACAAAGCAACTAATATGATACAAAGATTGGTTTAAAATATGGGATTATAAAACTTATACACACATACACTCGCGCGCAAAAGAGAGAGAGAGAGAGAGAGAGAGAGAGAGAGAGAGAGAGAGAGAGAGAGAGAGAGAGAGAGAGAGAGAGAGAGAGAGAGAGAGAGAGAGAGAGGAGAGAGAGAGAGAGAGAAAGACAGACAAAGGGACACAGACAGATAGACAGACAAACAGACAGATGGACAATAAGAGGCAGAGAGGGAAGGCGAGAGACATCAGAGGCAGGACCAGACGGTTAAGAGACGACAAAATAGTGTATGCAAATGCGCATGCCCAAGCGTGCGTACATAAGTATACGTATGCTAAAAAAAAGTATGTTGTACTTCACATGCATATGTGTGTACATACATGTATACTTTTCCTAGATATATGTACATACATTTCGTTCTCTCTCTACATATGTACGGGTCTACTCCCCATTCCCCCATCCACCCATGTTCATGACTGGCCAGGTTGGTGGTTATACACAAAGGCCAGGCCATAAAGTAAAGGCCCTGGGTGTTTAAGCTCACCCCCTGTATGTATGTGAGGCTGGAGGTTCCATGTAGCTAAGGGTTTTATTGTATTGGTAGCATTCCTTCACACCACTCTCCACAATACAACACAGGGCTAGAACAAGGCACATGTTATGACCATACCAAACCCACTTTTTATCAAACATACAGAGGCAGAAAGAGAGACGGGGGGAGGGGGGGGGGGAGAGAGAAGGAGAGAGAGCGAAGAGAGAGAGAGAGAGAGAGAGAGAGAGAGAGAGAGAGAGAGAGAGAGAGAGAGAGAGAGAGACAGAGAGAGAGGAGAGAGACGAGAGAGAGAGAGAGAGAGAGAGAGAGAGAGAGAGAGAGAGAGAGAGAGATCATGTCTCTCACTGTCAGTCAAAAATGACCATGAAACGATATCAACAAGGTGTGAAATGTGTACAGCACCAAGAACTCCCTTCGTAGGCTACAATGTGGTCACTGTGCACAATATTGCTCTCCCTATCCACACACAGAAACGCTAAACACAGACATTAATACACGCGCACGCACACGCACACGCACACACACATACCTCGATGGCATGGAAAGAGGATACGGAAACAGTTTATAGGCGATCAGGGCGTTCTGGCTTACTGATTCATGAAATCAATGGAAATAACAACTGTGGATTTATCACCACACCTTCCCTAGCTGACCCCCACACCACCCCCACCCCCTACACACACACACACACACACACACACACACACACACACACACACACACACACACACCACACACACACACACACACACTGTCAGAAAGTGGAGATGTCACTCGATGCTACAATCTGGATGTCCTTGTCTTTGGTGTTCGGTTTTGTCTGTCTCCTTCACTGTCTTCGGTCTCTCTCGTTCATTACAGACACACACATACACACACGCAGGCACGCACACACAGAGACACATACACACACGCAGGCACGCGCACACAGAGACACCACACACAGAGACAGAAGAGAGAGAGAGAGAGAGAGAGAGAGAGAGAGAGAGAGAGAGAGAGAGAGAGAAGAGAGAGAGAGAGAGAGAGAGAGGAGAAAGAGAGAGAGAGAGAGAGAGAGAGAGAGAGAGAGAGAGAGAGAGAGAGAGAGATAGAGAGAGAGAGAGAGAGAGAGAGAGAGAGAGAGAGAGAGAGAGAGAGAGAGAGAGAGAGAGAGAGAGAGAGAGAGAGAGAGACGCAAGATGGTTTATTCATAAAGGCCACTGGCCCAATTGAATGGGAATTTACATGAAACATCAAACTAAACTAAAGAGTTAAAAATACACACCGATATATGCAAACACTACATTTACGAAGTCAGCTCTTCTCTTAACCCTTTCACTCCCGGAACTAGTTGTACTTTTAGCGAACGAGCTAAGAATCGCTAAAAAATAAATTATGCTGTAAAGACTATAATGATATATGTTTTAATGAAGGAAAATGAAACTAAAACTTATTATAATTTTCAATGTTGACTGCGTGAGATAACACATTATTGTGAGATAACACATTATCGTGAAATAACCAAGATTTTTAGAGGAAAAAAAAGACAATATAAAAATAATAATAATAATAAGAAATAAGAATGAAACTTCAGGTCTGAACCACTTGTATGATGATTGGGTTGAGCAACATGATACACTTTATTTCCAACACACTTTTCATCACTATATTGTCAGAAAGTAAACAGATGTCATGCACTTTTCTTGGCATTTACCTTCTGGCGGCCAGATTCATATGCTGGGCCATTTTTTGCTTTAAAAATGAAAAATGAAAATGAAAAAAAAAGTGCAAACGCCGAGCGGCTGCAAAGTCCCCTCGCAGCATCGCCGAGGTACTCCGAAATCGGAATGTGTCGGCTGTACACATACATAAAAAAGGCATCAAAACAGCACGTAACTACATAAAAAGGCATCAAAACAGCACGTAACTGAATAGGTTTTTTTTTATATATAGCCTTGGGGTTCGGACCCGTGATTTGAGCGCGCGCGATCATGCGCACACGCGCGCACAGAAAAATTAATGACAACTGTGTTATAGGCCATTCATCAAGAAATGTTGTGGAAAAAACTGCATTAAAATACATGCAAAACTTCGCGAGATATTAGCGATTATGTGTTTCGGGGTTTGAACCCCGTAACTGGCGCGACCTTGACCTTAATGTAAAACTGAATACATCAGTGGATAGCTTGCATCTTGGCAAACTAGTATACCAAATTTGATGATGATAGACTGAATAGTTTTTGAAAAAAACGGACGAATAGCCGGACGGACGGAGGCACGCCGGACGGACGGACGGACACCGGACGGACGGACCAGACAAAAACAATAGCTCCCCGAACATTCGGCTCGGGGACTAAAAACCGCATCAAATTAAATCGACCCAAAACTTCCAGAGAAACAGGTTCTGACCCTTCTCAAGTAATGTCAACTGGAGAAAAGGGAAATAACTCAGTCTGTTAAGATCTGGGCTACTGAGTAGGTAATACCCCCTAAGCGCGTCGAAACTCGCTCTTGGGAGTGAAATGCTTTTAACCGAAATGCTTTACGTAAAAACACACACAGGTTTTTAACGCCATCATATTTGTTTGAACCCATAACGACATTCAATCTAAACATGCATGTTGATGATATTTCTCAGGAATTATTCTATGGCGAATATCTTTCAATACAGGACAACATAAAACAAAATGTAATTCGTTTTCTTCACTCTCTAAACATAGAGGGCAAAGTAAATCATTAGGTACATGCTGTCTGTATCGTAACTGATGACTGTTTACATCCGATAAACCTAGTCTAAATTTAGTTAACAATTTCTTTGAATGCATATAAAGGTCAAATTTCAAATAACTCTGTACATCTAAGATCTTAAATATCACAATTAACAATATTTCTATAAAAAGTCGTATCTACTGCTTGTTTGAATGTGATCATTCCACACTTGCCACCTACAGTCAATAAGCCTTTGGCGGAAAAGACGAAAAAACAAATATTGATTACCAACTCCCTGGTTCAGCCACACATCCCCAAAGCCATCATATAGTAATAAGCCAACTGTCCGTGTGTGTGTCTGTGTGTGTGTGTCTGAAACACGAAACGGGCCTTATAACTCCGCCGTTTTTCGACCGAATCGCTTCAAATTTGCTGTGAGCCCTCACGGGGCGATGGCAACGGCAACCGAGGCGGTCGTATCATTTGCGCGGTTTCGCAAATGCGCGAAACGCGCATCCGCCAGCCTCTCGGCGCCCGTATCTCCGGCGTACTGGGCCGATTGCCTTCGAATTTGGCAGGAAGATGACCGGGGGACGGGGACTATCCGTGTGCCAAACCGAAAGCGAATCCATTACTTAGGCGCATAACAGCAGCATGATGCAAAACGGGCCTTATAACTCCGCCGGTTTTCAACCGAATTGCCTCAAATTTGCTGTCAGGCTTGCTCTCAGAGCAGCGCCAACGGGAAACGGGGCTTTATAACTCTGCCGGGTTTTTTTTAACGAAATCGCTTCAAATTTGCTGTACTCAGCGTTACCAGTACTTGGCGTTACAGTTACTAGGCGTTACCGTTACTAGGGAGAGCGCATCACTCTCAGAGCAGCGCCAACGCGAAACGGGGCCTTATAACTCCACCGTTTCTTTACCAAATCGCTTCAAATTTGCTGTACTCAGCGTTACCAATACTTGGCATTACCGTTACTAGGCGTTACCGTTACTAGGCGTTACTGGTACTCGGCGTTGCGCTAGTACTCACATAAAAGTAAATGCACCTTTAAAACCCACTTTTTCTGTCCTCTATAGTCTAGATCCTGCAGCATGTCGTATGATTTACGAGGTAACCTATGATTTTCCATGCACGGTAGTTTAAACCAGTACTTAACACATCTTATGGCTGAACAAAATTAATATACAATGGGTATCGATTAGTGTCCCCATAGACTAAGTCATTTCAAACTCGTTTTTCTAACTAACCCAACGAATCTCTTTTTAATGCAAAATAAACACAGCTTCACAATGTACAACTGAATTCTCCAATCCCCAGATTTCTACCCCGTATGGTAGGGGGGGGGGGGGGAGAGAGAGAGAGAGAGAGAGAGAGAGAGAGAGAGGACCGAGAGGAGAGAGAGAGAGAGGAAGAGAGAGAGAGAGAGAGAGAGAGAGAGAGAGAGAGAGAGAGAGAGCCAGAGTGTCTCTCTCTCTTCTCTCTTTCTCGCCCCCCCCCCCCCCCCCCCCCCCACTTTCTCCTATGGCTCTCTCTTTCTGCCCCCCCCCCCCCCCCCCTCTCTCCTCTCATATTCCCATCTTATCATTTTTGTCTCTTTAAAAGTGATATTATTCTTTTTTTTAAACTGCCATTTGTCTCATAATTGTTTCCTTTATTCGTAATTAATTCAAACCACCAATTCAAGTTCACCATTGCTCATCATTTATTATCCACGTTTGCTTTAATTCCCATTTTGATTCTTTTTCAATTATTTAATGTGTTCATTTTCTGTCATTTTTGTTTGATTTTCGTGACTTGGTTGTTTTTATGTCAATTTGTCTTTGCTTGATGCATGGTGCACCTGAGTGTGTGAGTGAGAGGGCAAGGTGCAAAGAAGCTATTGTAGCTTATCCTTTTTACCCTCAATAAAACATTCGTATTTGTATTGTCTCTCTCTCTGATGTCTCTTCCTACTTATCAATTGATTGGTATAAGGCTACCTGTCTGTTTGCCAATGTATATAGATGTGCGCAGGGGTTCGTGTGCGTGAGAGAGAGAGAGAGAGAAGAGAGAGAGATGAGATAGAGAGAGAGAGAGAGAGAGAGAGAGAGAGAGAGAGAGAGAGAGAAGAGAGATGAGAGAGAAGAGAGAGAGAGAGAGATAGAGAGAGAGATCTAGAGATAGAGGTAGATGTGTGTGTATGATTGTGATGTATGTGTATGCTTGGAGAGAGAGAGAGAGTTACATTTAGAGAGAGTCTGAGAGAGAAGAGAGAGAAGAGAGAGAGAGAGAGAGAGGAGAGAGAGAGAGAGAGAGATTGTTGGTATGACTTGAGAGAGAGATAGAGAGAGAGAGAGAGAGAGAGAGAGAGAGAGAGAGAGATGAGAGAAGAGGGAGAGAGAGAGAGAGATGAGAGAGAGAGAGAGCGAGAGAGTGTGTCGTTCGTTCTTTAATTGGACGTCAATCCACCTTAATGTGGGTGATCTTAGACAACAGAAAACCACAAAAAACATGTATGTGTATGCTTGTGATGTATGTGTATGATTGTGATGTATGTGTATGATTGTGATGTATGTGTATGATTGTGATGTATGTGTATGATTGTGATGTATGTGTATGATTGGTATGGGGTATGATGTGGGTCTGAGTACATGTATGTGTATGATTGTGATGTATGTGTATGATTGTGATGTATGTGTATGATTGTGATGTATGTGTGTATGATTGTAATACGGGGTATGTGGGTCTGAGTACATGTATGATTTGTGATGTATGTGTGATTGTGATGTATGTGTGTATGATTGTGATGTATGTGTATGATTGTGATGATGTGTATGATGTATGTGTATGATGGGTACGGGGTGTATGTGTATGGTCTGTAGTGTATGATGTATGTGTATGATTGTGATGTATGTGTATGATTGTGATGTATGTGTGATTGTATGTATGTGTATGAATTGTGATGTATGTGTATGATTGTGATGTATGTGTATGATTGTGATGTATGTGTAGTAATTGAAAACCAAGGTGCAAATGCACCAGCTAGGGATAACATTACACGTGTGACCGTTCTTGATTACCCCGCCACGTGGGCATCCACACTCCGATTTCGAAGGATTTTGGATTGGTGATGTTACGGCAGGAGCTTGCCATGGCCAGACAATCCCCGCATAACTGTGCAGAACACAATATTTTGATGTAGCCTTGGTGTTCTAGCTTACGTCAATTGGTCTGCCACAGCCTTATGCCGAAGCGACGTGTGTGCATGCATTCGCGCGCCTGTCTCTATGTGTGTGCGAGTGTCACAGTGTGGGTGATGGAGTTGGAAAGAGATATATGAATTAGGAAGAAATACACGATTTTATTTCCCCTCTTTCCCCATGGCAACACAGTCATACGCTTAGTAACAACACGACTTGCATATATCCCTGTGTTGTCATGGGGAAAGCAAAAACTAGCAACGTGTATTTGGACGTGAGCAATGAGAAAGCGATGTGAGTGGGGCATTATTGAGGAAGGCAGACCAAGCAAAGGCTACACTGTTCCAGACAGCGGCCCCGGCATTTAGGCCTGTAGCCTAAGTGGACTTCAATCACCAACCACTCTGAGAGAGAGAGAGAGAGAGAGAGAGAGAGAGAGAGAGAGAGAGAGAGGAGAGAGAGAGAGAGAGAGAGAGAGAGAGTACGAGAGAGAGAGGGAGGAGATGTATGAGATAGATAGATGTGTATGATGAGGGGGTATGAGGGAGAGAGAGTGAGAGAGGGAGAGGAGAGAGAGAGAGACAGACAGAGAGAGAGACAGACCCGCTAGAGAGAGAGACAGAGACAGATAGAAAGGGAGAGCGATCATAGAGGGCAGAAACATGGCCGTACGACAAACTCAGACAGACTGACAAATGAGCTAGCTTACGTCAACAAGAGATAAGAAGTGCGAGTGTAGAACAAACACAGACAAAAGAGTCGAAGAGTGATGGAGTACACAAAGAGATTGTGATGATAGAAGATAATAACGGATTGTTATTTCTTGAGTTGAGTGAGAACATGGCCGTCTAGAATAACACACACATATATCCCTGACAGACAGACAGAGCAAAAACTAGTACAACACAGAGATAAGCAATGAGAAAACAAGAGAGTAACGGGTGAGGAAGAAACACAGAGATAAAGGCTAGGAGTGCAGGACATGTAAATGGCTAGAATAGGCCAACGATTCTGCCATTTCCCCAAACAATTTTGAGATATAGGGTGGTACAGAGAATCCACAAGAGAGAAGGGGGGTGGGGGGGGGAGAGATTCAAGGGAGGGGAGAGAGAGTCTTATCAAGAGATGGAATATCAGGGTGGGGGTAAACAACAATTATTGCAGACAAAGGGTGGCATGTACAAAGAAGAGAGACAGAGGGAGGGGGTGGTAGAAAGAGGAGGGGGGGGAGAGATGAAGGGGGGACATCAAGTGAATGGGGACAAAAGGGTTCAAAAACAGGTGGGGGTGTGAAAACAAACAAGACTTAAACGGAAAGCAACACAAAAATGTGGCTTAAACAATTTCTTGAGTAAGTAATATTCTGTGAACAACAGAGAGTCAGGGTGAGGTGAGAACAAGAGATAAGGGTGGTGTAAACAGAGAAAGAGAGAGAGGGGAAAGTGGTGTATAAGACAAGAGATAAGGGGAGTGGTGGACAGACAAACAAGAACGATAATTTCCCTAACATATTGTGGTGTGAACTACACAAGAGATAAGGGTGGTGACACACAAGGGACAAGAGAAAGTAGGACAGGTTGAGAGAGAATAAGAACAAACAAAGGTTATGCAGACAAAGGGGAGATGGCGATGGAGTAGACAGAGACAGAGCTAAAGGGGGGAGTGGGGGGGGGGGAAAGACACAGATCAGGGACAGACAGAGGTACAAAGCCTAACACAAAGAGGGAGGGGTGAAGAGACAACAATTAGACAGACAGAGGTACAAAGCTAAAACACAGGAATGAGAGGGAGGGAGAGAAAGAGACAGGGAGACATAGACAAAGAAAACACAGAGAGAGGGGAGAGAGAGAGAGAGAGAGAGACACAGACAGAGGGAGGGGGAGTAGAGAAGCTACAGACAGACAGAGAGAGGGGGAGGGGGGAGGGGTGGAGAAAGAGACAGACAGAGGTACAAAGCTAACACAGGGACACAGAGGGAGACAGACAGAGGTGAAAGAAAACATAGAGACAGAGGTACAAAGCTAGCAACAATCTTCTAAAGACAGAGGGAGGGGGAGGGAGAAAGAGACGACAGACAGAGGTACAAAGCTAAAACACAGAGGGGGGGAGGGAGAGACAGAGACAGACAGACAGAGGTACAAAGCTAAAACACAGAGGGAGGGGGAGGGAGAGACAGAGAGACAGACAGAGGTACAAAGCTAAAACACAGAGGGAGGGGGAGGGAGAGACAGAGACAGACAGACAGAGGTACAAAGCTAAAACACAGAGGGAGGGGGAGGGAGAGACAGAGACAGACAGACAGAGGTACAAAGCTAAAACACAGAGGGAGGGGGAGGGAGAGACAGAGACAGACAGACAGAGGTACAAAGCTAAAACACAGAGGGAGAGGGGAGGGAGAGAAAGAGACAGACAGACAGAGGTACAAAGCTAAAACACAGAGGGAGGGGGAGGGAGAGAAAGAGACAGACAGACAGAGGTACAAAGCTAAAACACAGAGGAGGGGGAGGGAGAGACAGAGACAGACAGACAGAGGTACAAAGCTAAAACACAGAGGGAGGGGGAGGGAGAGACAGAGACAGACAGACAGAGGTACAAAGCTAAAACACAGAGGGGGGGGGAGGGAGAGAAAGAGACAGACAGGGGGGGAGGTACAAAGCTAAAACACAGAGGGAGGGGGAGGGAGAGAGAGAGACAGACAGACAGAGGTACAAAGCTAAAACACAGAGAGGGAGGGAGGAGGGAGAGACAGAGACAGACAGACAGAGGTACAAAGCTAAAACACAGAGGGGAGGGGGGAGGGAGAGAAAGAGACAGACAGACAGAGGTACAAAGCTAAAACACAGAGGGAGGGGGAGGGAGGGAGAGACAGAGACAGACAGAGGTACAAAGCTAAAAAAGAGGGGAGGGGAGAGGGAGGGGGAGGGAGAGAACAGAGACAGACAGACAGAGGTACAAAGCTAAAACACAGAGGGAGGGGGAGGGAGAGAGAAGAGAGACAGACAGACAGAGGTACAAAGCTAAAACACAGAGGGAGGGGGAGGGAGAGAGACAGAGACAGACAGACAGAGGTACAAAGCTAAAACACAGAGGGAGGGGGGGAGGGAGAGAAAGAGACAGACAGACAGAGGTACAAAGCTAAAACACAGAGGGAGGGGGAGGGAGAGACAGAGACAGACAGACAGAGGTACAAAGCTAAAACACAGAGGGAGGGGGAGGGAGAGAGAGAGAGACAGACAGACAGAGGTACAAAGCTAAAACAGAGGGAGGGGGAGGAGAGACAGACAGACAGAGGTACAAAGCTAAAACACAGAGGGAGGGGGAGGGAGAGAAAGAGACAGACAGACAGAGGTACAAAGCTAAAACACAGAGGGAGGGGGAGGAGAGAAGAGACAGACAGACAGAGCTACAAAGCTAAAACACAGAGGGAGAAAGGGGAGGGAGGGAGAGAGGAAGAGACAGACAGACAGAGGTACAAAGCTAAAACACAGAGGGAGGGGGAGGGAGAGAAGGAGACAGACAGACAGAGGTACAAAGCTAAAACACAGAGGGAGGGGGAGGGAGAGAAAGAGACAGACAGACAGAGGTACAAAGCTAAAACACAGAGGGAGGGGGAGGGAGAGAAAGAGAACAGACAGACAGAGGTACAAAGCTAAAACACAGAGGGAGGGGGAGGGAGAGAAAGAGACAGACAGACAGAGGTACAAAGCTAAAACACAGAGGGAGGGGGAGGGAGAGAAAGAGACAGACAGACAGAGGTACAAAGCTAAAACACAGAGGGAGGGGGACAGGGAGAGAAGGGAGAGACAGACAGACAGAGGTACAAAGCTAAAACACAGAGGGAGGGGGAGGGAGAGAAAAGAGACAGACAGACAGAGGTACAAAGCTAAAACACAGAGGGAGGGGGAGGGAGAGAAAGAGAGAGACAGACAGAGGTACAAAGCTAAAACACAGAGGGAGGGGGAGGGAGAGAAAGAGACAGACAGACAGAGGTACAAAGCTAAAACACAGAGGGAGGGGGAGGGAGAGAGAGAGACAGACAGACAGGAGGTACAAAGCTAAAACACAGAGGGAGGGGGAGGGAGAGAAAGAGACAGACAGACAGAGGTACAAAGCTAAAACACAGAGGGAGGGGGAGGGAGAGGGAGAGGAGAGACAGACAGACAGAGGTACAAAGCTAAAACACAGAGGGAGGGGGAGGGAGAGAGAGAAAGAGGACAGACAGACAGAGGTACAAAGCTAAAACACAGAGGGAGGGGGAGGGGGGGAGAGACAGACAGAGACAGACAGACAGAGGTACAAAGCTAAAACACAGAGGGAGGGGGGAGGGAGAGAAAGAGACAGAAACACACAGACAGACAGGGTACAAAGCTAAAACACAGAGGGAGGGGGAGGGAGAGACAGAGACAGACAGACAGAGGTACAAAGCTAAAACACAGAGGGAGGGGGAGGGAGAGACAGAGACAGACAGACAGAGGTACAAAGCTAAAACACAGAGGGAGGGGAGGGAGAGACAGAGACAGACAGACAGAGGTACAAAGCTAAAACACAGAGGGAGGGGGAGGGAGAGACAGAGACAGACAGACAGAGGTACAAAGCTAAAACACAGAGGGGAGGGGAGAGGGGGAGAGACAGAGGTACAAAGCTACAGACAGAGGGAGAGAGGTACAAAGCTAAAACAGAGAGGGAGGGGGAGGGAGAGACAGAGACAGACAGACAGAGGAGGTACAAAGCTAAAACACAGAGAGGGAGGGGGAGGGAGAGACAGAGACAGACAGACAGAGGTACAAAGCTAAAACACAGAGGGAGGGGGAGGGAGAGAAAGAGACAGACAGACAGAGGTACAAAGCTAAAACACAGAGGGAGGGGGGGAGAGACAGAGACAGACAGACAGAGGTACAAAGCTAAAACACAGAGGGAGGGGGACAGACAGAGTACAGAGGTACAAAGCTAAAAACACACAGAGGGAGGGGGAGGGAGAGACAGAGACAGACAGACAGAGGTACAAAGCTACAACACAGAGGGAGGGGAGGGAGAGGAGACAGGAGGTACAAAGCAAAACACAGAGGGAGGGAGACAGAGAAAGAGACAGACAGACAAGGTACAAAAAAACACAGAGGGAGGGGGATGGGAGAGAAAGAGACAGACAGACAGAGGTACAAAGCTAAAACACAGAGGGAGGGGGAGGGAGAGAAAGAGACAGACAGACAGAGGTACAAAGCTAAAACACAGAGGGAGGGGGAGGGAGAGAAAGAGACAGACAGACAGAGGTACAAAGCTAAAACACAGAGGGAGGGGGAGGGAGAGAAAGAGACAGAGAGAGGTACAAAGAAAACACAGAGGGAGGGGGAGGGAGAGGAGAGACAGACAGACAGAGGTACAAAGCTAAAACACAGAGGGAGGGGGAGGGAGAGACAGAGACAGACAGACAGAGGTACAAAGCTAAAACACAGAGGGAGGGGGAGGGGGGGAGAGAGAGACAGACAGACAGAGGTACAAAGCTAAAACACAGAGGGAGGGGAGGGAGAGGGAGAGAAAGAAGAGACAGACAGACAGAGGTACAAAGCTAAAACACAGAGGGAGGGGGAGGGAGGGGGGGAGACAGAGACAGACAGAGGTACAAAGCTAAAACACAGAGGGGGGGGGGGAGAGACAGACACAGACAGACAGAGGTACAAAGCTAAAACACAGAGGAGGGGGGGGAGAGAAAGAGGGACAGACAGAGGGGGAGGGAGAGAGACAGACAGAGGTACAAAGCTAAAACACAGAGGAGGAGGGGGACAGGGAGAGACAGAGACAGACAGACAGAGGTACAAAGCTAAAACACAGAGGGAGGGGGAGGGAGAGACAGAGACAGACAGACAGAGGTACAAAGCTAAAACACAGAGGGAGGGGGAGGGAGAGACAGACAGATTTTCAGGACTACAGACAGAGACAAAGCTAAAACACAGAGGGAGGGGAAGGAGAGAAAGAGACAGAGGGAGGGGGAAGAGAGAGGGAGTCGCCGAGAGACAGACAATGAGAGACAGACAGACAGGGTACAAAGCTAAAACACAGAGGGAGGGGGAGGGAGAGAAAGAGACAGACAGACAGAGGTACAAAGCTAAAACACAGAGGGAGGGGGAGGGAGAGACAGAGACAGACAGACAGAGGTACAAAGAAGGGGCACACAGAGGGAGGGGGAGGGAGAGACAGAGACAGACAGACAGAGGAGGTACAAAGCTAAAACACAGAGGGAGGGGGAGGGAGAGAAAGAGACAGACAGACAGAGGTACAAAGCTAAAACACAGAGGGAGGGGGAGGGAGAGAAAGAGACAGACAGACAGAGGTACAAAGCTAAAACACAGAGGGAGGGGGAGGGAGAGAAAGAGACAGACAGACAGAGGTACAAAGCTAAAACACAGAGGGGGGGAGGGAGAGACAAGAGACAGACAGAGGTACAAAGCTAAAACACAGAGGGAGGGGGAGGGAGAGACAGAGACAGACAGAGGTACAAAGCTAAAACACAGAGGGAGGGGGAGGGAGAGACAGAGACAGACAGACAGAGGTACAAAGCTAAAACACAGAGGGAGGGGGAGGGAGAGAAAGAGACAGACAGAGGTACAAAGCTAAAACACAGAGGGAGGGGGAGGGAGAGACAGAGACAGACAGACAGAGGTACAAAGCTAAAACACAGAGAAAAAGGTTCAGACGGAATTATTTGTCATGGAAGATCTATGGGAGAGAACCAGGCATGGTAGTGAAGGAACACATTTGGGGACTTCAAGGCATAGAGAGCCCTTTATGGTGACAATTGCTCTTGAAGACGGCTCCATCAAACTGTTAACATTTGGAGAAAAGGGCATCTCCTCAAGTTACCACCCACCCCCTTGATGTTAATTTTGCTTTTCTACATTCACTTTTCTCTGAATTCGGAGAAATCGCAGCGAAGTACCTTGCCTGGGAATAGGCAGGACAGAGCATAGCGTCCTTGGCAGAACACGGCCAAAGATAAGTGCCACAAAGTAAATGTTTAGCGCTGCACTCCCGATGAGCGATGTGGCTAGGCAACGCATATGAGACTCAAAAGAGGATAAGAGATTCAAATAAAAGAAATCATATAGTAAAAAGCCAAGTGTGTGTGTGTGTGTGTGTGTGTGTGTGTGTGTGTGTGTGTGTGTGTGTGTGTCTGAAACACAAAACGGGCCTTATAACTCCGCCGTTTTTTGACCGAATCACTTCAAATTTGCTGTGAGCCCTAACGGGGCGATGGCAACGGCAACCGCGGCGGCCGTGTCATTTGCGCGGTTTCGCAAATGCGCGAAATGCGTATCTGCCGGACTCGCGGCACCCGTATCTCCGGCATTTCTGGACCGATTGCCTTCAAATTTGGCAGGTAGATGACCGGGGACGGTGACTATCGGTGTGCCAAACCGGAAGCGAATCTGTTCAGAAACGCGCGCGCTATACGCCACTTCACCTTTTCACGAATAACTCTGCCGTTTCTTAACCGAATCGCCTCAAATTTGCTGTCATGCTTGCTATGGCCCGGGTAAAGCCTGGCAGCAAATTTAAAGCGAATCGGGAGAGCGCGTCACTCTCAGAGCAGCGCCAACGGGAAACGGGGCCTTATAACTCCGCCGTTTCTTAACCGAATCGCTTCAAATTTGCTGTACTCAGCGTTACCAATACTTGGCGTTACCGTTACTAGGCGTTACCAGTACGGTGCATTGCCAGTACTAGGCGTTGCGCTAGTAATGTTATAATTCACAGAGAGAGAGAGAGAGAGAGAGAGAGAGAGAGAGAGAGAGAGAGAGAGAGAGAGAGAGAGAGAGAGAGAGAGAGAGAGAGAAGAGAGAGAGGGGTGGGTGGGTGGGTGTGCAAGTAAAGCTACAGAGAATATTGCGAATCTGCAGCTAAATTAAATCTGACAAACAGAACTGTAAACAATACAATTGACATTTGATAACTGCGCAAAACAAAACACCCTCTTCCCATCACACACATACGCGCGCACGTGCAAGCAGATTGCACGCACGCACGTACACACACACACACACACACACACACACACACACACACAGTCTGTACACGCACGCACACGCACACGCACACGCACACACATTGAAGCTGAATGGAGCACAGGAAAGTTGTGGGGGGGAAACAAGTAAGTTATCTGCGTGTAATCTTTCAATGATCATCCCTCTGTCACTATGGCAGAAACTGGGCGAAGTTTGAAATTGACAACTACGTCTTCTGATTCCCTGTATTATTATTATTATTATTATTTCTTCTTCGTCGTCTCCTCCTCCTCCTCTTTCTCTCCTCTCTCCCTACCTCTCTTATGTTTCTTCCCTGTTTTTGTTTACCTTCTGTTTTAATAGTTTTCCTATTCATTTGTGTCCCTTTCAGTCTGTTTTACCCCCTCTCTCTCTCTCTCTCTCTCTCTCTCTCTCTCTCTCTCTCTCTCTCTCTCTCTCTCTCTCACTCCCCCCACCCCACCCTCCTTCCATCCCCTAGTCAGAAAGAAGGTCATAAACAACAAACAACCGACTTAGTCCAAAAGATGACACGATCAGCCCAAAATAACCAGAAAACACCCATCAACTGAACCAGGAACGGGCAGCTGACGTACATTTCACCGCCCTAAATTGTCCCTAATTGACCCCTAAATGACCCTCATTTCCCCCTTGGTATCGGGATAAGAAAGCAAGTGGACAGTAAAAAAACAAAGTCAGAAATGCCGTGCTGGGTTGTGATGTGATGAGGGCTTTGTTGGCCATTAGGGTGATGCCCATACATCAACACAGCTACAGCGGGATAGTGCAGGGTTGTGATGTGATGAGGGCTTTGTTGGCCATTAGGGTGATGCCCATACATCAACACAGCTACAGCGGGATAGTGCAGGGTTGTGATGTGATGAGGGCTTTGTTGGCCATTAGGGTGATGCCCATACATCAACACAGCTACAGCGGGATAGTGCAGCGTTGTGATGTGATGAGGGCTTTGTTGACCATTAGGGTGATGTCAATACATCAACACAGCTACAGCGGGATAGTGCAGGGTTGTGGTGTGATGAGGGCTTTGTTGGCCATTAGGGTGATGCCCATACATCAACACAGCTACAGCGGGATAGTGCAGGGTTGTGATGAGGGCTTTGTTGGCCATTAGGGTGATGCCCATACATCAACACAGCTACAGCGGGATAGTGCAGGGTTGTGATGTGATGAGGGCTTTGTTGGCCATTAGGGTGATGCCCATACATCAACACAGCTACAGCGGGATAGTGCAGGGTTGTGATGTGATGAGGGCTTTGTTGGCCATTAGGGTGATTCCCATACATCAACACAGCTACAGCGGGATAGTGCAGGGTTGTGATGTGATGAGGGCTTTGTTGACCATTAGGGTGATTCCCATACATCAACACAGCTACAGCGGGATAGTGCAGGGTTGTGATGAGGGCTTTGTTGGCCATTAGGGTGATGCCCATACATCAACACAGCTACAGCGGGATAGTGCAGGGTTGTGATGTGATGAGGGCTTTGTTGGCCATTAGGGTGATGCCCATACATCAACACAGCTACAGCGGGATAGTGCAGGGTTGTGATGAGGGCTTTGTTGGCCATTAGGGTGATGCCCATACATCAACACAGCTACAGCGGGATAGTGCAGGGTTGTGATGTGATGAGGGCTTTGTTGGCCATTAGGGTGATGCCCATACATCAACACAGCTACAGCGGGATAGTGCAGGGTTGTGGTGTGATGAGGGCTTTGTTGGCCATTAGGGTGATGCCCATACATCAACACAGCTACAGCGGGATAGTGCAGGGTTGTGATGTGATGAGGGCTTTGTTGACCATTAGGGTGATGCCCATACATCAACACAGCTACAGCGGGATAGTGCAGGGTTGTGATGAGGGCTTTGTTGGCCATTAGGGTGATGCCCATACATCAACACAGCTACAGCGGGATAGTGCAGGGTTGTGATGTGATGAGGGCTTTGTTGGCCATTAGGGTGATTCCCATACATCAACACAGCTACAGCGGGATAGTGCAGGGTTGTGATGTGATGAGGGCTTTGTTGGCCATTAGGGTGATGCCCATACATCAACACAGCTACAGCGGGATAGTGCAGGGTTGTGATGTGATGAGGGCTTTGTTGGCCATTAGGGTGATGCCCATACATCAACACAGCTACAGCGGGATAGTGCAGGGTTGTGATGAGGGCTTTGTTGGCCATTAGGGTGATGCCCATACATCAACACAGCTACAGCGGGATAGTGCAGGGTTGTGATGTGATGAGGGCTTTGTTGGCCATTAGGGTGATGCCCATACATCAACACAGCTACAGCGGGATAGTGCAGGGTTGTGATGAGGGCTTTGTTGGCCATTAGGGTGATGCCCATACATCAACACAGCTACAGCGGGATAGTGCAGGGTTGTGGTGTGATGAGGGCTTTGTTGGCCATTAGGGTGATTCCCATACATCAACACAGCTACAGCGGGATAGTGCAGGGTTGTGATGTGATGAGGGCTTTGTTGGCCATTAGGGTGATGCCCATACATCAACACAGCTACAGCGGGATAGTGCAGGGTTGTGATGTGATGAGGGCTTTGTTGGCCATTAGGGTTATGCCCATACATCAACACAGCTACAGCGGGATAGTGCAGGGTTGTGGTGTGATGAGGGCTTTGTTGGCCATTAGGGTGATTCCCATACATCAACACAGCTACAGCGGGATAGTGCAGGGTTGTGATGTGATGAGGGCTTTGTTGGCCATTAGGGTGATGCCCATACATCAACACAGCTACAGCGGGATAGTGCAGGGTTGTGTTGTGATGAGGGCTTTGTTGGCCATTAGGGTGATGCCCATACATCAACACAGCTACAGCGGGATAGTGCAGGGTTGTGATGAGGGCTTTGTTGGCCATTAGGGTGATGCCCATACATCAACACAGCTACAGCGGGATAGTGCAGGGTTGTGATGTGATGAGGGCTTTGTTGGCCATTAGGGTGATTCCCATACATCAACACAGCTACAGCGGGATAGTGCAGGGTTGTGATGTGATGAGGGCTTTGTTGGCCATTAGGGTGATGCCCATACATCAACACAGCTACAGCGGGATAGTGCAGGGTTGTGATGTGATGAGGGCTTTGTTGGCCATTAGGGTGATGCCCATACATCAACACAGCTACAGCGGGATAGTGCAGGGTTGTGGTGTGATGAGGGCTTTGTTGGCCATTAGGGTGATTCCCATACATCAACACAGCTACAGCGGGATAGTGCAGGGTTGTGATGTGATGAGGGCTTTGTTGGCCATTAGGGTGATGCCCATACATCAACACAGCTACAGCGGGATAGTGCAGGGTTGTGATGTGATGAGGGCTTTGTTGGCCATTAGGGTGATGCCCATACATCAACACAGCTACAGCGGGATAGTGCAGGGTTGTGTTGTGATGAGGGCTTTGTTGGCCATTAGGGTGATGCCCATACATCAACACAGCTACAGCGGGATAGTGCAGGGTTGTGATGTGATGAGGGCTTTGTTGGCCATTAGGGTTATGCCCATACATCAACACAGCTACAGCGGGATAGTGCAGGGTTGTGATGTGATGAGGGCTTTGTTGGCCATTAGGGTTATGCCCATACATCAACACAGCTACAGCGGGATAGTGCAGGGTTGTGATGAGGGCTTTGTTGGCCATTAGGGTGATGCCCATACATCAACACAGCTACAGCGGGATAGTGCAGGGTTGTGATGTGATGAGGGCTTTGTTGGCCATTAGGGTGATTCCCATACATCAACACAGCTACAGCGGGATAGTGCAGGGTTGTGATGTGATGAGGGCTTTGTTGGCCATTAGGGTTATGCCCATACATCAACACAGCTACAGCGGGATAGTGCAGGGTTGTGGTGTGATGAGGGCTTTGTTGGCCATTAGGGTGATGCCCATACATCAACACAGCTACAGCGGGATAGTGCAGGGTTGTGATGTGATGAGGGCTTTGTTGGCCATTAGGGTGATGCCCATACATCAACACAGCTACAGCGGGATAGTGCAGGGTTGTGATGAGGGCTTTGTTGGCCATTAGGGTGATGCCCATACATCAACACAGCTACAGCGGGATAGTGCAGGGTTGTGATGTGATGAGGGCTTTGTTGGCCATTAGGGTGATGCCCATACATCAACACAGCTACAGCGGGATAGTGCAGGGTTGTGATGAGGGCTTTGTTGGCCATTATGGTGATGCCCATACATCAACATAGCTACAGCGGGATAGTGCAGGGTTGTGATGAGGGCTTTGTTGGCCATTAGGGTGATGCCCATACATCAACACAGCTACAGCGGGATAGTGCAGGGTTGTGATGTGATGAGGGCTTTGTTGGCCATTAGGGTGATGCCCATACATCAACACAGCTACAGCGGGATAGTGCAGGGTTGTGATGTGATGAGGGCTTTGTTGGCCATTAGGGTGATGCCCATACATCAACACAGCTACAGCGGGATAGTGCAGGGTTGTGATGAGGGCTTTGTTGGCCATTAGGGTGATGCCCATACATCAACACAGCTACAGCGGGATAGTGCAGGGTTGTGATGAGGGCTTTGTTGGCCATTAGGGTGATGCCCATACATCAACACAGCTACAGCGGGATAGTGCAGGGTTGTGATGAGGGCTTTGTTGGCCATTAGGGTGATGCCCATACATCAACACAGCTACAGCGGGATAGTGCAGGGTTGTGATGTGATGAGGGCTTTGTTGGCCATTAGGGTGATGCCCATACATCAACACAGCTACAGCGGGATAGTGCAGGGTTGTGGTGTGATGAGGGCTTTGTTGGCCATTAGGGTGATGCCCATACATCAACACAGCTACAGCGGGATAGTGCAGGGTTGTGGTGTGATGAGGGCTTTGTTGGCCATTAGGGTGATGCCCATACATCAACACAGCTACAGCGGGATTAGAGGAGGCTCTGCAAGGACATCTGCAGCCAAACAACCCTCATCCCTGTTTATCTGTCTCTCTCCCTGTCTGTCTGTCTGTCTGTTTCTGTCTCTGTCTGTCGGCCTATTTATGTCTATATCTCTCTAATAACGGCTCTCTCTCCACCCCATCTTTTTGTCTTACTATCCTAATCCGTCGGTCTCTTCTTCTGTCTGTGTGTCTGTCTGTCTCTCCCTCTCTCTATCTCTCTCTGCAAATTGTTACCTGTTACATACCCTATGATGCATTTATTTGCCCTGTTCTATAATGTATGTTTCCTTTATATACATGCGCGCTAGTGTGTAAGTATGGTTGCATGCTTGTATGCATGCGCGAGTATTAAAACATTATGCAAGTTTTATAAACCCATATTTCAGCCTATCTATGTTTCATAATATCAACTGCTTTGCTACCTTTGTGTAATAGTATGCCTTGCCATGTTTGTGTTCTGTGTTAGTATTATATGTATCAAGGACAGATTGGAAGAATAGGCGTTGCCTAAAATCTGTATCCTTGGAAAATAAAGTTTAAGTTTTCAAGTTTTCAAGCTCTCTCTCTCTCTCTCTCTCTCTCTCTCTCTCTCTCTGAAATAAAATTCGTTTAAACCAATCAAGCGAATGTTCACGGTTTCCCATCTTTTTCTAGAGGTTCGTGTGTCTGTTGGCTTGACACCCCATTTTGAAACCAATGTGTCAGATGCCATCTTAAAAAATCTTCCATGTGCAAATTGTCAATGCCTACAATCCAGCTTCAGATTTGATTCATCTACATTTATTTAAGATTGCGCATAACAATCACAACGATTAAAAAAAATCCTGTACAAAAATAAAATGAAAGTAAAGCTTTTCCCCATTCTACTCCAAAACTAGTTTGTTTTTGGCTCGTTAACACGAAATGAGTCTATAGTATGATACTTGTTCAGTCGCGCGTGCGTGCGTGCGTGCGTGCGTGCGTGTGTGTGTGTGTTGCGTCCGTGGTCCAAACTTTAATGTTGGCTTTTTCTCGGTAACTATAGAAGGCGTACATTATTCAAACTTTGCATACACATAGATGTTTATGCAAGCTTTCAAGAAATATGATTTGCATAATAAAATTAACCTATGACCTTGACCTTTAACATCCAATGTTAGTCTTGGCCATATATTTTACATGTTTATAGTTACAGTCCCCAAATTTGGTATGTTGATGCATTAGCTTAAGGTGATAAGGTATACATGGTGACTTTTACCCTATTAACTTTAACCCTTGAACATTGTTAATTATTTGTTTTGGCTATATCTTTTACATTATGGAAGACAGTTTCCCAAATTTGGCAAGTAGGTAGACTAGCTTAAGATCATATGGAATGCCAAGTATTGTTGACCTCAGTGACCTTGACATTGACCTTGGATTTTTGTCTGTCGTAATATCACATGAACTGCTGCACAGAATCGCTTAAATGTTTGTATGGTGGTATACCACATCAAGCTAATGTGTCCAGTATATGCAGGGTAACTTTAACCCTCTTATCCTTAGCCTTGACCTTTGATCATGAACATCGTCAATTATTTGTTTGGGCCATATCTGTTACATTATGGCAGATACAGTTTCCAAATTTTGCACATAGCGATGGCTTGGAGTCAAAACGGACTATCTTTAGATAGTCCATTGACGTATTATTGGATTTAATACAAAAAATAATAACTTGTATCAAACAATGACTGCAGAAATATATAAAGGCGGTTTTGCTTTTTATATTTCAGCAGTCCTTTTTAAATACAATTTATTAGTTTTCGTAATAAGTTCAATAATATGTCAATGGACTATCTAAAGATAGTCTGCTTTGACTCCAAGCCATCGATTAGGTAAACTAGCTTAAGATCATATGGAATGCTAAGTATTTTTTACCTTGGTGAGATTAATAACATTGACCTTTGACCCTTGGATTTTTATCTGTCACAATATCACATGAACTGCTGTGCAGTATTGCTTAACATTTTGTACGGTGGGTTATCACATCAAGCTGTGTCCAGTGTAGAAAATGTAACCTTTCTGACCTTGACCTTTAACATGACCTTTGGAATATGTTTGAAAGTGAACAATCTGGCATTTAGATCTATCTCTGAAAACTTAAAGCAAGCAATACTAACCACTTTATTTCAGTCCAGTTTCCCTTTTTCACATCAAACTGATGTGTCCAGTATAAAAATTGTACCCTTTCTGGCCTTGACCTTTGGGGTGTATTTGAAAGTGAACAATCTGGTATTTAGATCTATCTCCGAAAACGTAAAGCAAGCATTACTAACCACTTTCTTTGAGTCCAGTGTCCCTATTTCACATCAATCAAACTGACGTGTCTATTATAGAAATTGTACCCTTTCTGACCTTGACCTTGACATTTGGTGTGAATTTAAAAGTGAACAATCTGGCATTTAGATCTATCTCCGAAAACGTAAAGCAAGCATTAATATGACCGAAAACGTAAGGCAAGCACTACTAGCCACTTTCTCTGTGTCCAGTGTCCTTTTCTTCACATCGAACTGATGTGTCCAGATTATAAAACGTAAGGCAAGCACTACTAGCCACTTTCTCTGTGTCCACTGTCCTTTTCTTCACATCGAACTGATGTGTCCAGATTATAAAACGTAAGGCAAGCACTACTAGCCACTTTCTCTGTGTCCACTGTCCTTTTCTTCACATCGAACTGATGTGTCCAGATTATAAAACGTAAGGCAAGCACTACTGGCCACTTTCTCTGTGTCCACTGTCCTTTTCTTCACATCGAACTGATGTGTCCAGATTATAAAACGCAAGCACTACTAGCCACTTTCTCTGTGTCCACTGTCCTTTTCTTCACATCGAACTGATGTGTCCAGATTATAAAACGTAAGGCAAGCACTACTAGCCACTTTCTCTGTGTCCAGTGTCCTTTCTTATATCTGTTTTATACAATATGCAAATCGAAGTTCTTCTACGCTATCGCGACTGTTGTGGGCCCGTGGTCCAAATGTTAACATTGCCAATTACTTGGGATCTACTCTATTTTCACTATCGTGACTGTTGTGTGCCCTGGTCCAAATGTTAACATTGCCAATTACTTGGGATCTACTCTATTTTCACTATCGTGACTGTTGTGTGCCCGTGGTCCAAATGTTAACATTGCCAATTACTTGGGATCTACTCTATTTTCAAAAATAAAACGTGAGTACGTATGAGTATTTATGCTAGGTTTCAGACAGGAACAGTTTGCATGATTAAATAAATGGACAAAGGATGAAATAAGCAACATTCTGGGGTATGGAGCTTATTTGACAGTAAACAAGCTGGCATTCAGATCTATCTCAGAAACACAAAGCGAGTGAGCCTTGAAGGCTTTGCCTCTTGTTTAATTGTTCTCTTCGGTTGTTGTTGTTGTTGTTGTGTTGTTTTTTGTCTTACTTTTATGAAAGTGTGGGAGAGGTCTTTATTTTGGTAACTTTTTTTTACTAGTGGGTGGAAGAGATGTTTCAATTTTTTCTTTTTTCCTTCCTTTCTTTTTTTTCTATTACTTTCTTTCGTCTCTGTCTGTCTGCTTTTCTCTCAGTCTTATATTTTATTTTATTTTTGTCTTCCTTCTTTCTTTTTTCATCCTCTTCTATACAACTTTCTCTTTTATAAAACTGCCTTTCTACCCTCTTGTGAACAAAAAACGTAAGAATGAATACCAATGAGTAGCAGCCAATAACATAACGGGAGGATTATACAGTTAAAGATCGGCGACATTGCCAGAGGCTTGATTGGGGGGGGGGGGGATCGAAAGGCATCCAACTATGTTACAGATTCGTAAAGACTTGGGTTAAAAGATTCGGGGGGGGGGGGGACAATCATTCATCTGACTTCTTCATCTATCCTCAATGTGGGGATTGAGACTACAGGGAGAGAAAAGGGAGGGTAGAGTGAACATTTCTTTACAAATAACAATAAAACAAAGACTAAAGATTCGTACAACACACACAACACTAACACAACAACAAAGACTAAGAGACAACATTTAAGAGACATCTGACTAAGAGACTTCATAAGAGACTATCCTCCTGTGGGGATTGAGAGACAGGGAGAGAGGAGGGAGGGTAGAGTGAACATTTCTTTACAAATAACAATAAAACAAAGACTAAGAGACAACACACACCCAAAACAGTCGCGTAGACAATAACACTTTTTGTTTTAAGAAAAAGAAGAGGGATAAAAAGAAGGGGGGAAACGACAAGGTATCCAAACTGATACAGACGAAAACAAACCTGGAAGACAGAACAAAATTACAATCCGTCAAGGTGAACAATACAAACATACACGCACAAACGCACGAGCGCATAGACACACAAATACATACATACCATGCGCATGCACACATACCCAAGAAGAGAGAGAGAGGAGGGAGGGAGGGAGAGAGGAGAAAGGAGAGAGAGGGGGGGTGGACAGAGAGCAGAGAGAGAGAAAGCAATAATTAGATACACGAAAATTAATTATAACAGGGAAAGGAAAAGGGTGTGTAATTTACTCCCCCCCAAAAAATCAAGCAAAAACGTTACTAGTTATGCATAATACTTTTGAGTAAAAGTATGCGCAAACTCATCAAGACTCACCAAGACGTGACCAGCCATAAGAAAGCAGCTCCAGTAAGCTTCTTCACACCAGGCCAACCGCCATCAAGTCACGAGCAGAAGTTGTGGGAATGTGACAATGGGACTGACTAAGCGGGACTGACCATTCCCCGCAACTCTGGTCCGACACAGAGCCACGAACCAGCCAGCAGTCCTCATATCACTGGCATACCCCCCCCCCCCCTCTCCTCACACACACCTCACACACGCACAGCTTGCTTGCCAACTTGTCGCAGAGACAGGGGGAGGGGAAGGGGAGAAGGGAGGGGTGGGATGGGGTGTGATCAAAAGACGGGCTCCCCAGAATGCGATCTTTTCATGGTCCATACATATGTTGCTTCAAAAGGAAATGAATGTAAATGTCCTGTTGTGTTGTTTCTTTCCTGTGTATATCATTGTCCTGCCTTTAGTCTTCATTCATTTCCACTACTTCTATGAATGTAAAGGTCCTGTTGTGTTGTTTCTTTCCTGTGTATATCATTGTCCTGCCTTTAGTCTTCATTCATTTCCACTACTTCTATGAATGTAAAGGTCCTGTTGTGTTGTTTCTTTCCTGTGTATATCATTGTCCTGCCTTTAGTCTTCATTCATTTCCACTACTTCTATGAATGTAAAGGTCCTGTTGTGTTGTTTCTTTCCTGTGTATATCATTGTCCTGCCTTTAGTCTTCATTCATTTCCACTACTTCTAAGGAAAAACATAAAATAAAATAAACGGACACTTATATAGCGCTTTTTCTCGAGCACAAAGCGCTTAATATGAATCCTTTCTTTCGTGCATTCTTCCTTCCTTCCCTCCTCCCCTCTTTCTTCCTTCCCTCCTCCCCTCTTTCTTCCTTCCCTCCTCCCCTCTTTCTTCCTTCCCTCCTCCCCTCTTTCTTCCTTCCCTCCTCCCCTCTTTCTTCCTTCCCTCCTCCCCTCTTCCTTCCTTCCCTCCTCCCCTCTTCCTTCCTTCCCTCCTCCCCTCTTTCTTCCTTCCCTCCTCCCCTCTTTCTTCCTTCCCTCCTCCCCTCTTTCTTCCTTCCCTCCTCCCCTCTTTCTTCCTTCCCTCCTCCCCTCTTTCTTCCTTCCCTCCTCCCCTCTTTCTTCCTTCCCTCCTCCCCTCTTTCTTCCTTCCCTCCTCCCCTCTTTCTTCCTTCCCTCCTCCCCTCTTTCTTCCTTCCCTCCTCCCCTCTTTCTTCCTTCCCTCCTCCCCTCTTTCTTCCTTCCCTCCTCCCCTCTTTCTTCCTTCCCTCCTCCCCTCTTTCTTCTTCTTTTTCTGGTTGGATGTTATTTTTGCGACGCAATTCTCGTTAAGCCATTTGCACTGGAATAATAACAACGATTGCTTACTCTTCTTCTTCTTCTTCTTCTTCTTCATTTCCACTTCAATATTTCTTCTTCTTCATTTCCTCTTCTATTTTTCTTCTTCGTTTCCTCTTTATTTCTTCTTCTTAGGGTCTTCTTCTTCATTGAAGCGCTTAGAGCCCCGTAAGGAGAATAAGCGCTATAAAAATTGTTTACCCATTAAAAAGTTCAATCAATAAATCAATCAATCCTCTTCTTCTTTCTTTTTTTTCTTCCTCATTTTCTTCTTTTTCTTCTCCTTCTTCTTCCTCTTGTCCTTCTATCTTTCTTCTCTTTTCTCCTCCTCCTCCCTTCTTCCTCCTTCTCTCCACCCTCCTCCTTTTTCTTCCTGTAGTTCTCCTAAAGAAGACTCAGAGGAGATCTCATACAATAAAATTGTAAATAACATTGAGGATATAGACCTTAACACATTTTTCGTCAAACGTACCACAGACAAGACACGAAATAGTATGGAGAAAGTGTTCTTAAGACGTTCAGCTACTAACATTCGCAACTTTTATTTTTCTAACAGAGTTGTACAAGACTGGAATAATTTGTCAACTGACATTAAAGCTGCACTTAACACAAACTCCTTCAAAATAACTTCTGGATCAAGATCCTTTAATG
>CM065687.1:62021304-62036304 GCA_017654935.2 Phymorhynchus buccinoides
TAGAATGGAAGTAAACACTTTACTAATAATACTAAGCAAAGAAATCCCTCGGTAGTTTTCAGGATTATTTACATCTCCTTTCTTCAGAAGTGGGATTATGATAGAACGAGTCCAGTCTAAAGGGAAATAACCACTATCGAAAAGGTGATTGAAAAGTTTGGTTAAAAAAGGCACAACTACACTTTCAGACGCTTTCAAAAATTATCCACTAAAATCATCTAAACCTGCGGCTTTATTGTTTTTTAGTCTACGTATTGCTAGTTTTACTTCTTCCATAGTTATCGGATCATCCAAATCGGGGATATAAACTTCATCTTCATTTTCTATTTGCGCAAATTCAGCTTGATTTGCTCTGTCATCTTGTGGTTGGCTAGGCTGACTGAGAATGCCCTCGAAATGATCTTTCCACACATTGAATGGAATGCCAGGCTGTTTATTTCTTCTACGTCTGACCAATTTAATTGTTGACCAGAAAGAACTACTATTATTCCTGTTATCCAAAAAAGAATCTCTCAAATTCTGTCTGTATGTTTTCCTTTTATCGTCAAGTACGGACTGATAATATGTTCTCAGCTGGCGAAAAGCTACACCATGAGTTGCTTCCCCTGAATGATTGAAGCGACACAAAGCATGCCTAGCAGCCTTTTTATGATGCCTACAAGTACTGTCGTACCAACGGCTCCCATGCTGAGAGTGTCTATCTGTGCCACTGCTGTGATGGACAGTTTTAGTCATACAGCTTGCTGCACTCACCATGATATTTACAAATTTAGATAGTGCTGACTCGACATCAACATCGATGTGCCTGCATGCATCTTCAAGATCTGCCTGTGTGTTAACCGATGACATTTCATTCATAAAATATTCAGCTTTTGATGCATCCCATCTTATTTTCTGGAATGATGCCTGCTTTTGTTTGGGTTCATGAGAATCTTGTTTTTCTAAAGCACTAGACATGTACGCTTCAATAGGCATATGCTGTGACTCGATCCTATCAGATACAGTAAAGTTTATCATGTAGGACAATGCATCAACTTGACAAAACATAATCAATAGTACTGTTACCATTTTCACACAAATAAGTAAATTTTCCCTTAGTGTCACCATCTACAAATCCATTTAAAGGGGTAAATTGAAAAGCACAACAAAATTCCATCAGTGACTTCCCAAAGCCACTTACAACCTTGTCCTTACAACTACGAACTAATTTATTTTCATCGTCAACAAAAATCCCAGAATCATTCAAATTGTCTCTATGCAAAGACCAGTCACCCATACGAGCATTAAAATCACCAGCAAGAACAAAATGCACATCATCATCTTTTTCATGAAAAGACATAATCAAAGGTTCCAACATTTTTAAAGTGCAGTCGTACTCTTTACTCTGGTAGAAAACGCTATTTATAGGATGATTATATATGCAGATGAAAACTAAATCTTTATCTATACCAAACAAATCTTTGGAGAGTCGTACACACAACACATTATCAATATTTGATTTAATTTCCTGAACAAAACCAGATAGATTTTTTCTTATCAATAATACAGTTCCCCCAGAACTGCGCCCCATTCTAGATAATTTAACAGCTGGAGAGTGAAACACAAGAAAGTCCTCGAAAACAATACTGAAATCAAAAGAGGGCGAAGTAAAGGATTCTAACAAGCAACAAAAATCAAATGAGGTAATGTACTGTACAAAATCTGGGTCTGATAATGTTGACGTCAGCCCATTTACGTTCCATGAACAAAAAGACAATTTATTCTTTTTATTTATTAAATGTGTGTCTAGCCTATGAGTGAATGAAGTAGAAGTGCGTGTGCGTGAGAGAGAGAGAGAGAGAGAGAGAGAGAGAGAGAGAGAGAGAGAGAGAGAGAGAGAGAGAGAGAGAGAGAAGAGAGAGAGAGAGAGAAGAGAGAGAGAGAGAGAGAGAGAGAGAGAGAGTGAGAGAGAGAGAGAGAGGGAGAGAGAGAGAGAGAGAGAGAGAGAGAGAGAGAGAGAGAGAGAGAGAAGAGACAGAGAGAGGGGAGACAGAGAGACGGGGGGGGGGAGAGAGAGAGAGGGGGGGGAGAGAGAGAGAGAGAGAGAGAGAGAGAGAGAGAGAGAGAGAGAGAGAGAGAGAGAGAGAGAGAGAGAGAGAGAGAGAGAGAGAGAGAGAGAGAGAGAGAGAGAGAGAGAGAGAGAGAGAGAGAGAGAGAGAGAGAGAGAGAGAGAGAGGGGAGAGAGAGAGAGACGGGGGGGGAGGAGAGGGAGAGAGAGAGAGAGAGAGAGAGAGAGAGAGAGAGATTGTGTGAGCTAGGCATACAGAGAAGCAGCTGCAGAACAAGGACGACCATGGCCGATGTGACATGGTAGCAGTATAATACTGTATTTGGTAGCAGTACACCAGCAAACCTATTACGCCATGGGGATGGGGATTTGGGGGGGGGGGGGAGAGAGATAAAGCATGGATGGATGAAGGGGGGGGGGGCGCAGGGGTGTGTGGGTGTGGACAATGGTGGTGATGAACTGCGATCAGGAGCACTGCCAATTAGGACTAAATGAGGAGTACGGGAATTATGCCACAGCATACCTAACTAACGGCTGATACCTCCACCACCACCACCACCCCCCCCTCACGACCCCCCCCCCCCCCCCCCCCCCAATCAATAATGCCTCGTGTTTCCATCACGTGCACCGTGTCGTCACGTTTATAGGGGAATCGCCTGTCTCGCTGCTGGCATGGCCTTATCACGTGATGGTTGGTTGATGGTTCGCCCCACGTGTGCTCCTAGGATTGTAGCCGAGGGGACGTTAGACCTAAACTGTCCTTCATTCACTTCCGGCGAAAAGCGAGGATCATCGTGTCACGGACCACAAGACCTGAGAGATGGGGGTTTGATGGCAGCACAAAGACCTTCCATGATAAGACACGGGTCAACTGTTTTCCCTATTAGAGACATGAGGCCAAGCGCTCTTGTTATCTCCCTTCGATTGCCCTGATCAAGTAAGGTACGTAACTCTGTTCAAGACGAGGAAAGACTGAAGGAGTTGCCTTTCAAGAATCAGTCAGTCATGGCCGACAAGTGGACAATAAGAGGAGGAGCGCAGCTGTAGGCTGCAGGAATGCCAGATATCAACAACATTGCACAGGGAAATCCTGGAAGGTCTTTGGGCAGCTGTAGGCTGCAGGAATGCCATATATCAACAACATTGCACAGGGAAATCCTGGAAGGTCTTTGGGCAGCTGTAGGCTGCAGGAATGCCATATATCAACAACATTGCACAGGGAAATCCTGGAAGGTCTTTGGGCAGCTGTAGGCTGCAGGAATGCCATATATCAACAACATTGCACAGGGAAATCCTGGAAGGTCTTTGGGCAGCTGTAGGCTGCATGAATGCCATATATCAACAACATTGCACAGGGAAGTCCTGGAAGGTCTTTGGGCAGCTGTAGGCTGCAGGAATGCCATATATCAACAACATTGCACAGGGAAGTCCTGGAAGGTCTTTGGGCAGCTGTAGGCTGCAGGAATGCCATATATCAACAACATTGCACAGGGAAGTCCTGGAAGGTCTTTGGGCAGCACTCGTGCAGGCTGTCCACAGTCCGGTGAAGACCCAGTCCTGGGAGATCTCTGACCAGTCTCGCTACGTTGCCTCTAGAGACGAAAGGCCTGGGCACACTGCGTACTGACTTGACCCCAACACGACATTGTGACGATGTCTGTCAGTGAGTCATGATTCACGTCAAATACTTCATTCTAAAAACATTGCAATAACTACTATTTTCGTTCACTACACTCATGTAGACCGCAATACACGAATCAAATCAAATGTATTTATTTTATTTTTACATTTGAAGAAACGAAGATGACTGCTGGGTTCAATAAAATTCACAACAAATTAAAACAGAGTCGAAATTGAAACCCAAAATAAAAGGTTTAATTGAACAAAACAGAAATGTCTGATACAAAAAGAAGATATTTGATCAGATTCGTGTATGGGAGACTACAAACATAGCGAACTAGTTAGGATTTCAGATTGATTTAGACAGTAGATTTTCACGTCAATCATGCCTCACAAATGTCAAAATCGGATTGCATTGAATGGAATGGTACGCAGTGTGGCTAGGCCTTAAGTTTTCTTCGGCAACTATGCTATAAGTGTAAGAGACGTGCACTCTAATTACCCATCTTCTTTCTTCCATACAACTCGCACAGCTAACAATGGCAATGACCATTACGTATCATTGTGTCCGCCCCGCTCCCTTCCCGTCTTCCACGCACCCTTGTTTTGAACAATACTCTCATCGTCATTATCAAACCTCATGGGAGAGACAGACAGACAGACAGACAGACAGGCAGGCAGAGACAGACAGACAGAGACAGACAGACAGGCAGAGACAGACACAGCAGAGACAATGACAGAGACAGACAGACAGAGACAGACAGGCAGAGACAGACAGACAAGAGACAATGGCAGAGAGACAGGCGCAGAGACAGACAGACCAGAGACAATGTAAGAGACGAGACAGGCAGAGACAGACAGACGCAGAGAACAATGGCAGACCAGAGACAGTGTCCGAGACAGACAGCACCCTTGTTTTGAACAATACATCGTCATTATCAAACCTCATGGGAGAGACAGACAGACAGACAGAGACAGACAGACAGAGACAGACACAGAGACAGACAGACAGACAGACAGGCAGACAGACAGAGACAGACAGACAGACAGACAGACAGGCAGAGACAGACAGACAGAGACAGACAATGGCAGACAGACAGGCAGAGAGACAGACAGACCAGAGACAATGGCAGAGAGAGACAGACAGAGACAGACAGACAGAGACAGACAGACAGAGACAATGGCAGAGGGAGGTGTTTGGTTGTTGTTGGGTTGGTTTTTTTGGGGGGTATGTGAATGTGAGACAGAGACAGAGACAACAGAAAGAGTATGGCGAAGAACAGAAAGACAGAGCGGGGGGGGGGGGGGGGGGAAAGAGGAAGAGAAGAACGAGAGAGGAGAGGCAGGATGGTGGGGGGGGACAAAGACACACACACACACACACACACCACACACACAGATTGATGTTGGTGATGATGCCATGAGTGTCCAAAATAGACCGGACTTAATGCATGGACTGATTAGGCATTATGTAAAATATCCACATTATTATATCGCCATTTCCTGTCTCTTCTGCCCTTCTGCCTATACCACATCTGACATCCCATCTGACTTGAAGCACGGGCACGCGCAAACACGCACGCACACGCACGCACACGCACACACGCACACACACACACACACACACACGCACGCACGCACACGCACACTGATTAGACATTACTATTCATATTACAATAATCGTGGTTTCCTGTATAGTTCGCTTCTTTGCTCACACTAGATTTGACAGACCATTTGATTCGCTGAACAGTGAAACAATGCACGCACGCACGCACAGAGAGAGAGAGAGAGAGAGAGAGAGAGAGAGAGAGAGAGAGAGAGAGAGAGAGAGAGAAAGATATTTTAATTGCACGCACGCACGCACGCAGAGAGAGAGAGAGAGAGAGAGAGAGAGAGAGAGAGAGAGAGAGAGAGAGAGAGAAAGTCAAAGATATTTTAATTGTTAGGCCTCTGGCCCATAACAATGGAGTTCACAAAAAAGTATTGCATATATCTATATACTAGCGCAACGCCCCGTACTGGTAACGCCTAGTACAGGTAACGCCAAGTACCGGTAACGCTGAGTACCAGTTTCGCCGGGTCCGCGAAATATTATATTTTTACTTTTGTGGCTGAAAACCCAATTTTTAGACCCCTACCACTTTCAAGGCCTACCGATCTCCATGACCTTGACCTTGACCTTGATCAGTATGCAATGATCAGAACAAACATATGCCAAAGTACCTACATGCCAAGATTGAAGTCCCTAAGACCAACGGTGTGGACGTTACAGCCCCTTAAAGATTTTCGGTTGTGAAGGTCATACGCCAAGGTGAAGGTCATGATGGCGATAATTTATGCGCGGACGCCTTCCTCTCATGGTGACACGCCACCACACAAAATTGGAAACGATTCAGTGAAGCGGTTCGGAAGATATGCGTGGGGCAGAAAACCCCAATTATTAGTCCCATACCACTTTCAAGGCATACCGATCTCCCTGACCTTGACCTTGATTCATTGGTACGCCATCATCAGAACGGCCATAAGCGAAAGTACCTCCATGCCAAGTTTCATGACTCCAGGACCTGCGGTGTGGAAGTTATGGCCCCTTAACGATTTTGGGTTTTCAAGGTCATACGCCAAGGTCAAGGTCAGAGCGGCGAAAAGTTTTGTGCGGATGCCTTCCTCTCATAGGGACACACCATCACACAAAATTTGAAGTGATTCGGTCAAGCGGTTCGGGACATCGTTAGGACAGACAGAAAAGAACAACAAACAAACAAAAAAAGGAAACAAACCTGAACGAAAACTTACTCCTTTGCGATCGTAGATTGGCAAAGGACAAAAACAGAAAAAAGAACTGAAAGCCAACTTAGTTCGGCCTTTCGGCATGTGGGGCATTTGTAAATACAAAGATTGTGGGAACAATACTGGAGGCAATGCCCGGAGGCAGTGCTACACCAGTAAAGTCCCGATTTTTTAATAATACAGATACGTGTAGTGTTGTCATCCCCTTGTAATCTCCACTGCCCACTCCCCCCCACCATCCGCGCATTTGCGAAACCGCGCAAATGACACGGCCGCCTCGGTTGCTGTTGCCATCGCCCCGTTAGGGCTCACAGCAAATTTGAAGCGATTCGGTCGAAAAACGGCGGAGTTATAAGGCCCGTTTCGTGTTTCAGACACACACACACGGACAGTTGGCTTTTTACTATATGATGAGCAACAACGACAAAAAGAATAAAGACACACCAAAAACACGTATTATACGCAAACACAACATAGATACAAACATTCATCATGCATGTATATAATTCTTTTCGCAAGGCAAGAGCTCTGTGAATAAATAATGACGAGAGAGAGAGAGAGAGAGAGAGAGAGAGAGAGAGAGAGAGAGAGAAGGAGAGAGAGAGAGAGAGAGAGAGAGAGAGAGAGAGAGAAAGAGAGAGAGAGAGAGAGAGAGAGAGGAGAGAGAGAGAGAGATGAGAGAGAGAGAGAGGAGAGAGAGTCAGAGGTCAGAGAGAGAGAGAGAGAGAGAGAGAGAGAGAGAGTGTGTGAAAACGAAAACAAAATTTTATTTAACCAGGGAAACATGAGATAAGCAATACAATGCTTTTTTCCACCCAGCCCTGGGGCAAATAGAACATTCAATAACTAAGTTAACTAACGCATGCAAAAAGTGAAAAGGCAAATGGGTTACACAAAAAAGAAAGAAACGCTTGGGGTAATGACAGGTAAGGGGGCGGGGGGGGGGGTAAGGAGGGGGAAATAAGGGGGGGTAACGTCCACACTGAGGGGGAATAAGGGGGAAGGGGTAGGGTATACTGAAGCATGTCACAACACACATAACACATGAGTAATAATAGTAAAACATAGGAGAGGAAGAAGAAACACAAAACAAAATTACATTTGATCTTTAAGATTTTGAAATAGAATATTTTGAGCCTTTTTGAAAGAATTCATGCCAGCTATTTGTTTTAAATTAGATGGCAAAGAGTTCCACTCAGTACGTTAAACTGGTTTTTGGCGTTATCAGTTCTGGGTTTGGGGACAAGAATACTGTTTGTATATCTAGACTGGTTGAGCGGAAATCTTTTGATTAAGGTTGCAGGTGCACCGTTTATAATTCTGTACATCATGACTGCTTTATTATACCGAAGCTTATCTGTGAAAGGAAGAATAATTAGAGACGTAATCTTGAAATGTTAATGAAGACGATTTCAAAAGACATGTTTTTAGAGCTCGTTTAGGGTGTTAGCACTACTTGAGTCAAAGAGAGTTGATGCATAATCTATGTGAGACTGGATGCATGCGTGGAAGAAATGCTTACGTGCTTCAATATTAAGAAAATGAGAGATCTTAGAGAGAAAAAACTTTTTGAGATACTCGTTTGCTTAAGCTACTAATATGGGAGGACCAAGTAAGGTTGTTATCTAGAGTAATCCCTAAAACTTTATGTGTTGACTTCTTCAATTGGCTTATTGCGAATATATATTGGCGGGGTAATACTTGTTATATTTTGTCGCTTTTGCCGTGACGTTACAATCATATACTTAGGTGGGTGGTTTTTTTATCATTTAATGCCATATGATTAAGTTCTGTCCAGTGAAGTAGCTGATTTACACTTTCTTGTAAACTAAAGGTTAATTGATTGAGATTAGTATGGTTTGAATGGATTGATGTGTCATCTGCAAACAGCTCACTAGGGTTTTTAATATAAAGAGGAAGATCATTAATATAGAGCAAAAACAGAAGAGGGCCCAGAACTGATCCTTGTGGTACACCAAAGTGTATAGGTAAAAAAAATGAGAGAGAGAGAGAGAGAGAGAGAGAGAGAGAGAGAGAGAGAGAGAGAGAGAGAGAGAGAGAGAGAGAGAGAGAGAGAGGCATCATAACATGGACTAATCTGTATTAAAAATGAAGTCATCGATATACTGTTTACAGCACAGTAATCCCTGATCAATGATGATGATGATGGAGAGAGAGAGAGAGAGAGAGAGAGAGAGAGAGAGAGAGAGAGAGAGAGAGAGAGAGAGAGAGAGAGAGAGAGAGAGAGAGAGAGAGAGAGAGAGAGAGAGAGAGAGAGAGAGAGAGAGAGAGAGAGAGAGAGAGGAGAGAGAGAGAGAGAGAGAGAGAGAGAGAGAGAGAGAGAGATAGACAGAGAGAGGAGACAGAGACACACACACACACAGCGACAGAAACGAAATATTCTTACCAACAGATATTGACTTGGACAGACACACAGAGGGTGGTAAAGAGAGAGGGGGGGGGGGGGGGTACTAAATTAATTGTAGCTAAGATCAAAGTTGAATACTAATGCAGAAAGATCAAAGTTGTTTTCGGCATAGAGGTAGGAACAACAGGAAGGAAGGAGCTAATGCATGGACACTCCTTTACGGGACAGTCTGTCTCTCTGTCTCTCTCTCTTTCTATGGTGTGTGTGTGTGTGTGTGTGTGTGTGTGTGTGTGTGTGTGTGTGAGTGTGTGTGTGAGTGTGTGTGTGTGTGTGTGTGTGTGTGTGTGTGTGTGTGTGTGTGAGTGTGTGAGTGTGTGTGTGTGTGTGTGTGTGTGTGTGTGTGTGTGTGTGTGTGTGTGTGCAAACACTAAAGAGTGTGTGAGTACATATGTGTGTATCTCTGCGCGAGAAAGAGGTAAAGAGAGAGAGAGAGAGAGAGAGAGAGAGAGAGAGAGAGAGAGAGAGAGAGAGAGAGAGAGAGAGAGACAGAGAGAGAGACAGACAGACAGACAGACAGACAGACAGACAGACACTCTCAGAGATATAGATAAAGAGTTCAGACACATGAAAGAAAGTGCGCATGAAACAGAAGCTGAGAACCAACCTACCCGTCTAAATGTTTCACTGAAATCAGCATGGGGTGACTTTTACGGACATGAAAAGTCTTCCGGTGATTTTGGTTAAGGGAGTTAATCTTGAGAGCTACCTCCCCTTACTTCACGATTTTGGAAAGTCTATCAGTACTGATAGAGAAACCCTGTTGCCAGACTTTAGTGACCGGACATCTAAAGGAGAAAGCGGACTGGACCGTGGATACTAATGCAGAAAAACAACTTCACAAAGTCCAAGACTAAGGAAGCTTTCAAAATTAACTTTGTCCAATAGTTCAGACCTTTCTAATGAGTACTGCTACTACTAGTAGTCTATTAGTACTGCCAGACTAAGGACTAGTTCTTTAAAACATTAACTGCTGTGCTGCTGCTAGTTCAGAGCTTTCTAATGCTAGTACTGCTACTACTAGTAGTCTATTACTGCTGCTGCTACTCCAACTGTTGCTGCTGCTGCTTTACTACTTCCGTTCTTAGGATAACAACACTACTGCTGCTGCTGCTGCTGCTGCTGCTGCTGCTGCTGCTGCTGCTGCTACTACTACTGCTGCTGCTGCTACTACTACTGCTGCTGCTGCTACTACTACTACTACTACTACTACTACTAGTGGACTACAGTGGAACCTCCTTTATTAGACCTCCCATTATAAGACTCCCTCCCACATAAGACCTACTTCATTCCCAACCGGGAGTCCGTGGTGAGAGGGTCGACTATACTGACTCTCTCATCACGTGATGATTCCGAGGCAAAAGTGGCAGTTTGCCTTCGACGTCCTACTGGGTGGCAACCGGCGGGAAGGGCGACACAGGATCTCCTCCCTCACCAGATGAGAGCTAGGAACTTGCAGACACACGACGACGCACATGCAGACTTGGATCATCTCTGCTGATTTGACTTTGTTAATGATCCGCCGGCACCCAATGGTGGGCTTTGGCTGTGCTGGTTGCCCAGGGGGTGTGGGGACCGCAGCTCTTCATCCTCTGGGACGGGGACTTTCGGCGCAGCGCCACTCACTGTTGGGGTGAGGACCCCTCTTGAAGGACCACGCCTTTCTGCAGAGACGACCCGACTTCGCCTGTATGTCTCCTGGCAGCCTGCGACGACACCAGCTCCCGGTACGGAGTAGGTCGCCCGGTGGCCCTGAAGACAGCCTTGGAGGGGAAGACTGCTCATCACAACACCATCGACGCCAACGCCAACGGCACTGACCAGACAAGCGGACTACCGCCTCACAGATGCTCGCATCTACGCCCTGAACTTTGACGATGCTGACTGCAGCATCACGGCAGGTATTTTCATGACTCGGATTCCGTCCGAAATGTTCCCGCAGCCGACAGCGTATCCGCGAGTCCAGGGTACGCAACGTGTTCCAGGAATCATCCACCACGACGTATGGTACGTCACGAACTCCTGTCTCATCATCACCGACTTTTCTTCATCATCATCATCTCAACGGGAAGACTTCGTCTTCAAGAACATCGTCCATAAGGGTCCCCGACCAATTGGACGCTAATCTCATCACCTCCAGACCTACTTCTCTGAGACATTGCCCTTCTTTGAAAGTATTAAAATCACCTCCCTTATAAGACCCCTCCCTTATATGACCTCATTTTGGATGATTTTTGAAGGTCTTATAAGGGAGGTTCCACTGTACTACTACCACTAGAGGCACTTGCATTTCTAAGGCCAACAGTGATGCCTCAGTGTGCATTAGGCCATTAGCAGCAGACCCTGCCAATAATTCATGTGACACGGACACCAGACACATGCCTTAGGAAACGTGGTAGCAAAACACCTGGGTAATGGGCCCTGACCCTCAAGCCCCACACACACACACTGACGGGCCTCGTTATTTGCAGACACACACACACGCTATAAAGGGCCCGTCCACACTTGCAACTGCAGCCGTACGGCTCTCCAACTGAAATTTGTGAAACCACAGAGAAGGCAGTTTTAAGGCCAGGCGGGCATATAGGAGGCTTTCCACAAATAAAATAGGTAGTGCACCAAAGTCAAGAACAGCAATGGCTACTAGCAGAAAGCAATCAGTTGTTGTTAACCCTTTCGCTGCCAGCCATTTTTTAGCCCCCCCAAATACCTTTAACTTAAGTGGATAGAGAAGAATAATTATCTGAAATACTAGGAATTCCTCTGTGACATGCATAACATTAGGCCTATCCTTACCACCCAAAATTAATAAAATAGGATTCTTGGATAACAGGTACCTGATTTGATGCCTTTTAGTGACATGGGTGTTAACCCATTGTGGATCATAAATGCAACGTTGGATAACAGGCCCTGATTTGATGCCTTCTAGTGACATGGGTGTTAACCCATTGTGGATCATAAATGCAACGTTGGATAGCAGGCCCTGATTTGATGCCTTCTAGTGACATGGGTGTTAACCCATTGTGGATCATAACTGCAACGTTGGATAACAGGCCCTGATTTGATGCCTTCTAGTGACATGGGTGTTAACCCATTGTGGATCATAACTGCAATGTTGGATAGCAGGCCCTGATGTGATGCCTTTCTTTTTGATGACTCATTTTTCAATGACCTATCTGACATGACATGGGTGTTAAACCCATTGTGGATCATAACTGCAACGTTGGATAGCAGGCCCTGATTTGATGCCTTCTAGTGACATGGGTGTTAACCCATTGTGGATCATAACTGCAACGTTGGATAGCAGGCCCTGATGTGATGCCTTCTAGTGACATGGGTGTTAACCCATTGTGGATCATAACTGCAACGTTGGATAGCAGGCCCTGATGTGATGCCTTCTAGTGACATGGGTGTTAACCCATTGTGGATCATAACTGCAACGTTGGATAGCAGGCCCTGATTTGATGCCTTCTAGTGACATGGGTGTTAACCCATTGTGGATCATAACTGCAACGTTGGATAACAGGCCCTGATGTGATGCCTTCTAGTGACATGGGTGTTAACCCATTGTGGATCATAACTGCAACGTTGGATAGCAGGCCCTGATGTGATGCCTTCTAGTGACATGGGTGTTAACCCATTGTGGATCATAACTGCAACGTTGGATAGCAGGCCCTGATGTGATGCCTTCTAGTGACATGGGTGTTAACCCATTGTGGATCATAAAATGCAACGTTGGATAGCAGGCCCTGATGTGATGCCTTCTAGTGACATGGGTGTTAAACCATTGTGGATCATAACTGCAACGTTGGATAGCAGGCCCTGATTTGATGCCTTCTAGTGACATGGGTGTTAAACCATTGTGGATCATAACTGCAACGTTGGATAACAGGCCCTGATTTGATGCCTTCTAGTGACATGGGTGTTAAACCATTGTGGATCATAACTGCAACGTTGGATAGCAGGCCCTGATTTGATGCCTTCTAGTGACATGGGTGTTAAACCATTGTGGATCATAAATGCAACGTTGGATAACAGGCCCTGATTTGATGCCTTCTAGTGACATGGGTGTTAAACCATTGTGGATCATAAATGCAACGTTGGATAACAGGCCCTGATTCGATGCCTTCTAGTGACATGGGTGTTAAACCATTGTGTGGATCATAAATGCAACGTTGGATAACAGGCCCTGATTCGATGCCTTCTAGTGACATGGGTGTTAACCCATTGTGGATCATAAATGCAACGTTGGATAACAGGCCCTGATTCGATGCCTTCTAGTGACATGGGTGTTAAACCCATTGTGGATCATAACTGCAACGTTGGATAACAGGCCCTGATTCGATGCCTTCTAGTGACATGGGTGTTAAACCATTGTGGATCATAAATGCAACGTTGGATAACAGGCCCTGATTCGATGCCTTCTAGTGACATGGGTGTTAAACCATTGTGGATCATAAATGCAACGTTGGATAGCAGGCCCTGATTCGATGCCTTCTAGTGACATGGGTGTTAAACCATTGTGGATCATAAATGCAACGTTGGATAACAGGCCCTGATTCGATGCATTCTAGTGACATGGGTGTTAAAACATTGTGGTTTCCCCTTGGATCGCATAAATGCAACGCTGGATACAAATCAGGCCCTGATTCGATGCCCTTCTAGTGACATGGGTGTTAACCCATTGTGGATCATAAATGCAACGTTGGATAACAGGCCCTGCTTCTTTGCCTTGGATCGCTGAGACATGGGTGTTAAGGCCATTGTGGATCATAACTGCAAATCGTTGGATAGCAGGCCCTGATTTGATGCAGTTCTAAGGACATGGGTGTTAACCCATTGTGGATCATAACTGCAAACGTTGGATAGCAGGCCCTGATGTGATGCCTTCTAGTGACATGGGTGTTAACCCATTGTGGATCATAAATGCAACGTTGGCGGTGAACGGGGTAAAGCCCCAGTGAAGGCAGTTCTAAGGCCAGGCGGGCATAGGAGGCTTTCCACAAATCAACCAACAAATGCTTCTTTCCCCTTGGATCGCTGAGACAGGCAGTCTGACCAACCACACTTAGCGCGCGGGTAAGTGACGTGTCTTTGGTCCCGGTGAGTTTTGAAATGGACACCTAATTCCACAGATACGATTGTGCCCCCATCTCTACGTGTCCCCGTCTCTATTTCAGTATGCGTCCCTAATTCCGTCTCTGTGTGTACCTGACTCTATATGTCCCCGTCTCTATGTGTCCCCGTCTCTATAAATTATGTCCCTGTCTCTACGTGTCCCTGTCTTATATATCTCCGTCTCTTTGTCATAAGTCATAAGTTTCTTTATTGTCCATTGGCATTGTACAACGCACATGGAAACTTGTCTTCCACCGTGTAAAATAAAAAAATTAAATAAAAGTATGAAACATAAATTTACATTAACAAATATGTAACTCTCACACCACACCCAATCATTCATCCGCTCTCCGCTATCCTGCTCACTCATCATGCAACCCACCACCACTTCCGCCTTCATTTGTAACCCTTTCTTTTCTTTTTCCTTCCTTTCCTCCTTTTTTCTTTCTTCATTTTTTCTCCCCCCCCCCCCCCCCCTTTCCCTTTTTTTTCCTACCCCCCCCCCCCCAATTTTATTATTTTTAAATTACCCCTTACCCTAACCCGAGGGGTCACGCAGAGACGGGGGCACACAGAGACGGGGACATTACAGCACACAGAGATGAGGACATTACAGAGGCGGGGACATTACAGGCGGGGGCACACAGAGACGGGGACATTACAGAGGCGGGGACATTACAGAGGCGGGGACACATAGAGACGGGGACACATAGATACGAGGACGGGGACACACAGAGACGGGGACATATAGAGACACATAGAGACGGGGACATTACAGAGACGGGGACATAATGACAGGTACACATACAGACGGGGACATTACAGAGGCGGGGACACATAGAGACGGGGACACAATGACGGGTACACATAGAGACGGGGCACACAGAGACGGGTACACATAGAGACGGGGACATTACAGAGGCGGGGGACACATAGAGACGGGGACACAATGACGGGGACACATAGAGACGGGGACATTACAGAGGCGGGGACACAGAGAGAC
>CM065687.1:62043804-62173804 GCA_017654935.2 Phymorhynchus buccinoides
AGAGAGAGAGAGAGAGAGAGAGAGGAGATAATTGCATTATGGAGTTGTGCTCCCTCCCCCGCTCTCCCCCCCCCCCCTCTCTCTCTCTCTCTCTCTCTCTCTCTCATAACTAACCAAAAGCTAAAAGTTAAAGAACAGCCCCAATCCCAGGCAAACTTAATGAAGTAAATCCAATTTCTTCTTCCCTGCTCTCCTAGATTACAGCAAAGAAGGTCAACACACCAGCATTAACAAACAAACAAACAAAAAAGAAAAAAGAAATAAATGAATAAATGCTCATTGCACGCGGTCTAACAAGACAGAACAAAACTAATTAAACATGGAAACAAATTACAATAGCAGGAAACAAAGGGGGGGGGGGGGGGGGGGGGGGGAAGCAAACAATATTGGCAATTTGTACAAATAATACAAATGAAGAAGAGGACATTGGAAGAAAAGGAATGAATGCAGCTGTATATAAAATAAAGGGGAAAATATAACATTGCTTTTGTTACGCGCACAATCAATAAGCAACAATTCACAGGCAGCCAAGACCAATACTAGACAAATTCACTACCAAGAAAGAAAATGGACAAAGCAAACTGAACAAACCAAAATCACTTCCAAAACTCACAAAACAAGGCAATGAACAAATGAACATTGCTCCTGTTAAAAACACACGTTTCTCAAAATTGAACTTGAAAAACGTAAGCAAAACAAACATAACAATAACACGCACACAAACATGCACCAGTAAAATCTATATGTGAAAACAAAATGTTAAAGAAGAAAAGGGTTGAAACTGTGATTGATTTTCTAGAACCAAAAGCCTGTCTGAAATTAACGAAGGGAACTCACAAATAAAGGAGCAAAACAACAGAAAACAGACTGCACCACGCCAGAAAGGGGAAGAAGCAATTGTGAGAAAATCCTTTCAGAAATTAAACAGTCCTTCCACCTCCACCCTCCCCTCGCCCCCTTCCCCTTAACTGTGCCACGCGTAAGAGCAATAAATTAACACTCTTCTCTCCTGTTCACCTCCTTAATGAACATTTGTGTTTGTTAGTTTTCTTTAACCCTTTCACCGCCAATGTGGCATTTATGCACCACATTGGCTTAACACCCGTGTCACTAAAAGGCATCAAATCAGGGCCTGTTATCCGAAGACCATATTTTCTTCATTTTGGGAGGTAAGGATACGCCTAATGTGATACATGTCACAGAGGAATTCACAATATATTGCAGATTTTTTTTTCTATACCCAGTGAAGTCTACTGGGTTGGGGGGTTTTGCTGAAAAATGGCTGGCGGCGAAAACGGTTAAAGGCATTTTTCAGAGAACATATTTGCAAGTCTTCATTAGAGGGGGTATGCATTTTTTTCACTCATTCAAATTAATAGAAACAAAATTAGTTTTTAATAAAAGTAACAAAATAACGGAAATTTTCAGTAACAAAACAAAAATGGAAGGTTTCATTAACAGAAAAAACAGAAGTTTGGAAGAAGGCAAATTAGCCCAGACACTGTCTGCTATAGTCAATAAGACAGGCGTGACTGTCAATGAAGCGAAAGTAAACGAGTGACCATCTATCCTGTTAATTATGCAGGGACCCTGGACACAAGCATTGCAATACTAGCAACTAACACACACAAAGTGTTAATTATATAGACAGACCTATTAATTATGTGCACTACCCTTGAACTGTGCATGCTTCAGCGGTGATTATGACCCAGGAAGAGTTATAAATAGGTTAACCTATGAATTATGCACATGCTCCTAACACCACGACCTTATTTGTGATCAGGTCAGACAGAGGTGTACAGTGCAAACCCCTTTGACCCCTTCACTGTCAGAGGAAAACAGAAGAATTGTCCATTTTCTTATTATGAATTTAAAAGAGACCTGTTAGACTCAATCTGATAAAATGGTCTGACTTGCTTAAACCAAAAGCCATCATTCCAGTTCTATGACCTCAAAAGTTGTGACATCATCACTAACATGACACAGCACGTAGCAGACAGGAGACTGGGCAGGGAAGGGGTTAATGCCCTGAACCACAAGCATTGGATGCATGCAGGAGTGTATTGGCCTTCAGGCCATCATCAATGACACCACACAGCACGTAGTAGACAGGGGGTTGGGCAGGGAAGGGGTTAAGCATTGGATGTATGCAGGAGTGTATTGGCCTACAGGCCATCATCACTGACACCACACAGCACGTAGTAGACAGGGGACTGAACAGGGAAGGGGTTAAGCATTGGATGTATGCAGGAGTGTATTGGCCTTCAGGCCATCATCACTGACACCACACAGCACGTAGTAGACAGGGGACTGGGCAGGGAAGGGGTTAAGCATTGGATGTCTGCAGGAATGTATTGGCCTACAGGCCATCATCACTGACACCACACAGCACGTAGTAGACAGGGGACTGGGCAGGGAAGGGGTTAAGCATTGGATGTATGCAGGAGTGTATTGGCCTTCAGGCCATCATCACTGACACCACACAGCACGTAGTAGACAGGGGATTGGGCAGGGAAGGGGTTAAGCATTGGATGTCTGCAGGAGTGTATTGGCCTTCAGGCCATCATCAATGACACCACACAGCACGTAGTAGACAGGGGACTGGGCAGGGAAGGGGTTAAGCATTGGATGTATGCGAGGAGTGTATTGGCCTACAGGCCATCATCACTGACACCACACAGCACGTAGTAGACAGGGGACTGGGCAGGGAAGGGGTTAAGCATTGGATGTCCTTGTTTTAGGAGTGTATTGGCCTTCAGGCCATCATCAAAAGACACCACACAGTCACGTAGTAGAAAGGGGACTGGGCAGGGAAGGGGTTAAGAGATTGGATGTGATGCAGGAGTGTATTGGCCTTCAGGCCATCATCAATGACACCACACAGCACGTAGTAGACAGGGGACTGGGCAGGGAAGGGGTTAAGCATTGGATGTCTGCAGGAGTGTATTGGCCTTCAGGCCATCATCACTGACACCACACAGCACGTAGTAGACAGGGGACTGAACCACAAGCATTCGATGTATGCAGGAGTGTATTGGCCTTCAGGCCATCATCACTGACAGTGACACCACACAGCACGTAGTAGACAGGGGAATTGGGCAGGGAAGGGGTTAATGCCATGAACCACAAGCATTGGATGTCTGCAGAGAGTGTATTGGCCTACAGGCCATCATCACTGACACCACACAGCACGTAGTAGACAGGGGACATTGAAACAGGGAAGGGGTTAAGCATTGGATGTATGCAGGAGTGTATTGGCCTACAGGCCATCATCACTGACACCACACAGCACGTATTGCACAGGGGATTGGGCAGGGAAGGGGTTAAGCATTGGATGTCTGCAGGAGTGTATTGGCCTTCAGGCCATCATCAATGACACCACACAGCATGTAGTAGACAGGGGATTGGGCAGGGAAGGGGTTAAGCATTGGATGTATGCAGGAATGTATTGGCCTACAGGCCGACGTGTTATTGTGGCAGGAAACGCACTAAAAGCCTACATTACGGTCTTGTTGACAAGGCTTGGCTTAAAATGTAAAAACGTGAAGATGAAGCGAAATTTTACCTTGATGCACTATCATTCTCAACTACAACCCACCCCCCACCCCGTCACTCCCTTTTTTGTTGATCTACATTGAATTTCCTTGTTTTAAAATGGGGACAATAAAGGATGATTGATTGATTGATTGAAAGAAAAAATGCAGTCCGGGTTGAAAAAAGAAACAGAAGGAGGGAAGGTGTGAGAGAGAAGTGGGGGAGACAGAGTGAGTGAGAGAGAAAATAAGAATGGGAAGAGACAAGAGAGACATTGAAACCGAGGGAGAATGGCAAGAGACAAGAGAGACATTGAAACCGAGGGAGAATGGCAAGAGACAAGAGAGACATTGAAACCCAGGGAGAATGGGAAGAGACAAGAGAGACATTGAAACCGAGGGAGAATGGCAAGAGACAAGAGAGACATTGAAACCGAGGGAGAATGGGAAGAGACAAGAGAGACATTGAAACCCAAGGAGAATGGCAAGAGACAAGAGAGACATTGAAACCGAGGGAGAATGGCAAGAGACAAGAGAGACATTGAGAGACATTGAAACCCAGGGAGAATGGGAAGAGACAAGAGAGACATTGAAACCGAGGGAGAATGGCAAGAGACAAGAGAGACATTGAAACCGAGGGAGAATGGCAAGAGACAAGAGAGACATTGAAACCCAGGGAGAATGGGAAGAGACAACAGTACACTGTACAGAACAGGAACAGACAAGAAATGGTAACCAATATTAAAACCTTCATTCTTACCCACCCCAACCATCTCTCTCTCTCTCTCTCTCTTTGAAACCTCTCTCTTATCTCTCTCTCTCTCTCTCTCTCTCTCTCCTCTCTCTCTCTATCTCTCTCTCTCTCTCTCTATATCTCTCTCTCTCTCTCACTCTCTCTCTCTCTCTCTCTCTCTCTCTCTCTCTCTCTCTCTCTCTCTCTCTCTCTCCTCTCTCTCTCTCTCTCTCTCTCTCCTCTCTCTCTCTCTCTCTCTCATGCATGCATGCATGCATGCATGCACACATGCACACATGCACAGATGGATACACAGACATATAGACAGACAGACATGTAAAAAAAAAGCATGCACAGTACACACTACACATAAGTAACACTCCGACATGAAGATGTTAACACTAAGAGACAATAAGGGCAGTCAACATTCCACAATATCAAACAATATAATACAATTATAGCACAATACAATACATAACAATATGATACAATTCAGCACAATCAGGCATGAAAACTACTGTTCAAAAAAAAAGAGGAGATTTTTTCAGCCGAGAAATCCTTCCACCCGGATTTTCAGCTAACATCGGAAGTTTTCTTCAAGGAGGGGGGGGGGGGGGGGGGGGGGGGGGGGGAAACCAGAGGGCAAGTACTCATTTCACATCCTTCGCCTTCCAACTAACAACTTTTGGACAAGGTTCACAAAAAGATTCAAACTCTTCATCTTTGTCTCTTTTCCGACTAAACATCGCCGACTCTTCGGCCACAAACTACATTTTGCAGCCACTCAATTCTCCAATGATTCACATACTTTTTCTTTTTTTTACATTTTGGTTTCGCCAACTCAATACACGCATTCTCGGCGGACGCCATCTTGGAAATGACAACGGCGGAAGAGCAAAAAGGCGTTGAAATGAAGAATGTGCCGTATAAAGATAATTTTGATTCGTGTTTTTTTTTGGTTTTTTTTTTTGGTTTTTTTTTTTTTTGGGGCAGAGATGTTTGTTTGGGGGGGGGGGGGGGGGGGGGGGGGCAGAGATCGGCATCGATCGAGATTTCGAAAAAAAAAAATTAGGTGGAGATGGCGGAAAACAGTGGAGCTGTTTTTATACCTGACAATACAGCACAATACAATACAATATGACACAATACAGGACTATACAATACTATACAACACAATACAATATCATACAAATTCAGCACAATACAATACAACACAATATGATACAATTCAGCACAATACAAATACAACACAACAGAATACAGCACTACACAATACAGTACAATACAATAAATACAAGACAACACCCTAAAAACAATGCAACACAACACAACATAATAGCAATGAAATCCATCGCATCTTAGCTTACCTCTCATTTTGCCTCCAGTCATTTCTGTTCAGCCTTCAGCTCCCCTGCCATGGTCCCCAGGCATCTGCCATTCTTCTGCCAGTGTCCCCAGTGTCCCTCTGCCATTGTCCCTCTGTCCTTGTCCCCCATGTTCCTTTGGCATTGTTCCTAAAAGCTGACTGAGTTAATGAGTTCCTAATTTCATGACAGCTGCAATGAAAATCATTAAAATATTTTGTTAATTAATGTTGAAGATTGTCAATTAAATTCTTAAGTGCTATTTAATAAGTGGTCCATTGAATTATCATGCACACATGCTCACACAAACACACTTGCATGCATACACACACACACACGCACTTACGCATGCATACACATACATGCACTTATGCATGCGAACACACGCACACACACACACACACACACACACACACACATACATACACACACACACACACACACACACAAATGCACATATGCATGCATACACACACACACATATATACACACACACATGCACACACACACACATGCGCGCACCCACAAACACACACACAGGCGCACACGCACACGCACGCGCATGCGCGCATGCACACGCACACACACGCACAAAGAAGAAAATAATGCCAAAAAGATACTCACCTTTTAAACTTCTGTTTCTCCCCAAACAGTGCTAAAAATATCTGGAACTTCCTACTTCGTTTCAAAAATATACCCACATGTTTGAATCATCCGTTCATTGCATCAGTCTTAAACTCTTACCTATTCCAAACAAATTTGGAACAAAAACATTTGGCTTTAGAAACAGATACCGGATAATCTGTTTGATAAAACCTATCATTTCTGTCATCATTGCAGAAGTCTTACTTAATCCAACGAACTTTAAGGAAAAACAGTAAGTTTTTGTGGAATTAAAAAGAAACGGTTTTAACTGTTTCTTGCAACATATTCTTTCTTTACAAAATAACATTTTACTTTACAAAAGTTTTGGTCTTAAACAGCTTGCGGGCAAAAGGGAATAATTGTCACCACAAAGTAGGATTATCTGGATGAGAGAGAGAGAGAGAGAGGGGGGGGAGGGAGAGAGAGAGAGAGAGAGAGAGAGAGAGAGAGAGAGAGAGAGAGAGAGAGAGACAGAGAGAGAGAGAGAGAGAGAAAGAGAGAGAGAGAGACAGACAGACAGAGACAGAGAGGGAGAGAGAGGAGAGAGGGAGGGAGAAAGAGAGAGAGAGAGAGAGAGAGAGAGGAGAGGAGAGGAGAGAGAGAGAGAGAGAGAGGAGAGAGAGAGAGAGAGAGAGAGAGAGAGAGAGAGAGTGAGTGAGAGATCCATTGAACCAGTCAGAGACAAAGTGGAATGTTTACCAAGAGATTAAGAGATGGCACAGTATAGTGCTGATATCAACTGGGATCAGTATTTAGCTGGAAACATTTTAAAAGGTTAAACCCATAAGCCTGTCCCAATGAGACAAACACAGAGAGACAGAGACATGGACAGAGACTAAGAGACAGAGACAAAGAGAGAGAAACAGACAGGGAGACAGACACAGAGAGACAGAGACATGGACAGAGAGACATGGATGGGGAGAGACAGAGACAAAGAGAGAGAAACAGACAGGGAGACAGACACAGAGAGACAGAGACAGAGAGACATGGATGGGGAGAGACAGAGACAAAGAGAAACAGACAGGGAGACAGACACAGAGACAGAGACAGAGACATGGACAGAGAGACATGGATGAGGAGAGACAGAGACAAAGAGAGAGAGAGAGACACAGACAGGAGAGACAGACAGAACAAACAGAGACAAAGAGAAACAGACACAGAACAGTGGAGACAGACAGACACAGACGTGGAGACAGACATACTCAGAAAGAAGCAGAAAGACACACAGAAAAAAACACAAGATCTATATTTACAAGCTGAGAAAACAAGGGACATAATCTTCCAGAAACAGGCCTGGGTGTGAGAGTAAATCAGACCAAAACTAAAAGAAAAATAAGAAAGAAAAAAATGGTTAAAAAAAACATGTAATGAAAATAAAACAAAGACTAAAAGGTGCATGTATCAAGCCAGAAACTATACAAGAAAAACAAGGGGAAAGAAGCAAAGACAAATAGGCATCTTCAACAAAATGACACGCGCGCGCACGCACGCACACACACACACACACCTACACACACGCACACGCACACACACTAATACTCACTGCGTGGCCATTCATCAAGTAGTCCAGACAATCCAGTAAGACTTGTGGTGATAACTGGACGGCTTTCTGTAAACACCATCATCAATGTTATCATCAAAACAAACATCATAGTTGTCATCAACATCATCATAACAAACATCATAGTTGTCATCAACATCATCATAACAAACATCATCGTTGTCATCAACATGTCATCAAACATCATAGTTGTCATCAACATCATCATAACAAACATCATAGTTGTCATCAACATCATCATAACAAACATCATCGTTGTCATCAACATCATCATAACAAACATCATAGTTGTCATCAACATCATCATAACAAACATCATAGTTGTCATCAACATCATCAAAACAAACATCATAGTTGTCATCAACATCATCATAACAAACATCATCGTTGTCATCAACATCATCATAACAAGCAGTATCGTTGTCATCAACATCATCAAAACAAACATCATAGTTGTCATCAACATCATCATAAACAAACATCATCGTTGTCATCAACATCATCATAACAAGCAGTATCGTTGTCATCAACATCATCATAACAAACATCATAGTTGTCATCAACATCATCATAACAAACATCATAGTTGTCATCAACATCATCATAACAAGCAGTCATCGTTGTCATCAACATCATCATAACAAGCAGTCATCGTTGTCATCAACATCATCATAACAAACATCATCAGTTGTCATCAACATCATCAAAACAAACATCATAGTTGTCATCAACATCATCATAACAAGCATGTATCGTTGTCATCAACATCATCAAAACAAACATCATAGTTGTCATCAACATAATAAACATCATCATAACAAACATCAACAAACCAATCGTTGTCATCAACATAATCGTCATCATTATTTTTATTCTTCATCATCATTATCATTGCTGCCCTCATTATCAACGGTATGAATATCTTTACATATATGACCAGTGGACATGCTGCATAATGGGTGAGTTGTGTTTAAGTCCCTCACCTGGTTTTCCAGTTTTGACACTGGTGTCCTCGCTGCATTCAGCCGACACATGCTCCTGCTACCAATATCTTGACAGACCAGTGGACATTCAGCCCTCACCTGGGACCAATATCTTGAATATGACTATTAGACATGCTGCCCTCACCTGGCTTTAACTGACCAATATCTTGACAGGATGACCATAGGACATGCTACACTCACCTGGCTTTAACTGAAACCAATATCTTGACAGATGACTGGAAAGAAGAGGAAAAGGCATGCTGCCCTCACCTGGCTTTAACTGACCAATATCTTGACATGTATGAGTGGACATGCTGAAGTCACCTGGCTTTAACTGCACCAGAATCTTCCAGACCAGGTGCTGGGAACTATTACCAATATCTTGAGATTCTGACTGTACATGCCCCTCACCTGGCTTTAACAACACTAATACAATATGACATGTATGACCTGGACATGCTGCCCTCACCTGGCTCCAAACTATCTGACAGAGACCATTACCTGCTGTACCAGTCCTCTGCGTGTTGGACACACACCCTGCTGCCCTCACCTGGCTTTAACTGCTACCAATATCTTGACATATATATGACCAGTGGACATGCTGCCCTCACCTGGCTTTAACTGCTACCAATATCTTGACATATATGACCAGTGGACATGCTGCCCTCACCTGGCTTTAACTGCTACCAATATCTTGACATGTATGACCAGTGGACATGCTGCCCTCACCTGGCTTTAACAACTACCAATATCTTGACATGTATGACCAGTGGACATGCTGCCCTCACCTGGCTTTAACTGCTACCAATATCTTGACATATATGACCATTGGACATGCTGCCCTCACCTGGCTTTAACTGCTACCAATATCTTGACATATATGACCAGTGGACATGCTGCCCTCACCTGGCTTTAACTGCTACCAATATCTTGACATGTATGACCAGTGGACATGCTGCCCTCACCTGGCTTTAACTGCTACCAATATCTTGACATATATGACCAGTGGACATGCTGCCCTCACCTGGCTTTAACTGCTACCAATATCTTGACATATATGACCAGTGGACATGCTGCCCTCACCTGGCTTTAACTGCTACCAATATCTTGACATATATGACCAGTGGACATGCTGCCCTCACCTGGCTTTAACTGCTACCAATATCTTGACATATATGACCAGTGGACATGCTGCCCTCACCTGGCTTTAACTGCTACCAATATCTTGACATATATGACCAGTGGACATGCTGCCCTCACCTGGCTTTAACTGCTACCAATATCTTGACATATATGACCATTGGACATGCTGCCCTCACCTGGCTTTAACTGATACCAATATCTTGACATATATGACCATTGGACATGCTGCCCTCACCTGGCTTTAACTGCTACCAATATCTTGACATATATGACCAGTGGACATGCTGCCCTCACCTGGCTTTAACTGCTACCAATATCTTTACATATATGACCAGTGGACATGCTGCCCTCACCTGGCTTTAACTGCTACCAATATCTTGACATATATGACCAGTGGACATGCTGCCCTCACCTGGCTTTAACTGCTACCAATATCTTGACATGTATGACCAGTGGACATGCTGCCCTCACCTGGCTTTAACTGCTACCAATATCTTGACATATATGACCAGTGGACATGCTGCCCTCACCTGGCTTTAACTGCTACCAATATCTTTACATATATGACCAGTGGACATGCTGCCCTCACCTGGCTTTAACTGATACCAATATCTTGACATGTATGACCAGTGGACATGCTGCCCTCACCTGGCTTTAACTGCTACCAATATCTTGACATATATGACCAGTGGACATGCTGCCCTCACCTGGCTTTAACTGCTACCAATATCTTGACATATATGACCAGTGGACATGCTGCCCTCACCTGGCTTTAACTGCTACCAATATCTTGACATGTATGACCATTGGACATGCTGCCCTCACCTGGCTTTAACTACCAATATCTTGACATGTATGACTACCAATATCTTGACATATATGACCATTGGACATGCTGCCCTCACCTGGCTTTAACTGATACCAATATCTTGACATGTATGACCAGTGGACATGCTGCCCTCACCTGGCTTTAACTGCTACCAATATCTTGACATGTATGACCAGTGGACATGCTGCCCTCACCTGGCTTTAACTGCTACCAATATCTTGACATATATGACCAGTGGACATGCTGCCCTCACCTGGCTTTAACTGCTACCAATATCTTGACATAATGACCAGTGGACATGCTGCCCTCACCTGGCTTTAACTGCTACCAATATCTTGACATGTATGACCATGACCATTGGACATGCTGCCCTCACCTGGCTTTAACTGCTACCAATATCTTGACATGTATGACCAGTGGACATGCTGCCCTCACCTGGCTTTAACTGCTACCAATATCTTGACATATATGACCAGTGGACATGCTGCCCTCACCTGGCTTTAACTGACTACCAATATCTTGACATATATGACCATTGGACATGCTGCCCTCACCTGGCTTTAACTGATACCAATATCTTGACATGTATGACCATTGGACATGCTGCCCTCACCTGGCTTTAACTGACTACCAATATCTTGACATGTATGACCATTGGACATGCTGCCCTCACCTGGCTTTAACTGCTACCAATATCTTGACATATATGACCAGTGGACATGCTGCCCTCACCTGGCTTTAACTGCTACCAATATCTTGACATATATGACCAGTGGACATGCTGCCCTCACCTGGCTTTAACTGCTACCAATATCTTGACATATATGACCAGTGGACATGCTGCCCTCACCTGGCTTTAACTGCTACCAATATCTTTACATATATGACCAGTGGACATGCTGCCCTCACCTGGCTTTAACTGCTACCAATATCTTGACATATATGACCAGTGGACATGCTGCCCTCACCTGGCTTTAACTGATACCAATATCTTGACATATATGACCAGTGGACATGCTGCCCTCACCTGGCTTTAACTGCTACCAATATCTTGACATATATGACCAGTGGACATGCTGCCCTCACCTGGCTTTAACTGCTACCAATATCTTGACATATATGACCACCATGGACATGCTGCCCTCACCTGGCTTTAACTGCTACCAATATCTTGACATATATGACCAGTGGACATGCTGCCCTCACCTGGCTTTAACTGCTACCAATATCTTTACATATATGACCAGTGGACATGCTGCCCTCACCTGGCTTTAACTGCTACCAATATCTTGACATATATGACCAGTGGACATGCTGCCCTCACCTGGCTTTAACTGCTACCAATATCTTTACATGTATGACCAGAGTTCTATTTTTCTCAAATGTGTGCAGTTTATACACCAACAATAACAAAGCTTCCATGTCTTTCCTTTTTTTCCGAGACAACTGAGCAGTGTGCCTGAAACTAAGAAAGACTTTAGAGACCAGATGCCACAGTTACAAGAAGAAGAAGAAGAGAACAACAACAACAACAACAACACCAGCAGCAGCAACAACAACAACAACACCACCACCAAGTGACTGACCTTCAGCTGGTTCCACGTGGTCCCCATGGGTCCAGCAGACACGATGTGTTTGAAGGTCTCCTGACACGCCGTGTATTTCTCTGCATTAAAGTCGCCACGGCAACCCTTCCACAAGGCCTCCCAGTCAACCTCCATCGGCAGACGACGCGTCTCTCGCTCCACCATCCTCCCCATCACTGATTGGTCCACCAGCATGCTGCTCGAATCCGATTGGCTGGGCTCTGCCCACACAGGAACCAATGGGATCGCTGCTGTGGCACTGCTGGAGCGGCTTGATTGGTCGGACGTGACATCAGAGGTCATCGTCGAGGTCACATCAGCCGAAGGATGAACTTCAGTGGCACTGAGAGAGGAGCTGACACCGTCAGTCAATGACATGTCGTGACACGCGTCGACGGTTTGACTGGCGTCACCAGCTGTGCTACTGGCTGCAACAGACTCGGTGGAGGGTGGGGGGAGGTCAGAGGGGCTGGGGAGAGAAGGAGTGGGGAGTGAAGAAGTTGACGCTGACACTTCCACAAACACAGAACGATTCAGTTCATGGCCTGTAGCAGCAGAACTCTCAAAGACGGAATCCACGGTTAGAGCGCGTGATTCCTGCACCAATGACATTTTCCCTTCAGTGGAACCACAACTCTCGGTTGCCAAACTCTGCAAAAACGCAGACAAATCATTGGGTGCTGAAGACTCCTGCCCAGAAAGGAAAACACTCGACTCATTCGTATTCGCAGATTCATCCATCTTTGCAACATCCCTCTCGCTAGATAATTCTACGGTAGTTGACTTCTCAGCAGCTTTTGTCACAGTTGAAGAGGGAAGTTTTCCAGTTTCTCTCTCCTTGAGGCCGACGGACAGCTTTGAGAGACAGAGACTGAGCCGATTGGACGAGGCATGTTTGTGAGGATCCAGCATGCTCTGGGGCATGACGCGGTGCAAGGCCAGCAGGGTGAAGGACGCGCGGTTCTGCAACATCTGCGACTGAAGGCGTGTCAGCTTCTTCTTCTGCTTGGACGACTTGTGAAACTTGATGGACACGTGATCGTTGTTCAAACACATCAGCCCCTTCTCCCCCGACTCTCTCACCCTTCCCCCCTCCTTGCTGACCTCAACCTCCGACACAAACAGGCGTTGACCTTCACCTTCGACCTCCGATAAAGATGACAACATGCGAGCGACCTTGGTTGGGGGAAAGTTGTTTGGTTCAAGGTCATCCTTGTCATCATCATTGCTGCTATCGGACAATGCAGAGCGTTTCCGCTTGTGACCTTGTCCCTTTGTGGTAGAGGTCAAGGTCAGAGTGGGTGTTGTCATGGAGACTGGTAGAGAAGTGGATGGTGCATCGCTGTCTGTAGACACATAATAAATACATTATTCACTGAGAGATTCTCACATTCAAAGCATTACATTGTTCTTTGTGTTTAAAAACAAAATAAACAAAGAACCCAACAAAACATAGCAAAATGAAACCAACACATGATCATAACATAAAAGCATTATAACGAATAACAGATAATAACATAAGCAGCTTAACTTTCTTTGCATATCCAGAAACAAAAAGTAGAAAATATTTACAAAAAAGTTGGTTGAAAAGGGTAAATATTTGAGTCAATCTGGCAAAATGGACAAGAGACTTCATTCTCTTCTTTTTAAAAGCGAAACGCTGCATCCTAGAGTTATTCCCCTTCGTCTAATGACGTCAGAGACGTCATTAAGGCCCTTACGTTATAAGCTATGATGCATTCAAGGGGTTTGATTGGACCGATTCTGAACTAGCACACACCAAGGATAGCTCTGAAAGACAGAGAAAAAGAAAACTCACCTTTTTCCATCCTGTTTTTCTTGCTTGGCGGTAGATCCCTGGGTAATGCGTCATCGTCATCATCGTCGTCATTGTCAGTGTCATGGTCATTTCTGCGGACAATGGCGGGGATTCGTCGCTTCCTGCTGAGGCTTCTGTGGCTCTGGATGGTAGAGAACTCCTTGGTGGTCATGTCGATGGCTTCGGCACTGGTCTGCACCGCCATTTGAAGCTGGACCCACAATTGTTATATTATTTGTTAACACGCAGACAGACATTCTGACAAACAAACAGAACTAAAAAATATAATAATTTCCATGCACACCCCTGTTTAACACACACACACACACACACACACACACATGGAATGTTGGGAACGGGAAGGGACCCAAAATATGTAAAAGCTTGGGGTGACTTGGAGAGGGTGGGGGTTTGGGGGTAGGGTGAGGGTGAATGAATGTGAGGATAGAAATGGTGGGAAAGAGGGCAGTTCTTAACGTTTTGATAGTCGCTTGTATCGACCCTAACTATGTCCAACTTCTTGCGAAGCATGATTTGTTATCCATTTTTTTCCTTAAGTTTTGTTTCCATTTTTTAATGCATGCAATATCCTTGCTTGTATTGTGCTTGTACGAGACAACACTGTAATTTCATCTAACGTGATAATAAAGTATTTTTGACTTTGATTTTGACTTGACTGGACACACACACACATAAACACACACACACACACACCTTATGCGTGCACACATCACCCACACACACACACACACACCTTATGCTGCGCCGTCAACCCAACCACCAAGGCCACATGACCGGCAGTTACCATTCCTTGAGGCAGGGGGTGCAGGGTAGTTCTTCCCTCTCGCCCTCCAACCCTCCCTACCACCTCCCCTTGGGGTGGGGTGGGTGAGAGGAGTGTGTGGGTGAGGAGGTGGGCGCAGTTTCTGAACATGTGGTGTGGCTGTCTGGCCGGCTGAAGGATCACACTGTACCTGAGAGAGAGAAAGAACAACATGGTAAGTCATATCAAGGGACTTCCTGATGTGTTGCCCTTATATGTCCAGACCTGCCAACCCCCTAACACACCAATGAGGAATATTTGTAGCAGCAAAAAGGAATTTTGGGAAGCTGAGAGGAATTTTTACGCGACATCTTACCTTTCGCGTGTAAGCATAATTTGAGGCAAGCAATTTTCATCCTTGTGAACTTGTCTTGTTTAAAACAAGTCTTGTCTGGAAGTGTCACAACTATTCCTAACACAACAGAAGCCTTTGGTTTGTTCCTCTGCCCTTTATATTTGGGTAGACCAAAATGGTTGGTGCCATAGATGACTTAAATAATAAGACTTGGAAGGAAGATAATGACTCAATTCAGTTCATCTTTGTCCTCCTTTCCTTCCGTTGGCTTGAAAAAGGATCAGTCCTTGGACCGTGCCTGTTCCTTGTGTACATCAATGATTTGCCAGACAAGGTGACATCACCAGCCCGTCTCTTTGCGGATGATACTGCAGTGTACAGAGTGGTAGCGGCGCCCCAGGACCATGAACAGCTACAGCATGACCTCCATCAGCTTGCTGAGTGGGAGAAGAGCTGGGACATGGCATTCCTTACCTGTCACCAGGAAAAGGCACATGCAGGAAAGCCGGCATGAACTTCATGGCCACCTGCTTGACACTGTTGACTCCATAAAATATCTAGGAGTAACCATCTCAAAGGATCTCAGCCGGAGCAAAACATATCCAATTCATTTGCTCAAAGGCCAACAAGACCCTGGGTTGTTTTTAGAAGGAATCTGAAAATTAGCTCCCAGCCCATCAGGGAAAAAGCCTACATGTCCTTCGTACATCCCATACTGAAATATACTTCCACAGTGTGGGACCCTCACCAGCAGCAGGACATTGATAAGCTTGATGCGGTACAGTGACGAGCAGCAAGGTTTGTGAAGAGACGATTCAGAAACACATCAAGCGTATCAGCCATGATCGATCAGCTGAAGTGGCCATCCCTCAACATTGCCGAGAAACAGCAAGACTAGCAATGCTGTTCAAATTGCAGAAAGATCTGGTGTCAATGAAGAGGCTTAAAGAGAAACTCACTCCGGCACCTGAATGCCAGCGTCGCACCCACACCAAACAGCTGGCCCTCATCTTCTGCAAGACAAAGTACCAGCAGGCCAGCTTCCTACCCCGAACCATCAAAGCATGGAATGACCTCTCCCATCAGGCTGTTGAGGCAGAGACTCTGGACACCTTTAAGTCTAGGGCAACTGACTCTCAATAAGCATACCGCTTCTCCCCCTCCTCCCCCCACCTCACCTTCAGTAGCTTAGGTGGTTCCTGTCCGATTCAGCATCATGTTGGGGTTCTGCTGGACGGTCCCTAACTGGCTGGGTCATGTAGCATAGGGTGGTGGTGATTACCTTATATCTAATTATCTCCCCCCCCCCCCTTTCCTTTCTCTCTTCTTCTTCTTCTTCAATCAATAAATTAGGGCCGAAGTATTCCGCGCATATTTTTCTGATCCCCCTGAATTTTACAGTGAGAATAATCAGCAAATGATTGTGGTCGCTTGAAGGAAGGAAGGAACAAAGGAACAAGTCGGTGATGGTGGAAGATGAAGCCTGGGAGTTTGCAGTTTCGATAAGACGCTGAGAAGTAATGTGGCGTTCGACGTCTTGACACCCTCCATAGGAGACTTTTAAGTGTAGTGAGCACATCGTACATCTAGCATGATGCACACTTTCTTGATCTCTGAATGCACAGATACTTTTCTATGTAATCTTGGCCGAAATGTTGGTCTATACTCTTTCTTTTCTCCCCAGGCACATCGACATTTGACAGAAGTAGGCTACTAGAAACACCTCCAGAAACTGGAAAGTCGGCTATATGCACAGCAGATGTGCTGTATATAAGACGATGTGTTAGCATGTTCAAACCCTTTTTTTTTTAAAGCTTTGAAAGCAGAATTTTATGTTTTAGGGCGGAACAAATGTAGACAGAAAGGTGGGCAGGTCTGTATGGAGGTCATTATGTGTAAATAGTGTGTGATTTGGGTGAACTGAGGCAAAAGGTTTAGACACGCCTGCTATGTATCTCTTGTGAAAAAAATAGTCCACAGAGTGAGTGAGTGAGTGAGTGTGAGTGTGAGTGTGAGTGTGAGTGTGCGTGTGTGTGTGCGTGTGTGTCTGTGTGTGTCTATGTCTGTGTGTATGTGCATGTGCGGTGTGTGTGCATGCATAAATACGTGCAAGCATGCATGTGTATGTGCGCAAACATGACCAAAATGTCTGTATAGGTACAAAAACAAATAAATGCATTATATCTTCTTTTTTTTTAAAGGTATTTAGCAAAGTTGTGAACAAAATAACATAAACAACAAAACAAAACAGCAAAAGAATGATAGTGACAGCAAAAGGAACAAAGGTCAACATGAAAGGTCAAGGTTAAAGAAAGGTCAGAGGTCACTGACTTGAAGGAGAGCGTGTAGCGGAAGAAGCCGTCCCCTGTTCCCGATCCATCACTGGCCTTCTGAAAACAAACACCTTTACATCACTCACTACCCATGTTCATCACACAGGTGAAAAAACACCTTTACATCACTCACTACCCATGTTCAACACACAGGTGAAAAAACACCTTTACATCACTCACTACCCATGTTCATCACACAGGTGAAAAAACACCTTTACATCACTCACTACCCATGTTCAACACACAGGTGAAAAAAACACCTTTACATCACTCACTACCCATGTTCATCACACAGGTGAAAAAACACCTTTACATCACTCACTACCCATGTTCATCACACAGGTGAAAAAACACCTTTACATCACTCACTACCCATGTTCAACACACAGGTGAAAAAAACACCTTTACATCACTCACTACCCATGTTCAACACACAGGTGAAAAAAACACCTTTACATCACTCACTACCCATGTTCATCACACAGGTGAAACATTGGTGCTTAAGAAAACAATCAACACCTTTACATCACTCACTACCCATGTTCATCACACAGGTGAAAAAACACCTTTACATCACTCACTACCCATGTTCATCACACAGGTGAAAAAACACCTTTACATCACTCACTACCCATGTTCAACACACAGGTGAAACATTGGTGCTTAAGAAAACAATCAACACCTTTACATCACTCACTACCCATGTTCAACACACAGGTGAAACATTGGTGCTTAAGAAACAGCTTTATAAAATAAATACAATAACATAGCATGGGGTCAGAAGTGCTGCCCAAAAATTCAATTCACAGTCCAAGCAGGATATCTATTTAGCATGAAGCACAGATGACAATGTTCTCAAATTGCCAAAACAAATGAACTGAACAGAAATGAACTAACAAATAGAGATCTCCCCAGTGTTTCATGGCTCCAGTCAGGCCAATCCGGCTTCCGTAGCGTCCCCCGGGGACAAACCCCGACCGGCACAGCCCCAACCTTCTTGACCACTTTTTGCTGAGGAGGGAGTGACAGATTTAGAATGAGAGGTTCTTGAGCTCCTGCTTGAAGTGTGCCAAGCTAGGACGGTAGGAGCCTCTGCAGCGGATGCTGGGAGCATCCCTTTCTTATCCTTGTGTTTTAACTCTTTCATTCCTGGTTTTACACTAACTGTTACTTCCCCTTATTCCTATGTTTCTAGTATCTATCTATTCCCTTCATTCCTGGATTTATAGAGGGTTAAAAATGTGATAATGGGGTACTTATTTTAGAGACTTACGGCAGTAACCCACATTACACGAACCTAAGAATGTCATATACCGTTGTGTAGGGAATTGATGTGAGAAGCTGTTTGTGACCATGTTGACACATTATGGTGACATGACAGATGACACACAGGTGTAAAACAGGTAAGTTTACAATTTATATAAAACATACCATCATGCCATACATGCAGGTCAGTGTTTTTAAAGCAAATTGTATATTTCATGCACGCACTCACCAAGTGACGCCTCCTGTACATCCCCATGCATTGTGCTTGTCATTACTCCACGGATAAGTGTCACCATTGTCACCATAATTGTCCCCAACACATCAACAGTTTATTGTCTGTTTTGACGATTATGTATGGATACAACACAAATATATAGAGAACAAGCACCACACTATTTTGCACACTTTTTTTTACACAGATAATATTTTCACGTTCCCTATCTACGCATGTATGTACCCCTGTCACAGTCATCACATCACATGTCACACATAGGTGACACGTGTGTGACACACCTTGAAGCAGTCACTGTGACGCTGTTTGCAGCACAGATACCACACTTTTCACACATCATTGTAGTTTGACACGTTTTGAAGGGGTGTCGGTATAGCTGACACCAGTGTGTGCATGCTTGTACTTGGGGTGTCGTGCCGTGCACAACACACAGGTGTGCTTGTCACCTACACCTTTGTTTTTCTCTGGCTCCTCGGTGCGTTTTTTTTAGGTGTTATTGTTGGTATATTCTAGCAGAGAACTGAGCATTTCATCAGAGTAATATAACTGAAAATAATCTTGCGCTTTCATTGATGTGTCTAACACACACACAGGCCCTGATCGATGTTTGAATTCCGTCCTAGTTTCGGTTTTGGTGTGACATAATTCCCCCTAATCCACTCAAAACTCGGTCGAGTGTAGAACAAAGGTAAGTTTTGATAATCTAACTCCTCACCACTAGCATCATCACCACCTATATGCGCTTCAATAGCTGCCACGAACTAAACTCACTCTTCTTCTGTCAAATTGGTCAGAATCAGAATTTTCTCCACCTTCTATTTTCACTACCAACAAAAACTGCCACGTGCACAGTACACACACTACTACACGCATTCACTCAAAACGACCCCTTTCCCACAGAGCTGGAAGGAGGAGGGGGTGGGGGAAAGGGAAGGGTAAACGGCTGGGGGGTCTGGCATCACATTCCATTCATAAACAGTCCCGTTAGGGCTGGGTCAAGGGTAAATGACGTACTTTGATGGCGCGAATTGCGGTAAGTCCAAAGTACGATCCCGGAATACCGGTCTCTCGGATTGAAAGGAGTTATTTCTTCCAGAACGGTTTTCCGTTCTCCAGGATTGAAAGGTATTAAGCCTTGAAACCGGAAAACCGGTCTGCAGGATTGAAAGAGTTAAAAGTCTCCTCAAGCCTCACTTAAATGTAGAGGGGAAGGGTGGGGGTGAGGCCGAAGTTAAAGGGGAGGGTGGTTGAGCTGGAGATAAGGAAGAAGTTATTACAGTCAAAGGGGGATAATCTTTACATATTGCTGACCGTTTATATTGAGTTGCCTCCCAGCATTATGAATGATGAGTACTTGCACAGCATGTTTTCTTTTTCAATCGATGTCGATCAAAACAATGTGTAGGCCTAAACCACCACAATGTAGGACTAGTATTTTTTGTCAGTTTGAGTTTTTAGAAGTAGGCCTACTCGAAATCGGACTCTGGTACTGACCATCATTTTGATCTGTACACTATTTTCTGTCAATTTGGCATTTTAGTTTACATACGAGTAGTCTGCATACATCTTAGAACATTATTTCTGAGTCTACCTGTGGTGGGTTCAGCATAAGATTCAGATTGCAAGGGGGTCGTATCAAAATTGCAGCATGTGCCGCAAGCTCTGCGATTTTTACTGCAACTTGTGGTATAACACCAGTTGTAGCAACTAATTTGTGGTAGCAAGTGCCGAAGCCTTAACAAAGAGCAACTGTTGCAAGGCAAATGATTACATAGAGTAGAATAGGATAGGAAGGATACTATTATTGAGCACTATTTACCCTGGTTTTGAGGACAACTTGGTTGGCCTGCAGTTGTTTGAAGCTGGAGTTGAGTGTCTGGTCGGGGTACTGCTTGAAGGTGAAGTACATCTCGTAGTCTCTGTTCTGTTTGTCATCACTGCTCTGGACATGACTCTGAAACAACCATGTCATCCACATCACATCCATTGTACAAACTACATTATACTACCAAAGTCAGTGCATCTCATAGTCTGTGTTCTGTTTGACATCACTGACTCTGGACATGACTCTGAAACAACCATGTCATCCACATCACATCCATTGTACAAACTACATTATACTACCAAAGTCAGTGCATCTCATAGTCTGTGTTCTGTTTGTCATCACTGACTCTGAAACAACCATGTCATCCACATCACATCCATTGTACAAACTACATTATGCTATCAAAGTCAATGCATCTTGTAGTCTCTGTTCTGTTTGACATCACTGACTCTGAAACCACCATGTCATCCACATCACATCCATTGTACAAACTACATTATACTTCAAAGTCAGTGCATTTCGTAGTCTCTGTTCTGTTTGACATCACTGACTCTGAAACCACTACATCATCCACATCACATCCATTGTACAAACTACATTATACTATCAAAGTCAGTGCATTTCGTAGTCTCTGTTCTGTTTGACATCACTGACTCTGAAACAACCATGTCATCCACATCACATCCATTGTACAAACTACATTATGCTATCAAAGTCAGTGCATCTCGTAGTCTCTGTTCTGTTTGTCATCACTGCTCTGGACATGACTCTGAAACCACTACATCATCCACATCACATCCATTGTACAAACTACATTATGCTACCAAAGTCAATGCATCTCATAGTCTGTCTCTGTTTGACATCACTGCTTTGAACATGACTCTGAAACAACCATGCCATCCACATCACATCCATTGTACAAACTACATTATACTATCAAAGTCAGTGCATTTCGTAGTCTGTCTCTGTTCTGTTTGACATCACTGACTCTGAAACAACCATGCCATCCACATCACATCCATTGTACAAACTACATTATACTATCAAAGTCAGTGCATTTCGTAGTCTGTCTCTGTTCTGTTTGACATCACTGACTCTGAAACAACCATGCCATCCACATCACATCCATTGTACAAACTACATTATGCTATCAAAGTCAGTGCATTTCGTAGTCTCTGTTCTGTTTGACATCACTGCTTTGAACATGACTCTGAAACCATCACATGACAGACACAATGAACACACATCATCCACATCACATATATTATTATACACACTACATTATACTCAAACTCAGTACATTTCATATCTGTTCGGTTTGTCCTCGCTTTCTACATGACTTTGAAATCATAGCAGTAGACATTTAATATGCAACATCCACAGCTCATAATCATATAACTTTCTTTTTGCCCTTTGTCGATCGCTCACACAGCTTCCTGTCATGTGAGTCCTGATGCGTCATGCTGCTGTTGTACGCCTAACTAAGAAATAGTTAGGTCCAGCAAGTCTGTTTTCAGCTGGAGAAAATCTACTACAATAATTACACATAATAACACACACACGCACAGACACACACACACATACCGTGGGGATACCAGGGGGTCTTTTGTATAAATAGTTCCCCCACCTTCTGGAAGTTCTGTGCTTCTAACTTCCTCTAATCTGCCACTCTCTGTGACTGCCTTTTCCCTTTGCTTTCTGTCATCTACTATCTTTCTGCCTTAACCGGTCCATTCTCCTGCCTTTTTTCAAGAAACATTTTCAAAAACATTTCCTCAAGCTGAAGCTGGACATGCTAGGCCTATTTCTTACTTGGGAGCATAACGGCAGCATGACGCATCTGCGCTCATAATAGACAGGAAACTGTCTGAGCGATCGAAGGAGATAACACATACTAACAATAATTAGAGAAACAACGGCTGCTTACCAGGGTGAAGTCTCTGAGCGCCACATGACAGACATCGGTGCAGCAGGACACGTCTCTCCAAGCGTTGACAGTTGGTTCTCCACTGTCCTCCCCCATCATCACATCGTAGCCAGCCCTCAGCCACCTGTGGGACACCGGCAGCACACCCCCACTCTGCGCCGTATCAAACCTGAACACACAGTGCCGTACATACATGGGACACATCACAGACCAATGTGTTATGACCGGCACCCCCCTCCCCCCCTGACCGGCACCCCCCCCCTCCCCCCCCCTCTGCGCCGTATCAAACCTGAACACACGGTGCCGTACATACATGTGACACATCACGGACCCAATGTGTTATGACACCCCCCCCCCCCCCCCCCTCTCTGCGCCGTATCAAACCTGAACAGATAGTGCTGTACACACATGGAACACATCACAGACCAATGTGTTTTGATGACCAGCACCCCCCCCCCCCCCCCCCCCCCCCCCCACTCTGCGCCGTATCAAACCTGAACAGATAGTGCTGTACACCATGGAACACCATCACAGACCAATGTGTTATGACCGGCACCCCCCCCCCCCCCCCCCCACTCTGCGCCTTATCAAACCTGAACAGATAGTGCTGTACACACATGGAACACATCACAGACCAATGTGTTGTGACCAGCCACCCCCCCCCCCCCCCCCCCCCCACACTCTGCGCCGTATCAAACCTGAACAGATAGTGCTGTACACACATGGAACACCATCACAGACCAATGTGTTATGACCGGCACCCCCCCCCCCCCCCCCCACTCTGCGCCGTATCAAAACCTGAACAGATAGTGCTGTACACACAACACCACATGGAACACATCACAGACCAATGTGTTTATGACCGTGTCCACCCCCCCCCCCCCCCCCCCCCCCCACTCTGCGCCGTATCAAACCTGAACAGATAGTGCCGTACAGACCATGTGTTATGACCAGCACACCCCCCCCCCCCCCCACTCTGCGCTGTATCAAACCTGAACAGATAGTGCCGTACAGACCAATGTGTTATGACCGGCACCCCCCCCCCCCCCCCCCCTCTGCGCCGTACCAAACCTGAACAGATAGTGCTGTACACACATGGAACACAGCACAGACCAATGTGTTATGACCAGCACCCCCCCCCCCCCCCCCCCCCCACTCTGCACCGTATCAAACCTGAACAGATAGTGCCGTACATACATGGAAACACACATCACAGACCAATGTGTTATGACCGGGCACCCCCCCCCCCCCCCCCCACACACACTCTGCGCTGTATCAAACCTGAACAGATAGTTGCCGGACATACATGGAACACATCACAGACCAATGTGTTATGACCCCCCCCCCCCCCACTCTGCGCCGTATTAAACCTGAACAGATAGTGCCGTACAGACCAATGTGTTATGACCGACACCCCCCCCCCCCCCCCCCCACTCTGCGCCGTATCAAACCTGAACAGATAGTGCCGTACAGACCAATGTGTTATGACCAGCACCCCCCCCCCCCCCCACTCTGCGCCGTATCAAACCTGAACAGATAGTGCCGTACAGACCAATGTGTTATGACCAGCACATCCCCCCCCCCCCACTCTGCGCCGTATCAAACCTGAACAGATAGTGCCGTACAGACCAATGGTGTTATGACCAGCACACCCCCCCCCCCCCCCACTCTGCGCCGTATCAAACCTGAACAGATAGTGCCGTACAGACCAATGTGTTATGACCAGCACCCCCCCCCCCCCCCCACTCTGCGCCGTATCAAAACCTGAACAGATAGTGCCGTACAGACCAATGTGTTATGACCAGCACCCCTCCCCCCCCCCCCACTCTGCGCCGTATCAAACCTGAACAGATAGTGCCGTACAGACCAATGTGTTATGACCCAGCACACCCCCCCCCCCCCCCCCCCCACTCTGCGCTGTATCAAACCTGAACAGATAGTGCCGTACAGACCAATGTGTTATGACCAGCACCCCCCCCCCCCCCCCCCCACTCTGCGCCGTATCAAACCTGAACAGATAGTGCCGTACAGACCAATGTGTTATGACCCAGCACCCCCCCCCCCCCCACTCTGCGCCGTATCAAACCTGAACAGATAGTGCCGTACAGACCAATGTGTCCAACCTGATCACCTGAACAGATAGTGCCGTACAGACCAATGTGTTATGACCAGCACACACACCCCCCCCCCCCCCCTCACTCTGCGCCGTATCAAACCTGAACAGATAGTGCCGTACAGACCAATGTGTTATGACCAGCACACCCCCCCCCCCCCCCCCCCACTCTGCGCCGTATCAAACCTGAACAGATAGTGCCGTACAGACCAATGTGTTATGACCAGCACCCCCCCCCCCCCCCACTCTGCGCCGTATCAAACCTGAAACAGATAGTGCCGTACATACATGGAACACAGCACAGACCAATGTGTTATGACCGCGTACCCCCCCCCCACGCACACACACAAACACAAACTTACCCTCTGAACTTATCGATGAGTTCGTTGATGAGGTTGACGATGATGATGCGACTTTCCTCGCTACACTTTTCATTCTGCTTCTTCTTCGGCAACTTCCCCCCGTACCGAGACACCAGATCCTGCAATTAATCAAGCCATCATTCAATCAATCAATAAACGATTCGTACCGAGACACCAGATCCTGCAATTAATCAAGCCATCATTCAATCAATCAATAAACGATTCGTACCGAGACACCAGATCCTGCAATTAATCAAGCCATCATTCAATCAATCAATAAACGATTCGTACCGAGACACCAGATCCTGCAATTAATCAAGCCATCATTCAATCAATCAATAAACGATTCGTACTGAGACACCAGATCCTGCAATTAATCAAGCCATCATTCAATCAATCAATAAACGATTCGTACCGAGACACCAGATCCTGCATTTAATCAAGCATTCATTCAATCAATCAATAAACTATTTATCAGTTACCAAGCAATCATTCAATCTTGAAATCGATAAGCTATTTATCAGTTATCAAGCAAGCATGCTTTCAATCAATTAATACGTCAATTATTTTCATAACACAAGCGCACTGTTTTTTAAATCTCCTCATATTTTTAGCTTCTCTTTTTCCATTCCATGATCACGTTACATAACGATGGCTTTACTTAAAGGTACTACATCATTTATACGGAACTAATGAATTAAGGGTTTTTAACCGGCTTCATTTCTTTTCAAAGTAATTTGTCCCTTCCATGCACATGTGTTTGTGTGCATGTGTGTGGTTTGTGCATGTCTGTGTTGTGTGTGCGCGCATAATTATGTGTGTGGTGTGTGTGTGCATGTGTGTGGTTTGTGCATGTCTGTGTTGTGTGTGCGCGCATAATTATGTGTGGTGTGTGTGCATGTGTATGTATTTGGTGTGTGTGAGTGTGTGTGTGTGCGCATGTGTGTAAAACAATTTTTGTTATTCAATTATTTCTATTGCTTGCTTGTTTGTTCATTAGTTCATTTACTATTGTAAGCGCTTAGGGCTTCTTTAAGATGAAGTGCAAGAAATGCTCATTATCATTGTCATTAATTTGTTAGTCACCTTGCAGCTGAATTTCATAAGGTAGCTGGTCAGACTCAGCCTCACATGAGCTCATTTTAAGTATGGAACAATGGCCTTAGCTAAAGGTACTATATGATTTATAAGTAACTAATGAATTGATTAATCTATTGATTGGCTAGTCACCTTGCAGCTGATGAGCTTCATGAGGTAATTGGTCAGACTCAGCCTCACAGGGGCTCGCTTCATGTGGCGGACGATGGCCTTAGCCACGGAGTTGGCTGTCTTGTCACAAGACTCCTGTCGGCACCACACAACGACATGTCATCACACCAGTTTTAACATGGCAGCATCTTGGAAAAATACACACTAAAAAGTTACGAATAAAAATTGTTTGAAACATTAGTCCCTGATTACTAAAAAAAAGGTAGCATATTGCGATAGGAACTCTTTATAATAAAAGCACCTCAAAATATTGACATCATATCAAAATAGCAACATGTTTTCATCAAATAAATAACTCTCACTCACACACACATGCACTCTCTCTCTCTCTCTCTCTGAGGGCTAAATGAGAAAAAGGTTTTCAATGCTTATCTCATTACCCTGTAAATAAGATATTGTTTGTACGTTTGTTTGCTCTCTCTCTGTCTCCTCACACACACACACAACAATAATGCCGCTCCAAAACATGGAGAGAGAGAGAGAGAGAGAGAGAGAGAGAGAGAGAGAGAGAGAGAGAGAGAGAGAGAGAGAGAGAGAGAGAGAGAGAGAGAGAGAGAGAGAGAGAGAGAGAGAGAGAGAGAGAGAGAGAGAGAGAGAGAGAGAGAGCAAACAGAGGGGTCATGTACTATCACTCCTCTTTCTTCCTTTTGTGAAGTTACGATAAGGAATTGACCCCTCCAAATTAACAAACGATACACACAGTGAATAATTAGAACAAACCAATCGACCCTGCCAGAAGAACAGACACAGAGAGACAGACAAACAGACAGAAAGAAAACAGACAGACAGGATAGCAGACCAATGGAGAGACAGACAGACAGACAGACAGAGACAGACACAGACACAGAGACCAAGAGAGATACAAACAGACAGCAACTGACAGGCATTCTGTGGTGCAGGACGTCTCTGATGGGGATGTAGTAGCTCTGGTTGGCATGACGACCAGCCAGGTAGGTCACCGCCACTTTACCCAGCAAGATCTGAACACCGCAAAACACGCCACATGTGGAGCAACACATCATCTGACAAAGTACATCAACAGAGCGTGGACACCACATGTGGAGCAACACATCATCATCTGACAAAGTACATCAACAGAGCGTGGACACCACATGTGGAGCAACACATCATCATCTGACAAAGTACATCAACAGAGCGTGGACACCACATGTGGAGCAACACATCATCATCTGACAAAGTACATCAACAGAGCGTGGACACCACATGTGGAGCAACACATCATCATCTGACAAAGTACATCAACAGAGCGTGGACACCACAAAACACACCACATGTGGAGCAACACATCATCATCTGACAACGTACATCAACAGAGCGTGGACACCACATGTGGAGCAACACATCATCATCTGACAACGTACATCAACAGAGCGTGGACACCACAAAACACACCACATGTGGAGCAACACATCATCATCTGACAAAGTACATCAACAGAGCGTGGACACCACATGTGGAGCAACACATCATCATCTGACAAAGTACATCAACAGAGCGTGGACACCACAAAACACACCACATGTGGAGCAACACATCATCATCTGACAACGTACATCAACAGAGCGTGGACACCACATGTGGAGCAACACAACGTACATCAACAGAGCATGGACAATATTGAGGGGTGCTTGCAACGCCTGTCTGTCTGTCTTCGTTGGTGAGAGGCACTTCTTGTCTGTCTGTCTTCCTTGGTGAGAGGCACTTCTTGTCTGTCTGTCTTCCTTGGTCCCTTGGTGAGAGGCACTTCTTGTCTGTCTGTCTTCCTTGGTGAGAGGCACTTCTTGTCTGTCTGTCTTCCTTGGTCTGTCTGTCTTCCTTGGTGAGAGGCACTTCTTGTCTGTCTGTCTTCCTTGGTGAGAGGCACTTCTTGTCTGTCTGTCTTCCTTGGTGAGAGGCACTTCTTGTCTGTCTGTCTTCCTTGGTGAGAGGCACTTCTTGTCTGTCTGTCTTCCTTGGTGAGAGGCACTTCTTGTCTGTCTGTCTTCCTTGGTGAGAGGCACTTCTTGTCTGTCTGTCTTCCTTGGTGAGAGGCACTTCTTGTCTGTCTGTCTTCCTTGGTCTGTCTGTCTTCCTTGGTCTGTCTGTCTTCCTTGGTGAGAGGCATTTCTTGTCTGTCTGTCTTCCTTGGTCTGTCTGTCTTCCTTGGTCTGTCTGTCTACCTTGGTCTGTCTGTCTTCCTTGGTGAGAGGCACTTCTTGTCTGTCTGTCTTCCTTGGTGAGAGGCACTTCTTGTCTGTCTGTCTTCCTTGGTGAGAGGCACTTCTTGTCTGTCTGTCTTCCTTGGTGAGAGGCACTTCTTGTCTGTCTGTCTTCCTTGGTGAGAGGCACCTCTTGCAGTCGCAGGCGCCCTCCATCCATTTACTACATTTCATAGACTATAAGGCGCACCCCCCAAATTTTACACACATCACATTTTGCTCTAATACTTTCTTACTAGATTACTAGAGATATTATAAGGCTCAGCCTGGGGGGAAATGCACACATGCGCGCGCGCACGCACACACATTTTGTCCACTATCATGTGTAGTGGATAGACGTTAAATGAGACACACACACATTTACTCACAATGCTCATTTCTGCTAGAGAGAACCTGGTTCGCTGACCTCTCCTCATCTGGAAGGCCTCACGATCGATGTCATCGTGTATCGGGTGAGCTGCCACAGTGCATCACATATTAATACAGTGGAACCTCCCTTATAAGACCTTCAAAAATCATCCAAAATGAGGTCTTATATTAAGTTATAAGGGAGGGGTCTTACAGGGAGGTAATTTTAATACTTACAAAGAAGGGCAGTGTCTCAGAGAAGTAGGTCTTATATGGCAGGGAGTCCTATAATGGGAGGTCTTATAACGGAGGTTCCACTGTAGTGTGTGACATCATTGTGTCGGCTATTTTTAGCACACAAGTTTGTAATGAGCAGCATATGTAGCATCCTTGTAAGCTGTCAAAAAGCAGTGAGATTTTCATCAGCAATAGTCGAACACTGCCCGAACACCCCAATATTGTTGACACACCGAGGCAGTGGGTGGATGCCTCGTGCCTCCATACGGGGAGCTGGACCCCGCCCCCTCCATGAGTCTCTCCCCGTAGGGATACCAGGCGGGGGGGGGGGGGGGGGGGTCTTTCGTAAAAATAGTCCCCCCCACCTTCTGGACGTTCTGTGCTTGTAACTTCCTCTAATCTGCCACTCTTTGACTCTGCCTTTTTCCTTTGCTTTCTATTGTCAACTATCTTTCTGACTTATTGGCCCATTCTCCTGCCTTTAAAAAAAAAATCTTACAAATAATTTTTCTCATTTGAGCTCATCCAAAATCGGAATGTGTTGGCTGTATGCAGCGGGGAGACCAGTGAAAACTGAAAACCAGGCACATACGTACCTTAACCATTATGGCCATATGGCCTGGGAACACAGAAGAAGTTGACACACCTTGAATCAGGACCATTTCACTCAGTAACTGTTCCACTTATTTTCATTAAAACAATGAAAGAAGAGGGGGGTGAGTGAACTGCACCGTTGACCATATTTCATTATCAACATTGGCTGTTATTTTGTCATAAGAAAAGGCAATAAAAATTGACTCTAGGAATTCTCCCCAAAATGAACATGCATAACTATCCCCATGGTCAGACACAAATATACAGGCATGCACACAGACATGCACGCTGCACACACACACACACACACACACTAGACGCACACAGACATGCACGCTGCACACACACACACATACACACACTAGGCGCACATATGCATGCACACAGGCACACACTCATGCAGCACACACACAGACACACACACACAGACACATACTCACACACACGACAACATATGCATGCACGCTGCACACACAACATATGCATGCACGCAGGCGCGCACACATGCAGCACACACACACACAGACACATACTCACACACACACACACGACAACATATGCATGCATGCAGGCACACACTCATGCATGCACACACACACACACACACACACACACACACACAGACACATACTCACACACACACACACACGACAACATATGCATGCACGCAGGCGCGCACACATGCAGCACACACACACAGACACATACACACAGACACATACACACACGACAACATATGCATGCACGCAGGCGCGCACACATGCAGCACACACACAGACATACACACACATACACATACTCACACACACACACACGACAACATATGCATGCACGCAGGCGCGCACACATGCAGCACACACACAGACACATACACACAGACACATACACACACGACAACATATGCATGCACGCAGGCGCGCACACATGCAGCACACACACAGACACACACACACACACACACAACATATGCATGCACGCAGGCGCGCACACATGCAGCACACACACAGACACACACACACACATGACAACATATGCATGCACGCAGGCGCGCACACATGCAGCACACACACAGACACATACTCATACACACACACTAGACCACATAATTATATGCATGCACGCAGACACAAATGCAGCACACACACACACACACACACACACACACACACACACACACACACACGCACGCATGCATGCATGCAGGCACGTATGTTACACACACACACACGCAGGCACGTATGCTACACACACATGTACACACACACACACACACACACACACACCTACCTATTTTTCTTGTGTACTCAGGGTCCGGTCGACCTAGCAACAGAAAACATGAACATTATAACTCAACTGACAAAAAACAATCACTTCCAACAGTAAGAAAAACACATACATGTGCACTCTGTAAATCTGTTCTCCCAACACACTGAGAAAAAGTTACACATCATTTCAAACTTTGAGCACAATTGTCAGTAAGTTTATTTTCACGTATTTCATCTTATTTTACACGGTGGAAGATAATTTTCCATGTGCGTTTGTACAATGGACAATAAAGAAACTTATGACTTATAAACCTACACAATAGACATTGAAACAAACGGCATAAACACAGAGATAGGTGGGTCTCTCTCCTGAAAACTGGTCCAATATGTGACATAGAAGCCAAAAGATAAAATTGGGCAAATTGAACAGAAAATGCATGCATAGAGTAGCTTTATGAATCAACTTTCTTATGACATGAAAACAAAATCAGTCAAGGCTATCGTTGCTGGGTTTTATGACTTTATATATATGCGTCCAGAGCTGGTAGCGCTGACAACACGGTGTCCTTCATTACATAATTTCATCAACTTAAATAAACTTTATGATGCATTTATCTCTTTAGAATAACAGATTGTCTCGAAATAAAGAGTTATGAATGATTTCATTAAAAACATTTTTTTTTTAAAGTTTAATATTGGTGTTGGTTTATACCGTCTTTGGATCTTACCATAATTGATTGTTTTATTTTTTGTTATATAATGTCGTGCCACTCAAAATGCCATTTATTTTATTTCAAATGTCTTAGAATAGTTTCATTATTATCTCTGATATTCCATTAATTTGACAATTAAAAAATAAGTGTTAAATTTATAAAAAAAAATGTCTGGGTAGCGCTGACAACAGGACACCATCTGGTAGCGCTGACAACATGGTGTCCTCCATTATATAATTTTACCCACTTAAATAGACTTTATGGTGCATTTATCACTTTAACATGGCAGACTTTCTTGAAATAAAGACTTACAAATGGTTTCATTTGCAAAATAATACAAAAGAAATGTGTTTAAATACTAGTGTTGGTTTGTGTCATCTATGCACATTACCATGGTTCATATCAAAATGTTGTTATATAATGTCTCACCACTCAAAATGACAATTTTTCATAGCGGATGTGTTAGAATAGTTTCATTACCACCAGGAATAACCCATAGATACGGTAATTTACAATATAAAGAGCTTAATAAAAATTCAAAAATTCTGGGTAGCGCTGACAACAGGGACGCCAACTGGTAGCGCTGACAACATGGTGTCCTACATTACATAATTTTACCTACTTAAACAGACTTTATGGTGCATTTATCACTTTTAACTTACAGATTACCTTGAAATGAAGACATGTTTTCAATGATAGAAAAAAAAGTAAAATATAAAGAGCTTAATAACAACAATAATTTCTGGGTAGCGCTGACAACAGGGACACCAACTGGTAGCGCTGACAACATGGTGTCCTCCATTATCATTACATGATTTTACCTACTTAAACAGACTTTACGGTGCATTTATCACTTTTAGCTCACAGATTACTTTGAAATGGAGACTTTTATATGTATCCAATGATAGAAAAAAAAGAATAAGATTTAAATTTGAGAAAAACATTGTGGGCAACACAGACAACAACAAGGACGCCATTGTCATCCATCCACTAAAAGAAAATTGTATGAATTAAATTTCTTGTGAATTGAAAGATATGTCTGCTACAAGAATAAATGTGTATTGTATTGGCAAATTTGGCCTTATGGTTAAGAACTTAACTCTGAACAAGCTATTCTACACATAGAAGGCCCATTCAGTGGCCAGGTAACGCTGACAACATGCCTTTTAGGGGTGGACACCATACTGTTTTTGTGCTCTCTTGACCAATCAAAACATCCCACACATTTGAAACTTTGTATGAATAATGATCTTTAGTAGTTGTTTGAAAGTAGTAAACTTTTGACTTGGGCAGAAGAAGTCCCTAGGTGAAAATTTTAATTATGTAGGTAGCGCTGACAACACATTTTGTGGAAACGACAATGACCAAAGATTTAAAAAAAATTGTAAAAAATCTATTTAACAATTATATTTACTGTTCATGCACATACATTGTCAACAATATGTTTTTTGATAACTAAATAAGAAAAAAAATGGGTCTTAGAGATTGTTGAGGCAAAGAAAATCTGCATTATTTTTTATTATATTTGAGGACACCACATGTTGTCAGCGCTACCTGGTATTTAAAATGTTATTTTAAAACACACTTTTTGGTAAAATCCACAAAATTGTTACTATAAAGGAAGGACTACTACTCATCTTGAGTGTGCATGCATATGTGTGCAGAATATTTTGTGGTTTCTGAAAAAATAGAAACTTTATGCAAGACTGTTGGGCATGTCACAAAACTAAGCACCCAAAATGCCCATTTTTCAAGACAAAATTGTTTATTAAACACATTTTGGTGCATGCACAGCTAAAAGAAACATTTTATATGATTCTTACAACTATTTAGAGCTGAAATACACACATGAATGATATCTCATTGTTTTATTTGATTTTTTATTGTTTAATAAATAGGATAGGTCACAATGACCCAGTTTTCAGGAGAGTTTGTGTATGTGTGCACAAAGAGACGTACGTTTTCCAACACGAGCAGTGCGGTATCTGGTGGGCATGAAGTAGAAACTGTCGCGGTACAGGCCCACCCCATACTTCTTCTTTCCTCCTCCTCCTCCTGCTGCTCCTCCTCCACCTCCTGCTCCTCCTCCTGCTTCTCCTCCTGCTCCTCCTCCTCCTCCTGCTCCTGTTTCTCCTCCTGCTTCTCCTCCTCCTCCTGCTCCTCCTCCCCTTCCTGCTCCTCCTCCTCTTCCTCCTCCTGCTCCTCCTCTACTCTTCCCATGACCCCTGACCTCTGCACTGCTGCCCTCTGATCTTTCTCGCGGTCGTCGAGGGCCCTTGGCCACGGTTGTCGATGATGATGATTGACGTCTGGCGCTGGAGGATTTTCTGGGCGACGATGATGATGATGATGTTGGTGGTGAAAGGGAGGTAGAGGGGGTGTTGAGACCTTCTGCGTAATAGAGAAGAAAACCACCCACAATCATTTGATAGTATAAGAGAGATAAAATACACAGACCCACACACAAAATACAGACTCACACAAAACATTGGGTTTTAAATCAGTTCTGTCCGATTCCTTCCCTTTGCAACTGTTCATAATTTGCACTCATTACATACAAATATTTTTTAAAGAATGCTTAACGGTACAATTTTTTAACATTTGTGGCAATATCAAAATAATATCGTCTGCTAAAGCTCCGACTTAAAGTTGTGTTTTTGTTTGTTTGTTCGTTTGGGTTTGGGTTTTTTTGTTTCTCTTTTTTCCCCGTTTCTTACCTTTGTCAACCGGTGTTGTCAGCTGCCCAGTTGAAGCTTCTTTCCGACGTTTCTTCTCTGAAAGCAACATCTTCACATCAACACTCACATCATCAATCGAAACATGGCACGGTACACTGGCATGTGCATCACAACACACACACACAGAGACCCATGTCAATCCATGTCAATCTGTTATAGTTGTGCCTTTTTTAAGCTGTGTATATTTCCACACACAAAGATTAAATAGAAATGCTTTGTCATAACAAATCCTTTTTTTAGTCATTTTATTTTTATTTTGTATTTGTTTTGTTGCCGTTAAACATGTTTATATCGAAGAACATAATCCATGAAATGGAGCATATCTAAACTGACCAAACAGCATATAACATGTTTATATCGAAGAACATAATCCATGAAATGGAGCATATCTAAACTGACCAAACAGCATATAACATGTTTATATCGAAGAACATAATCCATGAAATGGAGCATATCTAAACTGACCAAACATCATATAACATGTTTATATCGAAGAACATAATCCATTAAATGGAGCATATATCTAAACTGACCAAACAGCATATAAAATTTAGCTTTCTTTATTGTAAAAATGTCCACTGCGACCATATGGTAGTCATTACAACACAATGCAAGCATCAACATTTATGTATGTTACAAACAGCATAAACAGTGACCATCTTCAACCAGTGCAGCATAACCAGTGCATAATAACGCATACAAATACTTACTGGTAGTCAGCACATTTTCATCCCGAGTCCAGTTGCGATTCATGTGGCTGCAACACAAAACAACACAATGATAATGCATTGCAATTCTGTGTCGAAGCAAATTAAACTAAAAACAAAACTAACACAAAACAACACAATGATAATGCATTGCAATTCTGTGTCGAAGCAAATTAAACTAAAAACAAAACTAACACAAAACAACACAATGATAATGCATTGCAATTCTGTGTCGAAGCAAATTAAACTAAAAACAAAACACCAAAAAACCTAATTTAAAAAAAGATAAAATCACCTGTCTCGGTGCAAATCACCGTCCAATGAGACAATTGTATTTGACATTGCTTTACATCAAAGTTTCACACACATTTGTTTACATTCCATGCTATGTTTACTGTCCAGCGTTATCCAGCGCATCCATAAACACGACATGCTACATTTCATCATACCTAAACCATACTTATCTCACGGTAGACTTCAGAAATGTTATAAATACTTCAGCACCAGCTTTCCAGCGTACCCTGCTACGTTACGAGGGTCTCTGCAGACGGCTCTTAGAGCTCTCAAAGTCAGCTTTCCAGCGGGTGTCCTGTACCCTGCTACGTTACGAGGGTCTCTGCAGACAGCTCTTAGAGCTCTCAACGTCAACATCGAGACCTGGGCGGACACAGCAGCCGACCAAAGCAAGCGGCGAAGCATGCCCCAGAGACAGCCCCAGACACAGCCCCAGAGACAGCCCCAGAGACAGCCCCAGAGACAGCCCCAGAGACAGCCCCAGAGACAGCCCCAGAGACAGCCCCAGAGACAGCCCCAGAGACAGCCCCAGAGACAGCCCCAGAGACAGCTGACGAAAGGAGAACAGATCCACAGCCTGGCTGAGGAGAAAAGAGCCAGAAGGCAAGCTGCAGTGGAAGCAGCCCCTCACCCAGCCACATCTGCACCCGCTGTGGTAGGGACTGCCACTCCAGAACAGGCTGACAACCCCTCATCAGCCACATCTGCACCCCTTGTGGTAAGGACTGCCACTCCAGAATAGGCTGACAACCCCTCACCCAGCCACATCTGCACCCGCTGTGGTAGGAACTGCCACTCCAGAATAGGCTGACAACCCCTCACCCAGCCACATCTGTACGAGTTGTGGTGGGACTGCCGCTCCAGAATAGGCTGACAACCCCTCACCCAGCCACATCTGTACGAGTTGTGGTGGGACTGCCGCTCCAGAACAGGCTGACAACCCCTCACCCAGCCACATCTGTACGAGTTGTGGTGGGACTGCCGTTCCAGAACAGGCTGACAACCCCTCACCCAGCCACATCTGTACGAGTTGTGGTGGGACTGCCGCTCCAGAACAGGCTGACAACCCCTCACCCAGCCACATCTGTACGAGTTGTGGTGGGACTGCCGTTCCAGAATAGGCTGACAACCCCTCACCCAGCCACATCTGTACGAGTTGTGGTGGGACGGCCACTCCAGAATAGGCTGACAACCCCTCACCCAGCCACATCTGTACGAGTTGTGGTGGGACTGCCGTTCCAGAACAGGCTGACAAACCCTCACCCAGCCACATCTGTACGAGTTGTGGTGGGACTGCCGCTCCAGAATAGGCTGACCAGTCACAGCAGACGCTGTTCTTAGCCAAGATGTCCACTGCACGGCCCTTTCCTTGGTCTGGGGTGCACAGTCCATGGTTGTTGTGAATAGGCTGACCAGTCACAGCAGACGCTGTTCTTAGCCAAGATGTCCACTGCACGGCCCTTTCCTTGGTCTGGGGTGCACAGTCCATGGTTGTTGTGAATAGGCTGACCAGTCACAGCAGACGCTGTTCTTAGCCAAGATGTCCACTGCACGGCCCTTTCCTTGGTCTGGGGTGCACAGTCCATGGTTGTTGTGAATAGGCTGACCAGTCACAGCAGACGCTGTTCTTAGCCAAGATGTCCACTGCACGGCCCTTTCCTTGGTCTGGGGCGCACAGTCCATGGTTGTTGTGAATAGGCTGACCAGTCACAGCTGACGCTGTTCTTAGCCAAGATGTCCACTGCACGGCCCTTTCCTTGGTCTGGGGCGTACAGTCCATGGCTGAATGTGACAGAGGACAACTACATCAGCAACACATTTGAATCAATTGTTTTTCAAGCAGCTGACAGACTGATCGATGTTCATTGTCCCCATCAGGAGTACAGACTCCAACGATTGGTGTGCTGCACCTTACAACACTCACATGAACAGACTGATCGATGCTCATTGTCCCCATCAGGAGTACAGACTCCAACGATTGGTGTGCTGCACCTTACAACACTCACATGAACAGACTGATCGATGCTCATTGTCCCCATCAGGAGTACAGACTCCAACGATTGGTGTGCTGCACCTTACGACACTCACATGAACAGACTGATCGATGTTCATTGTCCCCATCAGGAGTACAGACTCCAACGATTGGTGTGCTGCACCTTACGACACTCACATGAACAGACTGATCGATGTTCATTGTCCCCATCAGGAGTACAGACTCCAACGATTGGTGTGCTGCACCTTACGACACTCACATGAACAGACTGATCGATGTTCATTGTCCCCATCAGGAGTACAGACTCCAACGATTGGTGTGCTGCACCTTATGACACTCACATGAACAGACTGGAGTCCAGACCGCCGGCCCCTAGTCTGTTTCCAGGGAGGTAATAGTCCACGACGATGTCGCTGAAAGGCAGGTAACTCAGGCTGTCCTTCAGGGGGAACAACTCTGTGATCTCTTGTTCCACCTTGTCACTCACTGGGGAAAAACACACAGGCATCTTTGCTATCATGACTGTCATCGTTACTGTCACCACCAGCAGAATTGTCATCGTTACTGTCATCATCATCTTCACGGTCACAGTCATCATCATCATCATCTTCAGGGTCACAGTCATCATCATCATCTTCATGGTCAGTCATCATCATCATCATTCTCTGACATGGGTGCTCCGGGGAAATTAAAAAACATCCTGCAAGTCAGAGGTCCAGGGGTCGCCCAGTTAACAACTTGACTTAAACAATCCTAAAAATATAAAGTTCCTGGTAAAGGCATGTAAATATTTATCTGTATTCATTTCTTTTATATTCTACACATGCGAAAAACCAACAAAACATCTATAAATAGGAAATTCGTTGCCTATCAACAATGCCAGCTCCAGGCAATTAAAAAGTCCTGCATTTCAGGACAAAGCAAGAGCATCCATGTTCTCATCATCATCATCATCATCATCATCACCATCATCATCACCACTCACTGGCCATGTTGTTCAGGTCGGTATTGAGCGCTACAGTCTGCAGAGTGGACCAGTAGTTATCAATATCATCATCACCATCATCATCATCACCATCATCATCACCATCATCATCACCACCATCATCATCATCATCACCATCATCATCATCATCACCATCACCATCATCATCATCACCACCATCATCATCACCATCATCATCATCATCATCACCATCATCACCACCACCATCATCACCACCACCATCATCACCACCACCATCATCACCACCATCATCATCACCACCACCACCATCATCATCATCATCACCATCCCCATCATCATCATCATCACCATCATCACCACTCACTGGCCATGTTGTTCAGGTCGGTGTTCAGCGCTACAGTCTGCAGAGTGGACCAATAGCCATCATCATCATCACCATCATCATCACCATCATCATCATCACCACCATCATCATCACCACCATCATCATCATCACCACTCACTGGCCATGTTGTTCAGGTCGGTGTTGAGTGCTACAGTCTGCAGAGTGGACCAATAGCCAATCACATCGTCCATGGTCACCAGGTCAAAGGTCAACTGTGGAAACTGGGTCAGTCCAGGGGGCAGCACAGTGAAGAGGTTGCCGGGGAGACTGTCCCGTGTGTCCATGAGAATGGCCGTCCTCCGAACGAACACGGGTTGCTGGGAACATTAGGAGATAAAGAATGCATGCAATGAAAAGGTGTTACAGTTATCTCTACAGCTTGCATTGAGAACAGCTACCGGGGAACATTAGGAGATAAAGAAGAATGCATGCAATGAAAAAGTGTTACAGTTATCTCTACAGCTTGCATTGAGAACAGCTACCGGGGAACATTAGGAGATAAAGAATGCATGCAATGAAAAAGTGTTACAGTTATCTCTACAGCTTGCATTGAGAACAGCTACCGGGGAACATTAGGAGATAAAGAATTCATACAATGAAAAGGTGTTACAGTTATCTCTACGGCTTGCATTGAGAACAGCTACCAGGGAACATTAGGAGACAAAGAATTCATACAATGAAAAGGTGTTACAATTATCTGTGTACAGCTTGCATTGAGGACAACTACCTGTAGAACCTGTGACCAAGGAAGATTTCCAACTAGTTCTGTCCCTGTCTTTTCTGACTGAGTTTTCACTGCAAGGGGATGTAGCCAAAGTAGGATGTCATTTAAAAAATGGTACTTTACAAGCGTGTGCATGCACACAGTTTAATGATTTACGAACTAAATTAATGCTACAGTTAGGCAAACTATCAAATTCAACAGAAAACATAAAGAAAACAATATCAAAGAACACATTTAAACCCAGCAATATAGTAAACGCCAACGAACATCAGGAACTACTAGCCATCTTTGTTTTTGATTCATTTAAAATCAGAAAGAAATCATAATTATCACATTTTCCCTTCTTTTTTTAATTTTATTTTATGTTTTATTTTCTTCTTTTTGTGCCAAATACTTCAAGTGATTGGCAATTAAAACAAAATTGTTCTTGCTATAAAAAAAACAATTGTTCTTGTTAAATTGTTTACACACACACACACACACACCTTAGCTCTCTTCCCCAGTGTTGGCACAGGACCACAGGCCAACAGCCCCAGCACACACACACACACACACATTAGCTCTCTTCCCCAGTGTTGGCACAGGACCACAGGCCAACAGCCAGCAGCACACACACACACACACACACACACACACACACCTTAGCTCTCTTCCCCAGTGTTGGCACAGGCCAACAGCCCCAGCACACACACACACACCTTAGCTCTCTTCCCCAGTGTTGGCACAGGACCACAGGCCAACAGCCCCAGCACACACACACACACACACACACACCTTAGCTCTCTTCCCCAGTGTTGGCACAGGCCAACAGCCCCAGCACACACACACACACCTTAGCTCTCTTCCCCAGTGTTGGCACAGGACCACAGGCCAACAGCCCCAGCACACACACACACACACACACACCTTAGCTCTCTTCCCCAGTGTTGGCACAGGACCACAGGCCAACAGCCCCAGCACACACACACCTTAGCTCTCTTCCCCAGTGTTGGCACAGGACCACAGGCCAACAGCCCCAGCACACACACACACACACACACACACACACACACACACACACACACCTTAGCTCTTTTCCCCAGTGTTGGCACAGGACCACAGGCCAACAGCCCCAGCACACACAAGTTTCGGAAGACATCCAGCAGAGGGGTTATGTACAGTCGCTTCTGAAGCATCGACCCCAGGACATGCAGCGGCACAGAGGTCAAAGGGTAGTGACCTTGACGACCTTGGGAAATATAGGCCGCTACCGCGGGGATGCCCTGTAAAAGGTCAAACAAAGGTCATGGGGTTATCATTTATGTTGTTATCTTCAAAGGCCATCTTAATGCGTTCTAGTCTGGTTTGTGCATTCCTTGCCATGATTAATGTGGTTTGATGCCATGTTTAATACATTACATGGGCATAGTTATTTTAGGTGGAGCAAAAGGCAATGTTCCATTATGCACATCAGAGTTGTTTTGATTGGATTGGATTGGATTTCAACATCATTATCATCATGTGAATCACCCCTATAGTAGGATTTTCCCTAGAGGTGGAATACTATTGTAGTTGTAGGATGTTTCTTCTTGTCCTCCTTTTCTCCTCCAACAGTGCTGCTGTGCAGAAACAGCCACTTATAGTCCTATTGATCACTTTCTGAAGCCAGCGCCTTGCTCTGTGCAGCACAGGAACTGAACCAGCGAGAAAACATCCCACAAAACAGTCTTCATAACAGACTGTCGTGCCGTCCTCCAAAGTCTCCAGTCAAGAGAGACCAGATCCTGCACGACATCAGACAGGAGCTGCAAGAACTAAGCAGCAAGTCCACTTTGACCCTGCAGTGGATCCCTTCTCATTGTGGTCTGTGTGGCAATGAACAGGCAGACAGGTTCTCCCAAAAAGGCAGCACACTGGAGCAATCTCCACACCCCATATCCTTTGGAGAGGAAAAAACAATACTTGGGGGCCACTTCAGAGCAGAATGGAGGGAACGTCTGCACCTGGACACTGCATTGTGCCCAGCAGGTCGTCATCTTCAGACTCAGAACTGGGCACTGCCAACTCCTCTCCCATCTCTAGCATCTGAAAATGTCCCACACAGACGAATGCCCGTGCGGTACTGGATCACAGAGCCCAGCCCACACACTGCAGGAAAGCCCTCTCCTCACCACACTGAGATGCCAACTATGGCCCAGGCCTGCCACGCTCCAAGACAAGCTGTAGGGTCCTGTAGCAGCGCTGCAGTCAACAGCTACCTTCATCCGCCGGACCGGACTAAACATTTAGCATGGCGGGAACAAAAGATCAGTAAAGGACACTTATTTTTTTCTTCTTCTTCGTCGTCGAGCGTTCAGTTTCCTGTCAAATGCGCCAAACTAAGACCAGCATGTCCGTCTTTGTAAGAGTTTCTAGACCAAAGGCAGGAGAATAGACCAGTAAGGCACAAAGATCACAGCTGTTTCGGGAGGAACATTTAGTTCATCTATATTTTCAGAAGTTTTTTCAAGCCAACCTTAGTTTACCATAAGTAACTTTTCATAAACAACAGTCAAGAATATGTTGTAGTATGTGCGTAAATAAGTTTTATTCATTTAAATTGCTAGATTTTCACTCATGGGCAAATCTATTTATGTTTGCGATACTAAGTGAATTACTTAAGAACATTTCCTACTAAATATTATGTTTCATGATACTGCTCAACAAAAATGTTTTAACAATTAATCTGACGAAAGAAACATATTTGAAATACTATGTAGAACATACAGCCAAAATAATGAAAGGACATGCTTTTTTTTTAATCTAAGATTTCTAGATGAAGTCTTTTAACTAAACAGATTGTTTTTGTGTATGACGAAACAGCTATGAGATAAAAGATGACAGTAAGCAAAGGGAAAAGGCAGAGTCAAAGAGTGTGACAGATTAGAGGAAGCTACAAGCACAGAACTTCCAGAAGGTGGGAGAACTATTTGTATGAAAGACCCCTCTGTATCCCGATAGGGGTGGGTGGTGTTGTAATTAGTTTCACCTGATTGTTGGTGATGTGAGCGAAAAGGAAGACAGGCATGTTCATCAGAAGATCTCCAATGGTGCACACCTCCTCTACAGCACCCTCCGCTGTAACAGTCATCACCATCATCATCATCACCATCATCATCATCGTCATCATCATCATCATCACCATCATCACCACAGGGCTCCCCATTTTGATTGACCATAGAGGGTATTTTCACCCCCAGGAAGCAGCTATAGAGGGTCTCTTCACCCCCAGGGTGAACTTATAGAGGGTGAAAAATCAACCAGTCTAGAATGATCAAGTACTATCATGACCTGACCTTCACCTTTGTGAGCTGATGAAAGTGGCAAGTTGGACCGCGCTATCAGCATGCACATCATGGCTTCGGCCCTGGTGACGTCATTTTGCAGACCTTGCTTCGACTCTTCTTTCTTCTTCTCAATGAAGTTCTGCAGGAAGTTACTGCTTCCTTTCAAAACGCTCACCAGATCTTTGTGCGCCCCTTACAGTGTTTAGCGCAGTCAGCCAAACCAGCGTCACTGACAGTAAAATCATTTTTGCACACCGTGCAAAAAGTGTGATGCTCCCCACCCCCCTCTTCGATGCTATGATGCATAGAAACTCCCGATGGTAGCTCGACAGATATTTCTGGTTCGCAGTCCTCGGAGTTGCTGTTCTATTTGGCTTGGTCTTTTTAGCTTCATTTTCTGATTCTACTTCTTCCACCTCTGATTCGTCGTCCGTTTCGTGTCTTTTTCGCTTTTGCTGTGCACCGCAATCCACTTTTTTCCTCACAAGAACTGAAGCAAACTTTCTCTCAACTTGTGCGCGCCAACTGCAAAGCAGTTTCGAAGCTGACTCGAAGGAACGCATCGGGTGATTTTGCGAAGTTGGCCGCCCGCGCAATCTGAAGGGACGTTATAAAGCAGTACAGCTTGCATGCAGCAATGTCAAAGGAAACGCGCCCCAGCTATGTCGGCTTACAACGGATCGCTTTACACGGCCTGCGCATGCTGGAGTCTTGAAGTAGGTCACCTAGTACACTTGCACTGAGACTTGGAAAACACGGCGGCCTCAGTTTGCCTCAAACTGAACGGATCTGTGTCCTTGACAACGCTCGCTCGAAATTCAAAGCTGCCGGTAATGAAAATGCGGAGTCTGCTATTTCGAGTCCTAGCTGCGTAGCAGACACCCTAATTTCGTAGCATGCTACGCCAAAATCGTAGAGTAACCAGGTCTGTCACGCACTCGACAGATTTATAGTGCGTCTCATAACCCTCGAGTAGTAATTATAGTGCGTCGTTTCACCCCCAGTACGAAGTTTTAATGCGTCTGTCACGCACATTTGACGCACAGAATGGGGAGCCCTGTCACCATCATCATCATCATCATCAGTAGATCTCCAATGGTGCACACCTCCTCTACAGCACCCTCCGCTGTAACAGTCATCACCATCATCATCATCACCATCACCATCATCATCACCATCATCATCATCACCACCATCATCGACATCATCATCACCATCAATACATCATCATCACCATCATCATCAATACATCATCATCATCATCATCATCATCATCATCACCATCAATACATCATCATCATCATCATCGTCATCATCAGTAGATCTCCAATGGTGCACACCTCCTCTACAGCACCCTCCGCTGTAACAGTCATCATCATCATCATCATCATCATCACCATCATCATCACCATCATCATCATCAATACATCATCATCAATACATCATCATCGTCACACCATCATCATCATCAATACATCATCATCATCATCATCGTCATCATCATCATCAGTAGATCTCCAATGGTGCACACCTCCTCTACAGCACCCTCCGCTGTAACAGTCATCACCATCATCATCATCACCATCATCGTCATCATCATCATCATCACCATCACCATCATCATCATCATCATCGTCATCATCAGTAGATCTCCAATGGTGCACACCTCCTCTACAGCACCCTCTGCTGTAACAGTCATCACCATCATCACCATCATCATCATCACCATCATCGTCACCATCATCATCATCATCATCATCACCGTCATCATCATCACCATCATCACCATCATCATCAATACATCATCATCGTCATCATCATCATCAGTAGATCTCCAATGGTGCACACCTCCTCTACAGCACCCTCCGCTGTAACAGTCATCATCATCATCATCATCATTGTCATCATCATCATCACCATCATCATCACCATCATCATCATCATCATCATCATCACTATCATCACTATCATCACCATCATCATCATCATTATCAACATCATCATCATCATCATCATCATCACCATCATCATCATCATCATCATCATCATCATCATCATCATCATCATCATCATCATCATCATCATTAACAGATCTCCAAAGATGCGCACCTCATTCTGTAGTACCCTCAGCTGAAAAGATCATCATCATCATCATCATCATCCTTTATTATGATAATTATATCATAATCAACATCAGTACGGTATATTTCCAATAATTCATCTCTTCAATCCTTTCCTACTGGCCACTGCAACAATCATGTTTTGCTAGAGTGAATGTCCTTGGTAGATGCTTGATTACTGACCAAACAAGGGAATAACTCTCACCAATAACCCTATTTGAGGCCACTAAATGGCTGCCTTTCGCAAGAGTGAATTCCCTTTTCAGTACTGACCAACAAGGGATTCACTCTCACTGTCAAGGGCATTAATAACCCTACATGCAGTAGCAAATATTGAAACAACGGATATGAACATCTTCATTGTCATCATCGACATCATCATCATCAGTTTCATCACTCATAATCATCATTATTATTTTTCTTCTCACAAATAACCAAAAATGCTTACATCCTTACAACACCCACCACCCTTTCCCTCATCCCCCTTTCCCCCACCCCCAATGAAGAATGGGTTCAGTGTAGCAGTAATGTCAATTATGCTTGGATACAGTTTAAAATGGAATGAAATGGCTTAACATCAATTGGTATTAAGATTAAGATTAACATTAAAATTATAGCCCCTTCATGGGGCCAAAGCAAATTACAAATCTTCATGCACTGTAACTGCAAACAAGCACACCAAATAATGCACACAGGCAGGCTCACGCACACACACACACTTCATGCACTGTAACTGCAAACAAGCACACCAAATAATGCACACAGGCAGGCTCACGCGCACACACACACTTCATGCACTGTAACTGCAAACAAGCACACCAAATAATGCACACAGGCAGGCTCACACACACACACACACACACACTTCATGCACTGTAACTGCAAACAAGCACACCAAATAATGCACACAGGCAGGCTCACACACACACACACACACACTTCATGCACTGTAACTGCAAACAAGCACACCAAATAATGCACACAGGCAGGCTCACACACACACACACACACACACACACTTCATGCACTGTAACTGCAAACAAGCACACCAAATAATGCACACAGGCAGGCTCACGCACACACACACGCACACACACTTCATGCACTGTAACTAGGTATTCCAAAGGGGTTTTCAATAATACATGCTACACATTGTCTGTTGCTACAGTTTGATAGATCTTTTGATCCTGATTAATGTGATACCAGAAACAAGTCTGTGTGGTAAAAAATAAAAAAGTTACGACGTTTTATGTGATTTTTGGACTTAGAAAATTTTTCGGCAACATTTTTGTGCCATTTTCACTCGCACACAGCAAAAAATCATAAAGTCACAGAGATCTCAAAGTTCTGGTTTTTAATCTTTATATACTGATAATCAAACACACAAAATTTGTTGACATCAAATGCTTTACAAAAAAAGTTGTAAATCTCCAAACTCGGTCAAAAATTAAGTTATTTCCACAGATTCTTGGAACAAAATCGCACAATGGGGGTATTTCAAAGGTCTGGTACACAGTTGTTTTCAGTACCATAACTACAAAATCTTGATTACAACTTTATAGTGATAAAGAGATTATGCTCAATTTTTTTCAGAACTCTGTTTGTGATAGTTACATCATACTGGTCCAATGAAAATGGTACATCATCGAATTTGAGCGCCTGGCCAAAAAGGATCAATTTTGAAGGTTTTTCAAATTGCTATAACTTTGTCATTTTTAATGCTACTGAGTTGCACTTTATACCAAATTGTCAAGTTTTTAATGTCCTCTACTCTGAAAACAAGTAAAAGTGCTAAATTTACAAAACATTTAAAATTTTAATGCTTTTTTTAACAAAAATATTCAAATTTTTAATTTGTTCACATTTTCAACTTTCTTTTTTTTTTCTTCGTGAATGAAAATTATGAATAAAAACTCATACCAAATTGTACTTCTGTCTTTTGTGGTTCTATTGGTGTACTTTTTATTCTTGTGTATGATGTGTTATTATTTTAAAATATTTGTTGAAAATACCAACCGTATTGGAGATTTTGGCCGCCGCCAGAGCCTTCAGACTAAGGCCGTCGGCACCCCCCGGCACTTCATGGCTTTGGATGAGCGTGCCCCTTTACTCAATATTAACTAAAATGGTTCTATCTAAAAGAAAATTGAATGCTCTTTAAAACCATGTACTTTTTGAAAGGGTGGGGCAATGTTAAGCTGGTTAAAATTTAGTTCAAACTGTTCAAAATATCGAAAATAACATTTTTGCATAAAAGTTACACCGATCGAAAGCTTGGGGTTTCCTCTTCCCGTGACAACATGTTCTATTTTTATCCGACCAATGGGCATGCTCAAACAATTGCCAAAAAGGCGTGCAGCGCGTGACGTCAAGTAGCGGACAACAATACAACAAGGAACAAAAAACAAATATTTTTGCATGATGCACATAGACTTGATTGAGTTATGCCGTAATGCATTATTCAAAGTGACAACGTCAAATTCTTTGGCAAGCAATGCTTTGACAGGTGAGTTTCCCTCAGTCCTGAGAGGTTCCTGGCACGTTCAGGTGGAAACCCGGAACCAGGAATCAGATCTTGGAACCATTTCGCCACCTGCAACATAATAAAACAGAATATATGCGTCAGTTCTTTGATTTAACTTTTATTTTCCGAAATGAATACTTCCATATATTTTCATTTTTAGCAACTAAGCAAGACACCACAAGTGCTTTGCGTTAAGATTCTGTTGTGAAGTCCTTACATGAATTTAAACTTGAGGGAAAAAAACAACTTCAATCCACAGTCCAATTTTTTTCCCCACCTGAAATATAATTTTCCCATCTTTTTTTTCAAAGACAAAGTAAAATGAAGCTAATATTTAAATAATCTGAAACGAATCTCCAAAATTTATTTGAAAACTCCTAATTAGCCCACTCCCAGTACGGTGATTATGAATCACATCAGGTGGTAGTTGACCTCCTGTCAGTCGTTGACGACCACGGATGTTGGGCCCTAGGTCAGGCAATGCAATAGAACATTGTATTAATTTAGTCACACACACAGAACGAGAGAAAGGTTATGTGCGTATGTGCATGCATATTTGCATGTGTGTGAGCTATTAATAAAATTATTATAATTATATTATGTCTTTGTTGAACTTCGTTTTTAAAATTTTAAGCGCATATATAAAATTTAGTCTCTCTCTCCCCTTAGTGTGTGTGCGCGCGAGAGAGAGAGAGAGCGGGCATGGGAATTGTTAGAGACACAAAAAATCTGAAAAGCCCCCCCCATTTTTACAGCATTAAAATATAATATCATAAAAATTGAAGTATTTAGTAACTTAAAGTTTGCCTTAAAAAAAAAAATTTGCGGATAATTCCCATGCCTGCAGAGAGAGAGAGAGAGAGAGAGAGAGAGAGAGAGAGAGAGAGAGTTTTAGGAAGTCAGTTGCCTGAAACTTGAAACTGCATCAAATTGTCTTAATTCAGGTACATCCACATGCACTGTGTGTTGTGTGTGTGCATATAACCCAGTTGGGTCTTTAATTGTATGTTTATTATTTGGTTGCTAGGTGCTTGAGTTAAGTTCCTTGTAGTGTGTGTGTGTGTGTGTAAAATAAAGCGTGCAGAAATCAAAATCTCATGTTTGTGAATGAGAAACAGCAGACCTTTATCAATCATTCAATGTATTGTTACTGTTAGTGTGTGTGCATTCTCCAGTATCTGTTCATTGTTAATGAAACACAATATTGAGAACAATTGACTGTTTTTTGTAGTTTTGCTTAGCATTAACTAGTTTCGATTTTGTTGGTAGCCGTAGGTCTAGGCCAAGACAACGTTTACTTAGGCCTAGCATGATATTCCTCTCTATCTCAGAATCTGGGTTGAACTTGAAGTTGAAGATGCTTCACTGACTAAAGGTTTTCAATTCAGAAACAAACAGTTGAATCTTTTGCAAAATACATGCAGAAGTCTAGAAGCGCAATAATTTTAACCAAAACAATTACTGATTTGAATAAGTATTGGGCAAAAAACGAGGAAATATAATTCTGATCCTAGGCCTAGGCCGATCGAAAAACAGAATCGAATATTGCCAAGGGAAGTCACTCAGTCTAACTAGTCAGACAGACCATTTTTTCAACATCACGTGATCTCACATTTTGATCGATTTCTTTAAAATCTTTCAATTTTATTCCTAATTACATCTTTAAGCGTTAATAATAGGCTTTTTCCAAAACATCTATAATGGTTATGATCGGTTTACATGATGAGAAAAAAATTAGCTCGGCTTCGATAGTACTCGACTGCTCGCCGTGTCAAAGATTTGATTTCTAGCTCAAGAACGATGTCATGTTTTACGGAAATACAAAACTTTACATCATATATGCATAAAAAATGCACGAATATAATCTTAAACAGCAATACTCACCTAGCATGGAATCAATATCGTAGATAATTTCAAGATGGGCAATATTTTCGCGATGAAACTGAACCTCTGTTAGCGTTGTCGTGCGTGCGCCATTTTTGTCGGCCAGTTGTAAATGGCTGAATGAGGTCACGCGCTTCGCGGAGTTTGGGTTCGTGGTTGAGCGTGCCCATTGGTCGGATACAAATAGAACATGTCGTCACGGGAAGAGAAAACCTCAAGCTTTCGATCGGTGTAACTTTCACGCAAAAATGTTGTCATTTTCGATCAGAAATTTTACTTTGAAAAGTTTGAACTAAATTTTAACCAGCTTAACATGACCCCACCCTTTCAAAAAGTGCATGGTTTTAAAGAGCATTCAATTTCCTTTTAGATAGAACCACTTTAGTTAATATTGAGTAAATGGGCAGGCTCATCCAAAGCCATGAAGTGCCGGGGGGTGCCGACGGCCTTAGTCAGAAGGCTTGTCGGCGGCCAAAAACTCCAATACGGTTGGTATTTTCAACAAATGTTTTAAAATAATAACACATCATACACAAGAATAAAAAGCACACCAATAGAACCACAAAAGACAGAAGTACAATTTGGTATGAGTTTTTATTCATAATTTTCATTCAGGAAGGAAAAAATGAAAGTTGAAAACAAGCAAAAATCGGCATTCTGGGCAGTTTGTCACAGCTGCAAGGCAGGGCTTTGGAATACCTACTGTAACTGCAAACAAGCACACCAAATAATGCACACAGGCAGGCTCACACGCACACACACTTCATGCACTGTAACTGCAAACAAGCACACCAAATAATGCACACAGGCAGGCTCACACGCACACACACTTCATGCACTGTAACTGCAAACAAGCACACCAAATAATGCACACAGGCAGGCTCACGCGCACACACACTTCATGTACTGTAAAGTTCTGCAAACAAGCACACCAAATAATGCACACAGGCAGGCTCACGCGCACACGCACACACACTTCATGCACTGTAACTGCAAACAAGCACACCAAATAATGCACACAGGCAGGCTCACGCGCACACACACTTCATGTACTGTAAAGTTCTGCAAACAAGCACACCAAATAATGCACACAGGCAGGCTCACGCGCACACGCACACACACTTCATGCACTGTAACTGCAAACAAGCACACCAAATAATGCACACAGGCAGGCTCACGCACACACACACACACACTTCATGCACTGTAACTGCAAACAAGCACACCAAATAATGCACACAGGCAGGCTCACGCACACACACACACACACACTTCATGCACTGTACCTGCAAACAAGCACACCAAATAATGCACACAGGCAGGCTCACACACACACACACACACACACTTCATGCACTGTAACTGCAAACAAGCACACCAAATAATGCACACAGGCAGGCTCACGCGCACACACACTCTCTCTGACCTTTCTGCAGATTCACAGGGGGGACGTATCGTCTCCAGTCATCCGTGTCCAAATAAACCTGAGGCTGTTTCTCTTTCTCCCCCTTCTCTGCCTCCCCCTCTCTCTGTGCGCTCTCCTCCTGATGATAAAAATATAGTCAGCAACATAGCCAATGATAATAGTATTAATAATTATAAATAAAGCTTATATAACGCTCTTCGGTGAAAACAATCATCCTCAGAGCACCTTACAAATATTATGGGGAAAAAATCAAGGCATGAACAAACAGACCAATGATTTGTGTATTCCGTATTTTTCTGACTATAGGCGATACTTTTCCCCAGACTGAGACCCCTGCGCCTTATAATATGACTGATCATATAGTAAGAACATATAGTACAGTATGTTACAGACTATAAGGCGATACTTTTTTTCCCTGACTGAGACCCCTGCGCCTTATAATGTGACTACTAAAAGAGTAAGAAAATATCATAACAAAATCTGAAGGTTGTGTAAAATTTGGGGGTGAGCCTTATAGTCCGAAAAATAAGGTAGTCACATGAGATGTGATTGTCAAAATGGTCAGATATTATACACACTTGAAAATGTTATTTGTGAACATTGTGAATGTACATTGTGAACCCATACCTTACACAATCAATTCAGTGTTCAACCCCACAGAGTGTGAAGAGAGGTGGAACTGGAAGCTACAGTCAGGTCTGATTGATTGCACTGTATTGATGGAAAGGTAAAATTAAAGGAATTTTATAAAATAAGATGGTGTGGTAATGTGTTGATTCTTCATGTGCATTCAAGGAAAAGAAGAAGAAGAAGAAGAAGAAGAAGAAGAAGAAGAAGAAGAAGAAGAAGAAGAAGAAAAGAAGAAAGAAAGAAAGAAAGAAAGAAAAGAAAAAAGAAAAGAAGAAGGGAAAAATTAATAGGAAATAGCAGCTCACCCAATTTTCTTGATTGTGTGACTGCAGTAAGGAATTGATATCTGTGTGTCGGTGTCTGACATTTATAAATTTCGACAATCTACAGAGTGTTTATCTTTAAAGCTCTAAGCGCTTACCTACATAGCCATGCAACCACCACATCACAACAACAATGCTACAACCAATGACACAGCATAGTTCTCACATATCGTGGTCTCCTGGCTGTGTGGTTGCAGTGAGGGGTCGATCCCTTGGTGTCCGTGTCTGACGTACCACACATAGCGGTGTAACCACCACATCACAACAACAATGCTACAACCAATGACACAGCATAGTTCTCACATACCGTGGTCTCCTGGCTGTGTGGTTGCAGTGAGGGGTCGATCCCTTGGTGTCCGTGTCTGACGTACCACACATAGCGGTGTAACCACCACATCACAACAACAATGCTACAACCAATGACACAGCATAGTTCTCACATACCGCGGTCTCCTGGCTGTGTGGTTGCAGTGAGGGGTCGATCCCTTGGTGTCCGTGTCTGACGTACCACACATAGCGGTGTAACCACCACATCACAACAACAATGCTACAACCAATGACACAGCATAGTTCTCACATATCGTGGTCTCCTGGCTGTGTGGTTGCAGTGAGGGGTCGATCCCTTGGTGTCCGTGTCTGACGTACCACACATAGCGGTGTAACCACCACATCACAACAACAATGCTACAACCAATGACACAGCATAGTTCTCACATACCGCGGTCTCCTGGCTGTGTGGTTGCAGTGAGGGGTCGATCCCTTGGTGTCCGTGTCTGACGTACCACACATAGCGGTGTAACCACCACATCACAACAACAATGCTACAACCAATGACACAGCATAGTTCTCACATACCGTGGTCTCCTGGCTGTGTGGTTGCAGTGAGGGGTCGATCCCTTGGTGTCCGTGTCTGACGTACCACACATAGCGGTGTAACCACCACATCACAACAACAATGCTACAACCAATGACACAGCATAGTTCTCACATACCGCGGTCTCCTGGCTGTGTGGTTGCAGTGAGGGGTCGATCCCTTGGTGTCCGTGTCTGACGTACCACACATAGCGGTGTAACCACCACATCACAACAACAATGCTACAACCAATGACACAGCATAGTTCTCACATACCGTGGTCTCCTGGCTGTGTGGTTGCAGTGAGGGGTCGATCCCTTGGTGTCCGTGTCTGACGTACCACACATAGCGGTGTAACCACCACATCACAACAACAATGCTACAACCAATGACACAGCATAGTTCTCACATACCGTGGTCTCCTGGCTGTGTGGTTGCAGTGAGGGGTCGATCCCTTGGTGTCCGTGTCTGACGTACCACACATAGCGGTGTAACCACCACATCACAACAACAATGCTACAACCAATGACACAGCATAGTTCTCACATACCGCGGTCTCCTGGCTGTGTGGTTGCAGTGAGGGGTCGATCCCTTGGTGTCCGTGTCTGACGTACCACACATAGCGGTGTAACCACCACATCACAATAACAATGCTACAACCAATGACACAGCATAGTTCTCACATACCGTGGTCTCCTGGCTGTGTGGTTGCAGTGAGGGGTCGATCCCTTGGTGTCCGTGTCTGACGTACCACACATAGCGGTGTAACCACCAGGCCTTTTGCCATTTGCACCACTTATTTTTCTTCTTCAGCTGGTAGGGCTAAAACATCACCATCATCAACAACAACATTGTCATCATCATAGTCATTGCCTTCATTGTCATTATCATCACCACCATCATCATCAACAACAACATTGTCATCATCATAGTCATTGTCATCATTGTCATTATCATCACCACCATCATCATCATCAACAACAACAACATTGTCATCATCATAGTCATTGTCATCATTGTCATTATCATCACCACCATCATCGTCATCATCAACAACATTGTCATCATCATAGTCATTGTCATCATTGTCATTATCATCACCACCATCATCGTCATCATCAACAACATTGTCATCATCATAGTCATTGTCATCATTGTCATTATCATCACCACCATCATCGTCATCATCAACAACATTGTCATCATCATAGTCATTGTCATCATTGTCATTATCATCACCACCATCATCGTCATCATCAACAACATTGTCATCATCATAGTCATTGTCATCATTGTCATTATCATCACCACCATCATCGTCATCATCAACAACATTGTCATCATCATAGTCATTGTCATCATTGTCATTATCATCACCACCATCATCGTCATCATCAACAACATTGTCATCATTGTCATTATCATCATTGTCATTATCATCACCACCATCATCGTCATCATCAACAACATTGTCATCATCATAGTCATTGTCATCATTGTCATTATCATCACCACCATCATCGTCATCATCATATCATCAGTCATCCAAAACCCACACATGCAAAACAAATTCAAAAAAAAGGGAAGGGGAATTAACCCTTAGTTGCTCAATGGCAATGAATGCAGGGGAGGGGGGGGGGGTCAAAGTGAAATAAGCTCACTGAGGGTCAAAGGTCAGCTTACCTTGGGGTCAAAAGGGAAGGGGAATTAACCCTGCTCAATGGCAATGAATGCAGGGGGGGGGGGGGTCAAAGTGAAATAAGCTCACTGAGGGTCAAAGGTCAGCTTACCTTGGGGTCAAAAGGGAAGGGGAATTAACCCTGCTCAATGGCAATGAATGCAGGGGGGGGGGGAGGTCAAAGTGAAATAAGCTCGCTGAGGGTCAAAGGTCAGCTTACCTTGGGGTCAAAAGGGAAGGGGAATTAACCCTGCTCAATGGCAATGAATGCAGGGGGGGGGGGGGGGAGGTCAAAGTGAAATAAGCTCGCTGAGGGTCAAAGGTCAGCTTACCTTGGGGTCAAAAGGGAAGGGGAATTAACCCTGCTCAATGGCAATGAATGCAGGGGGGGGGGGGGAGGTCAAAGTGAAATAAGCTCGCTGAGGGTCAAAAGTTAGCTTACCTTGGGGTCAAAAGGCGTAACGGCCTTCAAAGCACAGTCACAAATCTGATCCCAGTCCACATTGGTCACTGGCTTCAGCGTCTGTATCTCCTTCTGTGAACATCATCATCACCATCATCATCATTATCACTAGTATTTAACATCATTTTTCATCATCATCATCATTATAACTAACATCATCATCATTATCGTCACTAACATCATCATCATTATCACTAGTATAACTAACATCATCATCACCATCATCATAACTAACATCACCATCATTATAACTAACATCATCATCATTATCACTAGTATTTATAACAAACATCATCATCACCATAACATCATCATCACCATCATCTTCACCATCATCATCACTAGTATAACTAACATCACAACTAACATCATCATCACCACTAACATCATCATCATTATCATCACCATCATCATTATCACTAGTATAACTAACATCATCACCATCATCATAACTAACATCATCATCACCATCATCATCACTAACATCATCATCATTATCACTAGTATAACTAACATCATCACCATCATTATAAGTTATAACTAACATCATCACCATCATCACTAGTATAACATCTTTTTTTCATCATCATTATAACCAACATTGATCATCATCATCACAACTAACATCATCATCATTATCATCACCATCATCACTAGTATAACTTACATCTTTTTTCATCATCATCATTATAACTAACATCATCACCATCATCATAACTAACATCATCATCATTATCACTAGTATAACTAACATCTTTTTTCATCATCATCATCATTATAGATAACATTGATCATCATCATCACCACCATTATCATCACTGTCATTATCATCATCATTATAACTAACATCATCATCATCATTATAACTAACATCATCATCATCATCATCATTATCATGTAACACAGTTTATAACATCAATACTTTCAGAACATCCTTATGTTCATCCTAAAATGACAAAATCCTTACATATAAAAAAGCATATTTATTATAATTATTCCTTTATATAAATTAAAACATTTGAGTTACGTTTATGTTTCCTTAGCCTTACAATTTCTCTGTAAATGAAGATTATCTTCATTTTTTTTTCCAGATTGAAGAATCTTCAACTGTATATCTACACACACACACAACTGTATTTCTACACACACACACACAGTGACACATACAGTGGGTGTGAAGTGGAAATGTCTCATTTTCCCGGCCTGTATAGCGTTCATCACACACACACACACAGAGAGAGACACACACACACATACAGACACACACAAACACACACACAGAGACACACACACACACAGACACACACACAGACACAGACACACACACAGAGACACACACACACACAGACACACACACACACACAGACACACACACACACACACACAGACACACACACACACACACACACACAGACACACACACACACACACACACAGACACACACACACACAGACACATACACACACACACAGACACACACACATACAGACACAGACCCACACACACAGACACATACAGTGGGTGTGAAGTGGAAGTGTCTCATCTTCCCGGCCTGTATAGCGTTCATCACCAGAGGATCGTTTATCTCCACATCTGTGGCACACACCAACAGCATCTGCAGAAGAAAAAAATTTAAAATTAAGGTCAGAGAGAGAGAGAGAAAGAGAGAGAGAGAGAGAGGGAGAGAGAGAGAGGGAGAGAGAGGGAGAGAGAGGAGAGAGAGAGAGAGGGAGAGAGGGAGGGAGGGAGGGAGGAGAGAGAGAGAGAGAGAGAGAGAGAGAGAGAGAGAGAGAGAGAGAGAGAGAGAGAGAGAGAGAGAGAGAGAGAGAGAGAGAGAGAGAGAGAGAGAGAGAGAGAGAGAGAGAGAGAGAGAGAGAGAGAGAGAGAGAGAGAGAGAGAGAGAGAGAGAGAGAGAGAGAGAGAGAGAGAGAGAGAGGGAGGGAGGGAGGAGGGAGGGAGAGAGAGAGAGAGAGAGAGAGAGAGAGAGAGAGAGAGAGAGAGAGAGAGAGAGAGAGAGAGAGAGAGAGAGAGAGAGATTCCACAAGAGAAGGCAAAGACACTCTAAAAAAGAAAGAACATCAACAAAGTATTTTAAGAATTAGTATTAAAAAAAATATCCTGCCTTTCAAAAGTGAGCACCGAAAGCACAAAAAGAAAAAGAGGTAACGCTGTAAAATGAAAACCAGTTCACTTTAATGGTACCATGTAATATATTACGTTCTTCAACTTCCTTTGTTATAATTAATAACCCATTCAGTCCCTCAACTTCCTTTGTTATAATTAATAACCCATTCAGTCCCTATCTGGGTAACTCTCCTGAAAACTGGGTCATTGTGACCTATCCTATTTATTAAACAATAAAAAATCAAATTAAACAATGAGATATCATTCATTTGTGTATTTCAGCTCTAAATAGTTGTAAGAATCATATAAAATGTTTCTTTTAGCTGTGCATGTACCAAAATGTGTTTAATAAACAATTTTGTCTTAAAAAAATGGGCATTTTGGGTGCTTAGTTTTGTGACATGCCCAACAGTCTTGCATAAAGTTTCTATTTTTTCAGAAACCACAAAAGATTCTGCACACATATGCATGCACACTCAAGATGAGTAGTAGTCCTTCCTTTATAGTAACAATTTTGTGGATTTTACCAAAAAGTGTGTTTTAAAATAACATTTTAAATACCAGGTAGCGCTGACAACATGTGGTGTCCTCAAATATAATTAAAAAAATAATGCAGATTTTCTTTGCCTCAACAATCTCTAAGACCCATTTTTTTCTTATTTAGTTATCAAAAAACATATTGTTGACAATGTATGTGCATGAACAGTAAATATAATTGTTAAATAGATTTTTTACAATTTTTTTAAAATCTTTGGTCATTGTCGTGTCCACAAAATGTGTTGTCAGCGCTACCTACATAATTAAAATTTTCACCTAGGGACTTCTTCTGCCCAAGTCAAAAGTTTACTACTTTCAAACAACTACTAAAGATCATTATTCATACAAAATTTCAAATGTGTGGGATGTTTTGATTGGTCAAGAGAGCACAAAAACAGTATGGTGTCCACCCCTAAAAGGCTCGTTGTCAGCGCTACCTGGCCACTGAATGGGCCTTCTATGTGTAGAATAGCTTGTTCACAGTTAAGTTCTTAACCATAAGGCCAAATTTGCCAATACAATACACATTTATGCTTGTAGCAGACATCTCTTTCAATTCACAAGAAATTTAATTAATACAATTTTCTTTTAGTGGATGGATGACAATAGCGTCCTTGTTGTTGTCTGTGTTGCCCACAATTTTTTTCTCAAATTTAAATCTTATTCTTTTTTTTCTATCATTGGATACATATAAAAGTCTTCATTTCAAAGTAATCTGTAAGTTAAAAGTGATAAATGCACCATAAAGTCTGTTTAAGTAGGTAAAATCATGTAATGATAATGGAGGACACCATGTTGTCAGCGCTACCAGTTGGTGTCCCTGTTGTCAGCGCTACCCAGAAATTATTTTTGTTATTAAGCTCTTTATATTTTACTTTTTTTTCTATCATTGAAAACATGTCTTCATTTCAAGGTAATCTGTAAGTTAAAAGTGATAAATGCACCATAAAGTCTGTTTAAAGTGATAAATGCACCATAAAGTCTATTTAAGTGGGTAAAATTATATAATGGAGGACACCATGTTGTCAGCGCTACCGGTGTCCTGTTGTCAGCGCTACCCAGAATTTTTTTTTTTAAAATTTAACACTTATTTTTTAATTGTCAAATTAATGGAATATCGGAGATAATAATAAAACTATTCTAACACATTTGAAATAAAATAAATGGCATTTTGAGTGGCACGACATTATATAACAAAAAATAAAACAATCAATTATGGTAAGATCCAAAGACGGTATAAACCAACACCAATATTAAACTTTTTTTTTTTAAAGTTTTTAATTAAATCATTCATAACTCTTTATTTCAAGACAGTCTGTTATTCTAAAGTGATAAATGCATCATAAAGTTTATTTAAATTGATAAAATTATGTAATGAAGGACACCGTGTTGTCAGCGCTACCAGCTCTGGACGCATATAAATAAAGTCATAAAACCCAGCAACGATGGCCTTGACTGATTTTGTTTTCATTTCATAAGAAAGTTGATTCATAAAGCTACTCTATGCATGCATTTTCTGTTCAATTTGCCCAATTTTATTTTTTGGCTTCTATGTCACATATTGGACCAGTTTTCAGGAGAGAGACCCATCTACATGTGAAATGTGATGCCATTGATGATGTCATAACTTTTCATGTCACAGTCCTGGAATGCTAGTTCTTGTTTCAAACAAGTCAGGAAAGGTATATCTCTAGACTGCTATCTCAGATTGAGTCACAGGGGTCACTCATCAATGTTCTCATTTCTTCTCAACATTTCTCTGGCAGTGAAGGGGTTAATGAAACAAATTCACTACCTTGACAACTGTCTTTGTGCTGCAGCCTTGTGGCTAGCTCTCAGTTTGCCATGCTTACAATACAATATGTCCGTGCACACTAAACAGCACTTATGGTACTTACAATACAATCTTTCCGTGCACACTACACAGCACTTATGGTACTTACAATACAATCTTTCCATGCACACTAAACAGCACTTATGGTACTTACAATACAATATGTCCGTGCACACTACACAGCACTTATGATACTTACAATACAATCTTTCCGTGCACACTACACAGCACGGTACTTACAATACAATCTGCCCGTGCACACTACACAGCACTTATGGTACTTACAATACAATCTGCCCGTGCACACTACACAGCACTTATGATACTTACAATACAATCTTTCCGTGCACACTACACAGCACTTATGGTACTTACAATACAATATGTCCGTGCACACTAAACAGCACTTATGGTACTTACAATACAATCTTTCCGTGCACACTACACAGCACTTATGATACTTACAATACAATCTGTCCGTGCACACTACACAGCACTTATGATACTTACAATACAATCTTTCCGTGCACACTAAACAGCACTTATGGTACTTACAATACAATCTTTCTGTGCACACTACACAGCACTTATGATACTTACAATACAATCTTTCTGTGCACACTACACAGCACTTATGATACTTACAATACAATCTGCCCGTGCACACTACACAGCACTTATGATACTTACAATACAATCTTTCCGTGCACACTAAACAGCACTTATGGTACTTACAATACAATCTTTCCATGCACACTAAACAGCACTTATGGTACTTACAATACAATCTTTCCGTGCACACTACACAGCACTTATGGTACTTACAATACAATCTTTCTGTGCACACTACACAGCACTTATGATACTTACAATACAATATGTCCGTGCACACTACACAGCACTTATGATACTTACAATACAATCTTTCCGTGCACACTAAACAGCACTTATGGTACTTACAATACAATCTTTCCGTGCACACTACACAGCACTTATGGTACTTACAATACAATCTGTCCGTGCACACTACACAGCACTTATGGTACTTACAATACAATCTGCCCGTGCACACTACACAGCACTTATGATACTTACAATACAATATGTCCGTGCACACTACACAGCACTTATGGTACTTACAATACAATCTTTCCGTGCACACTACACAGCACTTATGATACTTACAATACAATCTTTCCGTGCACACTAAACAGCACTTATGATACTTACAATACAATCTTTCCGTGCACACTAAACAGCACTTATGGTACTTACAATACAATCTTTCTGTGCACACTACACAGCACTTATGATACTTACAATACAATCTTTCTGTGCACACTACACAGCACTTATGATACTTACAATACAATCTTTCTGTGCACACTACACAGCACTTATGATACTTACAATACAATATGTCCGTGCACACTACACAGCACTTATGGTACTTACAATACAATATGTCCGTGCACACTACACAGCACTTATGATACTTACAATACAATCTTTCTGTGCACACTAAACAGCACTTATGGTACTTACAATACAATCTTTCCGTGCACACTACACAGCACTTATGATACTTACAATACAATCTTTCCGTGCACACTACACAGCACTTATGGTACTTACAATACAATCTGCCCGTGCACACTACACAGCACTTATGATACTTACAATACAATCTTTCCGTGCACACTACACAGCACTTATGATACTTACAATACAATCTTTCTGTGCACACTAAACAGCACTTATGATACTTACAATACAATATGTCCGTGCACACTAAACAGCACTTATGATACTTACAATACAATCTGCCCGTGCACACTACACAGCACTTATGATACTTACAATACAATCTTTCTGTGCACACTACACAGCACTTATGATACTTACAATACAATATGTCCGTGCACACTACACAGCACTTATGATGCTTACAATACAATCTTTCTGTGCACACTACACAGCACTTATGATACTTACAATACAATCTTTCCGTGCACACTACACAGCACTTATGATACTTACAATACAATCTGTCCGTGCACACTACACAGCACTTATGATACTTACAATACAATCTTTCCGTGCACACTACACAGCACTTATGATACTTACAATACAATCTTTCTGTGCACACTACACAGCACTTATGATACTTACAATACAATCTTTCCGTGCACACTACACAGCACTTATGATACTTACAATACAATCTTTCCGTGCACACTACACAGCACTTATGATACTTACAATACAATCTTTCCGTGCACACTACACAGTACTACCTTGATGACTCTGTCTCTGTGCTGCAGCCTTGTGGCTAGGGCTCTCAGTTTGCCATACAATACAATCTTTCCGTGCACATAATGCAGTACTACCTTGATGACTCTGTCTCTGTGCTGCAGCCTTGTGGCTAGGGCTCTCAGTTTGCCATACAATACAATCTTTCCGTGCACATAATGCAGTACTACCTTGATGACTTTGTCTCTGTGCTGCAGCCTTGTGGCTAGGGCTCTCAGTTTGCCCTCCCTGTGGCACCACTCAATGAGGCGCAGCACCGTCTTCAGGCAGATGGTGTCCTCCTCCTTCACAAGCTCCGCCCTCTTCTTTTTCTTTGCGCCGCTGCCAGAGAGAGGCTTGACTGGGTGGCCCTGCTGCCGCATGTTCTTCACCAAGGCCTGGAAACAGAGTGCTGGGTCAGTATCGCTACACTCGGTGTCCACATCCAAATTATCATGATGATATCATCATCATCATCATCGACAATCACCATCATAATCATCATTAGAAGATTAAAAGATTAGAAGGAATGCCATTCTTGAATAAATGTTGATTCATCTCCTGAACACAAGAGTATTAACAGGGCCGGAAATCAGCATAAACAGGCCAATTCAATAGGGTGACAGTGACACATAGGCCTTTGTCAAAAAACATTTTTTGAAACAGCAGGAAATAATCACAGAGCTCACTCTGACACACAGAGAGAGAGAGAGAGAGAGAGAGAGAGAGAGAGAGAGAGAGAGAGAGAGAGAGAGAGAGAGAGAGAGGGAGAGAGAGGGAGAGAGAGAGAGATGATAGTGATAATGAACCTTTATTTTACAACAGTAAAAGCATTGACATAGAGTACTGAGTAGTCATTTTTCATACTTGCCGTTAGCACAAACAAACAAATAGAACATACAAAATTAAAGCGAACTAAACTAATAAAATATGATCTTAAAACACGTCATCAATATTGAAAATTTTATGAAAATGCATTAATAGAAAACAATGAAGAAAAAAGTGGAAAGATACACACATACACACACACATACACACAGAGGTGCGCGCACGCACGCGCTCACACACACACACTACATAGCACATGGCTAAAAATGCATCCATAGTACAAAAAAGATAAGTCATGACCCAACAACAGAGCATACAACAAAGATATTACAATCACTGCATGCATATCAAACCGTATTATAGAGAGAAACTAAACAAGAAGAAAAGAAAAGAAAGAAAAAAAAGAAGTGAAAAGCGACATATAGGAATTCAAAATTAATGTCAAAACAATAAAATAATGGTCTTCAATTACAGTCCAATATTGTAATCATTCAGAGAGCATGATCCCATATTTAAATAGATGATTTTTCAGAGGAATAGGACCGAATTGAGCCTCACGATTCATTGTTGAACCGTTAATTGTCTGTTATACAATTTCATATTACAATGCACAATACATTTTGTAATGTGAGAGAGAGAGAGAGAGAGAGAGAGAGAGAGAGAGAGAGAGAGAGAGAGAGAGAGAGAGAGCGAGAGAGAGAGAGAGAGAGAGAGAGAGAGAGAGAGAGAGAGAGAGAGAGAGCGGAGGGGGCTTCCCAATAAATTAGCCCGCTGGTCACTGACCCTTCTAGCGCAGGACAGATTTTCAAAGATCCGACACTCCCTCAGTCCATCCAACAAACAGTTGGCCATGGTCAGCATGCGCTCTGTCAGACACTCTGTAACACAGTGTAACAGAGGGTGTAACATAGGGTGTTACATGGAGTGTTACACGGGTTGTAGCACAGTGTAGGAAAGATCCGACACTCCCTCAGTCCATCCAACAAACAGTTGGCCATGGTCAGCATGCGCTCTGTCAGACACTCTGTAACACAGTGTAACAGAGGGTGTAACATAGGGTGTTACATGGAGTGTTACACGGGTTGTAGCACAGTGTAGGAAAGATCCGACACTCCCTCAGTCCATCCAACAAACAGTTGGCCATGGTCAGCATGCGCTCTGTCAGACACTCTGTAACACAGTGTAACAGAGGGTGTTACATGGAGTGTTACACAGGTTGTAGCACACAGTGTAGGAAAGATCTGACACTCCCTCAGTCCATCCAACAAACAATTGGCCATAGTCAGCATGCACTCTGTCAGACACTCTGTAACACAGTGTAACAGAGGGTGTAACATAGGGTGTTACATGGAGTGTTACACGGGTTGTAGCACACAGTGTAGGAAAGATCCGACACTCCCTCAGTCCATCCAACAATTGGCCATGGTCAGCATGCGCTCTGTCAGACACTCTGTAACACAGTGTAACAGAGGGTGTTACATGGAGTGTTACACAGGTTGTAGCACACAGTGTAGGAAAGATCCGACACTCCCTCAGTCCATCCAACAAACAGTTGGCCATGGTCAGCATGCGCTCTGTCAGACACTCTGTAACACAGTGTAACAGAGGGTGTTACATGGAGTGTTACACAGGTTGTAGCACACAGTGTAGGAAAGATCCGACACTCCCTCAGTCCATCCAACAAACAGTTGGCCATGGTCAGCATGCGCTCTGTCAGACACTCTGTAACACAGTGTAACAGAGGGTGTTACATGGAGTGTTACACAGGTTGTAGCACACAGTGTAGGAAAGATCCGACACTCCCTCAGTCCATCCAACAAACAATTGGCCATAGTCAGCATGCGCTCTGTCAGACACTCTGTAACACAGTGTAACAGAGGGTGTTACATGGAGTGTTACACAGGTTGTAGCACACAGTGTAGGAAAGATCCGACACTCCCTCAGTCCATCCAACAAACAATTGGCCATAGTCAGCATGCGCTCTGTCAGACACTCTGTAACACAGTGTAACAGAGGGTGTTACATGGAGTGTTACACAGGTTGTAGCACACAGTGTAGGAAAGATCCGACACTCCCTCAGTCCATCCAACAAACAATTGGCCATAGTCAGCATGCGCTCTGTCAGACACTCTGTAACACAGTGTAACAGAGGGTGTTACATGGAGTGTTACACGGGTTGTAGCACACAGTGTAGGAAAGAGTGTAACGCAAGGTTAATGTTACAGCACAATGAATGAATGAAACTGAGAACATAGCATTGTTGTCTGTCCTTCTTCTTGGCCATGAATAACATGTTTTGTCACACACACACACTGTAAGGCATGATGCAACGTAACATAGCATTGTTGTCTGTCCTTCTTCTTGGCCACGAATAACATGTTTTGTCACACACACACACACTGTAAGGCATGATGCAACGTAACATAGCATTGTTGTCTGTCCTTCTTCTTGGCCATGAATAACATGTTTTGTCACACACACACACTGTAATGCATGATGCAACGTAACATAGCATTGTTGTCTGTCCTTCTTCTTGGCCATGAATAACATGTTTTGTCACACACACACACTGTAAGGCATGATGCAACGTAACATAGCATTGTTGTCTGTCCTTCTTCTTGGCCATGAATAACATGTTTTGTCACACACACACACTGTAAGGCATGATGCAACGTAACATAGCATTGTTGTCTGTCCTTCTTCTTGGCCACGAATAACATGTTTTGTCACACACACACACACTGTAAGGCATGATGCAACGTAACATAGCATTGTTGTCTGTCCTTCTTCTTGGCCACGAATAACATGTTTTGTCACACACACACACTGTAAGGCATGATGCAACGTAACATAGCATTGTTGTCTGTCCTTCTTCTTGGCCATGAATAACATGTTTTGTCACACACACACACACTGTAAGGCATGATGCAACGTAACATAGCATTGTTGTCTGTCCTTCTTCTTGGCCACGAATAACATGTTTTGTCACACACACACACTGTAAGGCATGATGCAACGTAACATAGCATTGTTGTCTGTCCTTCTTCTTGGCCATGAATAACATGTTTTGTCACACACACACACACTGTAAGGCATGATGCAACGTAACATAGCATTGTTGTCTGTCCTTCTTCTTGGCCATGAATAACATGTTTTGTCACACACACACACACTGTAAGGCATGATGCAACGTAACATAGCATTGTTGTCTGTCCTTCTTCTTGGCCACGAATAACATGTTTTGTCACACACACACACACTGTAAGGCATGATGCAACGTAACATAGCATTGTTGTCTGTCCTTCTTCTTGGCCACGAATAACATGTTTTGTCACACACACACACACTGTAAGGCATGATGCAACGTAACATAGCATTGTTGTCTGTCCTTCTTCTTGGCCACGAATAACATGTTTTGTCACACACACACACACTGTAAGGCATGATGCAACGTAACATAGCATTGTTGTCTGTCCTTCTTCTTGGCCACGAATAACATGTTTTGTCACACACACACACACTGTAAGGCATGATGCAACGTAACATAGCATTGTTGTCTGTCCTTCTTCTTGGCCACGAATAACATGTTTTGTCACACACACACACACTGTAAGGCATGATGCAACGTAACATAGCATTGTTGTCTGTCCTTCTTCTTGGCCACGAATAACATGTTTTGTCACACACACACACACTGTAAGGCATGATGCAACGTAACATAGCATTGTTGTCTGTCCTTCTTCTTGGCCACGAATAACATGTTTTGTCACACACACACACACTGTAAGGCATGATGCAACGTAACATAGCATTGCTGTCTGTCCTTCTTCTTGGCCATGAATAACATGTTTTGTCACACACACACACACTGTAAGGCATGATGCAACGTAACATAGCATTGTTGTCTGTCCTTCTTCTTGGCCACGAATAACATGTTTTGTCACACACACACACACTGTAAGGCATGATGCAACGTAACATAGCATTGCTGTCTGTCCTTCTTCTTGGCCATGAATAACATGTTTTGTCACACACACACACACTGTAAGGCATGATGCAACGTAACATAGCATTGCTGTCTGTCCTTCTTCTTGGCCATGAATAACATGTTTTGTCACACACACACACTGTAATGCATGATGCAACGTAACATAGCATTGTTGTCTGTCCTTCTTCTTGGCCATGAATAACATGTTTTGTCACACACACACACACTGTAAGGCATGATGCAACGTAACATAGCATTGTTGTCTGTCCTTCTTCTTGGCCATGAATAACATGTTTTGTCACACACACACTGTAAGGCATGATGCAACGTAACATAGCATTGTTGTCTGTCCTTCTTCTTGGCCATGAATAACATGTTTTGTCACACACACACTGTAAGGCATGATGCAACGTAACATAGCATTGCTGTCTGTCCTTCTTCTTGGCCATGAATAACATGTTTTGTCACACACACACACACTGTAAAGCATGATGCAACGTAACATAGAATTCAACAATGACAAGTCTCACTTTACTTGTGGCCCTAACTTAAGGCCCATGTCAACAAATGATAGAAGTTAGAAGCCAGTGGAGTAAAGAGTTAAATGTATTTCCACTGATTTTCTTCAGTGATAAAAAAATGATTATACACCTTAACCCTTGGTGAATGATAACGACTCTCTCCATGCAAAAAACCCATTGAATATAACACACGTGTGACACACAGACAGAGAAACAGACATAGACATTTATACAAGCATGTTCACACACACACAAGCACACACAAACCACAGACACACACAAAGTGACTGACCAGCTTTGATGGGTAGAGCTATACAGGCGGGCGCCTTGGAATGCAGACCCTCCACTATGTCACACTGGATGTCGTTCAGATCTACCACCACCTCCCTCCCCTCACCACGCCCTCCCTCAACTTCACTAATGGACTCTTCCAAAATGGACTCATCTACTATGCTCTCCGAAAGCACCGTTGACTCATCTGCTGCAACTGTTGAAGCAGTTTGTGCCATTGCTGAACCATTTTGTGTCACGGCCAAACCATTTTGAGGAACTTCTGAATCATTTTGGGACATTTCCAAACCGTTTTCTGCCACAGTTGAACTGTTTCTGGTTGTTACTGAACCGTTTGAAGCTATGGTTGGCCCATTTTCTGCCGATGTTGATGCATTTTGACTCCCGCCATTTGGGACGCCTCTGTCATCCGTGGGCGTGTCAGAAGTCATGTGACCATCAGCAGACTGGGTCATGTGATCAGCAGGTTGGTTCATGTGATCAGTTGGGAGATTTCCATTGGTTGATGTGTCGCAGATTACCTCCACGTTGCTATTCTCAAATACGACCATCTTCATGATCTCATTATCATCATCATCGTTGTTGATGTTACTGGTGATGACAAAGCTGGATGATGATGGTTGTTGAGTTGTGTCCATGTCCGAGACTCCTTCGGTCTGAGAAGTGTCTGCGTCTGTAAACAGTATCATCAGCATCATCACCATCATCGTCTTCATCATTATCATTATCATTGTTTTCATCATCATCAGTGTTGTCATCATCATCATCATTGTCATTATCATCATAAAGAATCATCCTTATAGTTATACATCATGACAATGATCTACATGAATCATTATTACCATGACAGTAATATGATGATCATCAATATCATGATAAATATCATGATAAAGAATCATCATCTATCATTATGATTATCCATATTAATCTCCATTATGAACACCCATGGGGATACTGGGAGATCTTTCAGCACAAATAGTCCCTTCACCTTCTGGAAGTTCTGTGCAAGCAACTTCCTCTCATCTATCACTTTTCTTGACTCTGCCTTTTCCTTTTTCTTACTGTCATCTACTATTTTTCTGCTTATTGGCCCATTCTCCTGCCTCAAAAAAAAAAATCCTCCAAATAATTTTCTCCTTTGAGCTCATCCAAAATCAGAATGTCAGCTGAATGCAGCAGGGAGCCCAGTAAAAACTGAAAGTGGACACATACGTACCTGAGCCACTATGGCCATATGGCCTAGGAACGAAGACGGAGAAGAAGAATCTCTGTTATCATCATCATCATTGTTACCGTGATTATCATTTATCAATCACTATTTTCATTTATCGTGTGTCATTTCAAAATTGTATTTTTTAATGCTTAAATATATATGCATGCATGCAGGCACGCTCACACACACACACACACACACACACACACACACACAGAGTTGTACTAGCCTGTAGTAGCACTGAGCTGGGTGGTCTTCTGTTGAAATTCACTCAGTGCTTTTCCAAAGGACTCCGATCCCTCCTTCATAAAGGGCTTAGCCACATAGCTGGAATCAGAACACAGCCAAATCAGCCACATGTTGCCTATCAACATGCAAACCAATCTATATTTATTCCCATTCCACACCTGTTTACCCCAAATGTTCACTGTCAGTGATCCCAAGCTCTCAGATTAGTAATTTCCCTATCGCGATGCATATGTTCAAAAGAAAAGACGAGATTTGCCTGCCGATAAATCCTTCCAGACGGATTTTCCACTACCATCGAACTTTTGACAGGAGGAGGAGGGGGGGGGGGGGCGAGGGACAGCTTACACACACGTTACAACTTCCCATCACAAACCCAACTTTAACATCTGTCAAAAAGTTTGTTGAGTGGGGGAGGGGAGATATTCAGATACAGTATACACACTTGCCTGTGTTGTTTTTTCGCCATCATTGCGATCGCACCTACGGTACCGCGGTACGAGTCTGTAAACCGGAAGCGAACCCACCGGAAGTAAAGTACAGAATGATTCAAGGAACATCACTAGCTTTGATAGCTGATGACAGTGCCAAGTACGACTCAAACGCCATGCCTTTTTTTGAATTTCTTCTTCTTCTTCAGCGGAAATGCAGAATTTGTTGTTTCTGACCGTAATAGCGCAATCGGTCTCAAAATGTAATAATTACAGACAAATCCGTAAGGAAAACGTGTCTGCCATTCCAATGCTAAACATTCAGGTGACCAACAACCAAATTAATGGAATATTATCCAATTTCAGGCTGATTTTGGTCAAACTATTATTTGTTTTGGATGCCTAGCGCCTGTGTAAAGTGTGGGGTCGACCACGCCATTTCTTTCCAGTTCAACGGGAAAATCAAACTGAATGTCCAGTCCTTCAGATGGGGACTTCAAGCTAGTCTGACCTGTGCGCTTTATGCACATAAAAATCCCATGGCAGTTGAAAGTCGATAAGAGCAGGGAGACATTTCGCTACCTGGTATGACCAAATTGATAGCTAGGTTTCCCAAGTGGTTGGATTGCGCGTTTGTTTTGTCAAAACCAAAATGATTTCCTTTGTACACTGATGCATTGGCTGATTAAAGAATCGTGAATCTTCATAGCAAATAGTTTGACAGTCCAAGTCCACAGACTCGTGAGCCCTGGGCCTTGTACAAGGAGTGCACGTCTCCAGTTTTCTCCATGATTTTCATGGAGTTCAGCACCATCATTCATTACACAACTCTCATGTTACTACTGGCCCAAACTCCACACACACAGACATAACTCACACAGAGACTCGCGAGCCCTGGGCCTTGTACAAGGAGTGCACGTCTCCGGTTTCCTCCATGAGTTTCAGGGCGTTTGTCACCATCATTCATCAAACAACTCATGTTACTATTGGCCCACATAAACTCCACACACACAGACATAACTCACACAGAGACTCGCGAGCCCTGGGCCTTGTACAAGGAGTGCACGTCTCCAGTTTTCTCCATGACTTTCAGGGCGTTTGTCACCATATTGGCTCTCAGCTGTGCGGTGGCCATGATATCACCGATCTTCATGCCCTCTGACCCCCGGGACTCTACCGTGCGGTAGATCTGACGCATGAAGTCTTCCGAGCCCTGCCAGTTGTCTGAAAAACAGTGTACTAAAAACATTACCATTAACCCCTTGCGTTTGATGTCACACAAAAACCTCTTCCAGTGTTCATGTACTTTTAGACATTTTTGTGAAAATCTGTCTTTTGAAGAACCCAGAGACCCATACAGTTACTCTGACACCATTGCAAGTGAGGAGCTTCTTCATAGTGCGTGATAACAATTCAGAACACTGTGCGTGATGGAAATGGCAACAGAGGGGGACTCAATGTGGGGGCAAGCTACGGATGGTTTGGGCTGGCTTCAAGACACAAAGGTGACTTCCGGTCAGCCAGAACTGAATATGTGTGGATTTTTCCAATTCTATATTTATCGGCACTTTAAAATCTTTCTACTGCCATATATAGTCCAGTGTATTTTGAATATCTGTGGATTTTTCCAATTCTATATGTATCAGTCTTTTAAAATCTTAGCTTCCATATTCTCTCATGTATTTTGAGCTTGAATGAATGAATCAAAGAAAGACTCGATCAACGAATCACTCATCAACCAATGACCCAATCTATCAGTCAACCTACCATTTGTCCACACAGGTCCAATGTGTCTCCCAATGCATTCCTCGCTATCCTCCTCCTCCTCCTCTTCCTCCTCCTCTTTATCCTCATAGTCTTTGATCAGCTTGATCACATTCACTGTCTTTTCAATCCCGGGCCTTGCCCTAAAGCACACACAATCAAATCATCAATAATACTGATACAAGACAATAACATTTTTACAGTGCAATTCTTAACTACACACGCATGCGCGCACACACACAAACATACATCACACACGCATGCACACTAATGTAACCTTGCTTCCACTCAAAGACACTGACAAAAGGGACTCTTTTCTATGGTGGCGGAAGAATACAGAAGACACAAAAACATTGACGTAAAGTGGGATTCTTATTTGGAGTCGGAAGAATATATATTGCAGATGTAAAGATACCTACTTGAAGTGGGACTCTTTTTTGGAGGCGGAAGGGTACAGGTGAGTGTAGAGTACTGTGGTCAAACAAAAGCAGTGACTTGTCTTGGCCAGGAGCTTGTGGTACAACATTTTGTTCTGAAGATTCTGAAAAATAAACAAAAGAAAATCAATACAGAGAGAGAGAGAGAGAGAGAGAGAGAGAGAGAGAGAGAGAGAGAGAGAGAGAGAGAGAGAGAGAGAGAGAGAGAGAGAGAGAGAGAGAGAGAGAGAGAGAGAGAGAGAGAGAGGGGGGGGGGGCAGTATTGTCTGAGCATGCAAGGCTTTATTTTTATTACATGTCTTAGTGGAATTGTAAAGTGCTTAAAGCCTAAAGATTAAGTGCTGAAAACATTTTCTTAATAAATAAATAAATATCCCAATAAGATTTTGGCAAAGGTGTAGTTTCACTACCCCCTACCAAATGTCCTTGCTGAAATGTCCAGTAAAAAGCAACACTTTGCCTTGATGAGGAAACACACACTACATCATAACTTAATAAGGTTAGGAATAGGTTAGGGTTAGTCTTACGGAATCAAAAGAACACAACATTGAGGCTGAAAGCTGAAAACATGAAGGGGGAGCTGAACTACCATATTTTACAGACTATAACTAAGGCACACACCCCAAATTGGACTCACAATTCAGATTTTATTAGTCTACTTTCTTACTATATCATCAGTCACATTATAAGGCGTAGGGGTCTCAGTCTGGGGAAAATGTATCGCCTTATAGTCTGTACAATACGGTACACTGTACATTCCTGTCCTCACAAAGTGTTTTCTGGTTACAGACACCTCCCGCATTCTATGCGGCTGTTTGAGGTAGTCACATATGTTTAATTAGTTCTTCAATTCATATTAATGTACTGTGTTGACCCTTGTTTGTCTGCGTGTGAATATAATTAATTTGCTATATTTGATGTTTATATAATGTGTGCCTACGGATGTACTGTATTAATGCTAGTATTTATTGTAGCTTTTGTGTATTACTTTATGTGGTGCTTATTTATGTATCTTATTTTAATCATTTGTAAAGCGCAAAGAGCTCCAGTTTAACTGAGAGGTGTTGCGCTATATAAAAAATTCATTATTATTATTATATGTGCAGTGCTACTGATTCTTACCATAACATTACTGATATGTATCATGTTATTTGTGCTATTCACACTACATCTCTGTACTGACAGTGTTACTGATTGCTACCATAACATTACTGATACATATCATGTTATTTCTGCTATTCACACTACATCTCTGTACTGACAGTGTTATTGATTGCTACCATAACATTACTGATACATATCATTATGATATTTCTGCTAGTGCTATTCACACTACATCTCTGTACTGACAGTGTTACTGATTGCTACCATAACATTACTGATACGTATCATGTTATTTCTGCTATTCACACTACATCTCTGTACTGACAGTGTTACTGATTGCTACCATAACATTACTGATACATATCATGATATTTCTGCTGTTCACACTACATCTCTGTACTGACAGTGTTACTGATTGCTACCATAACATTACTGATACATATCATGATATTTCTGCTGTTCACACTACATCTCTGTACTGACAGTGTTACTGATTCTTACCATAACATTACTGATACGTATCATGTTATTTCTGCTATTCACACTACATCTCTGCACTCACAGTGTTACTGATTCTTACCATAACATTACTGATACGTATCATGTTATTTCTGCTAGTGCTATTCACACTACATATCTGTACTCACAGTGTTACTGATTCTTACCATAACATTACTGATACGTATCATGTTATTTCTGCTATTCACACTACATCTCTGCACTCACAGTGTTACTGATTGCTACCATAACATTACTGATACGTATCATGTTATTTCTGCTATTCACACTACATCTCTGCACTCACAGTGTTACTGATTCTTACCATAACATTACTGATACGTATCATGTTATTTCTGCTAGTGCTATTCACACTACATATCTGCACTCACAGTGTTACTGATTCTTACCATAACATTACTGATACGTATCATGTTATTTGTGCTATTCACACTATATCTCTGTACTGACAGTGTTACTGATTCTTACCATAACATTACTGATACGTATCATGTTATTTCTGCTATTCACACTACATCTCTGCACTCACAGTGTTACTGATTCTTACCATAACATTACTGATACGTATCATGTTATTTCTGCTATTCACACTACATCTCTGCACTCACAGTGTTACTGATTGCTACCATAACATTACTGATACGTATCATGTTATTTGTGCTATTCACACTATATCTCTGCACTCACAGTGTTACTGATTGCTACCATAACATTACTGATACGTATCATGTTATTTGTGCTATTCACACTATATCTCTGTACTCACAAAGTGTTTTCTGATAACGGACACCTCCTGCATTCTGAGTTCCCGCTGTTTTAGGTAGTCGCAGATCTCCAGAGTGACCTCCTTCAATTTGTCGGGCACGGGTCGGTGGAAGCGCCACAGGTGAACCAGGTTCATCACCACAGGCCGCCCTTTGAACCGCACCGAGAAAGCCTGAGGGAAAAAAAAGAATAAATTTGTGCATTATTTACATGACGTTCGACTGTCGCTCCACGATGACGTCCAAGAACAAGAACAAGGTACCCCCCACCCCCACCCACCCCAAAAAAAAAACCAAGAAATAGGCACAGGCTTCCTTAACAAACAAACACAATCTGAAGAAATCATTAGCACAATACATAAAACAAACAAACAACTACACGGCAAGTGCAAAGTGACGTTATTGTACTAAGACATTTTTTGTTACTAAGACAAACAAGAAAACAGCAAACAGCAAATGGAGCAAAAAGCGGGCAACAAAAGGAGCAAAAATTCAACAAAAATTAAAAAACAATACTTCCCCTCTACAGTCCAATGCGTTTGTCTGTGTTGATAAAGGCGCATTCGCTGAAATATCCAGTAGTTTTGTTTTGTCTCTTGTGAATAAAATAACGTCACTTTACACTTGTCGTGTAGAACTTGTTTGTTTGCTGCATGTTCCAGTGACGTTGCAGTCTGTTTCAGTTTTTTGTCACAATACATTAAAAAAATCTATTAAAATTTTTAGCAAAAAGACGACGGACACTGAATTTTCAATCAGACTTAGCTTTGTCAAACAATAATGAATATCCTATTATTCTAGCTATAAGGTGGACCCCCTAACATTTTAGGTTAAATGAAGATATTGTAGCACTTTCTTACAGTATGACTAGTCAGATTATAAGTGGACCCCCTAACATTTTAGGTTAAATGAAGATATTGTAACACTTTCTTACAGTATGACTAGTCAGATTATGGACCCCCTAACATTTTAGGTTAAATGAAGATATTGTAACACTTTCTTACAGTATGACTAGTCAGATTATGGACCCCCTAACATTTTAGGTTAAATGAAGATATTGTAACACTTTCTTACAGCATGACTAGTCAGATTATAAGTGGACCCCCTAACATTTTAGGTTAAATGAAGATATTGTAGCACTTTCTTACAGTATGACTAGTCAGATTATAAGTGGACCCCCTAACATTTTAGGTTAAATGAAGATATTGTAACACTTTCTTACAGTATGACTAGTCAGATTATAAGTGGACCCCCTAACATTTTAGGTTAAATGAAGATATTGTAACACTTTCTTACAGTATGACTAGTCAGATTATAAGTGGACCCCCTAACATTTTAGGTTAAATGAAGATATTGTAACACTTTCTTACGGTATGACTAGTCAGATTATAAGTGCAGGGGTCCCAGTCTGGGAAAAAGCATTGCCTAATACTGTATAGTCTGTACTACTATACGGTAAAGTGACTTGTACAAGAAACCACAAAATCGCTCGTTATGATAATTTCCCCAGGATCACATCTTCAAACCTGGTTTTGACAAATGTATCTGAACTAGTGAAAGACAGCGAAATCGTAGTTATTTTCCTTTACACTAATTTCTTAAAGATTATGTTCTCTATTTTGGTGTGATAAAAAAAAATACAGTAAAAAGTCCTCAGTAACTGTACTCACTAGGATCATGTATTTCAACTTGGCATAAAATCCCCCCACCCGTCTGTCTGTCTGTCTCTCTCTCTCTAGTTGTTCGGTGTTCAGTGCTCTCTCTCTCTCTCTCTCTTGTAATAATAGGCCTGGCCTAAAATCTCAATCCTTGCGTAATAAAGTTTTCAAGTGTCAAGTGTCTCTCTCTCTGTCTCTCTCTCCATACCTGTTTCTTCATGAGGTTTTGCTGGCCCAGGACCTTCAACATGTAGTACAGCAGTTTGGAGGTCACACCCAGCGGTGCAATGCTGCAGTAAGGTATTTGGTGTGACGTGGTCAAACCATTACCCCGAGCCCTGAAAAACACACCATAAAACATGGCATATAAAGGTTAACTATAAAGCAAAAGCAAATAAAAAGTATGCCTATAAATCTACGATGCAGTCATTCTTACTACAGGATAAGCAGTGCACAACCCTACATCTTAACCCCTTCACTGCCAGAGGAAAACAGAAATTATTGATTTTCTTATTATTAACCCTTTCATCGTAACTGTCTCCTCTTGGCACCACTATGATTTAACACCCGTGTCACTAAAAGGCATCAAATGAGGGTCTGGCATCCAGTGACCTTATGTTCTTAATTTTGGGAGGTAAGGATAGGCCCTATTTTATGCATGTCACAGATGAATCCCTAATATTGCAGAGGAAATCTATTCTCTACCTGGGTGAGGTTAATAGTGCATTTTGGCTGACGAATGGCTAGCGATGAAAAGCTTAACCCCTTCACTGCCAGAGGAAAACTAAGAAATTATCCATTTTATTATTATTAAATTTAAAAGAGGCCTGGCATACGCAATTTGAGAAAATGGGCTAGACATACCGTATTTTATGGATTATAAGGCGATACTTGTTTCCTAGACTGAGACCGCTGCGCCTTATGATGTGACTGATAATACAGTACGAAACTATAATAACAAAATCTGAATTTTGTGAACAATTCGGGGGGTGCGCCTTATAATCAGGTGCGCCTTGTAGTCCGTAAAATGATGGTCGATCTTTTCTGACTTGTTTAGACTCAAAACCATGATCATTCCAGGGCTATGACATCATCCCGTGGACAGCAAGCAGGGAAGGGGCTACTTGTAATAGCAAATGATATAGTCAAATCATCGCTTAGCATTTTGTAAACAAGCACACATGACATACACATGCATACAGACCCATGCACACACACACACACGCTAAACATTTCCAGTGATGCATCAAGGATTGCAGAAATGAACAGGACAAAATTTGCCAGTGTTAAATTTCAACAGGACATTTGTCCTGACATGGGAGAACACGATAGAACATCTCCAATTTTATTAGGACTACCGTATTTTATGGACTATAAGGCGCAACTGATTATAAGGCGCACCCCCCAAATTTTACACAAAATTCAGATTTTGTTATTATAGTTTCTTACAAAATATTAGTCACATCATAAGGCGCAGAGGTCTCAGTCTGGGGAAAAAGAATCGCCTTACAGTCCGTGAAATACGGTATGTCCTATGACCAGGGCCTCAGGACATCGCTGGGTCATCACAACCAATAAGTAATCCATTTCTCCCACAACAAGCTGTGCACAGTAAATAAACATAATACACTTCAACTACAAATTGCACAAAGGTCATTCAATCCCTAAGGCTGCAGCACATAGAATCCAAGCAAAAGCCTCCTGGTTTTAAAATGGGATAATCATTCACATAAGACATCATTTTGTTCCATTGCTGTTGAAGACCATTGATCATACATATTTCTAAAGTCTAACCCTCACTAAAGTCACAAGATTTTCTACTGCTGAAAACAGCAGACATTGACATTGAACGGAGAATCAGAGCAGTGGAGATGAGATGCTTTCCAACAATCCTCGGCATCTCCTACAAAAATCACATCACCAATGAAGAAGTCAAAAGGCGAATTGAAAATCCAACCGGACCATATGTTGACCTACTGACTGACCCTAGTCAAAAGATGCAAGTTGAAATGGTATGGACATGTCACCCGTTCATCAGGCCTTGCCCAGACAATCCTACAGGGCACAGTCCAGGGAGGAAGAAGAAGAGGCAGACAGAAGAAGAGATGGGAAGACAACATCCACGAGTGGACGGGCCTAGAACTGAAAGACACACTAAGAAAAGCCGAAAACCGGGAAGAGTGGAAGAGGCTGGTTGTGAATTTGTACAGTCATCCTGACTACAGGATTCATGAGAAGAGCACTGGTCATGTGGCTTTCACTGTACATTGACATGCTGTGTACTGTACAGGATTCATGAGAAGAGCACTGGTCATGTGGCTTTCACTGTACATTGACATGCTGTGTACTGTACAAGATTCATGAGAAGAGCACTGGTCATGTGGCTCTCACTGTACATTGACATGCTGTGTACTGTACAGGATTCATGAGAAGAGCACTGGTCATGTGGCTCTCACTCTGCTCACTGTACATTGACATGCTGTGTACTGTACAGGATTCATGAGAAGAGCACTGGTCATGTGGCTTTCACTGTACATTGACATGCTGTGTACTGTACAGGATTCGTGAGAAGAGCACTGGTCATGTGGCTTTCACTGTACATTGACATGCTGTGTACTGCACAGGATTCATGAGAAGAGCACTGGTCATGTGGCTCTCACTGTACATTGACATGCTGTGTACTGTACAGGATTCGTGAGAAGAGCACTGGTCATGTGGCTTTCACTGTACATTGACATGCTGTGTACTGTACAGGATTCATGAGAAGAGCACTGGTCATGTGGCTCTCACTCTGCTCACTGTACATTGACATGCTGTGTACTGTACAGGATTCTTGAGAAGAGCACTGGTCATGTGGCTCTCACTTCACATTGACATGCTGTGTACTGTACAGGATTCATGAGAAGAGCACTGGTCATGTGGCTCTCACTGTACATTGACATGCTGTGTACTGTACAGGATTCGTGAGAAGAGCACTGGTCATGTGGCTCTCACTGTACATTGACATGCTGTGTACTGTACAGGATTCGTGAGAAGAGCACTGGTCATGTGGCTCTCACTCTGCTCACTGTACATTGACATGCTGTGTACTGTACAGGATTCGTGAGAAGAGCACTGGTCATGTGGCTCTCACTGTACATTGACATGCTGTGTACTGTACAGGATTCGTGAGAAGAGCACTGGTCATGTGGCTCTCACTTCACATTGACATGCTGTGTACTGTACAGGATTCATGAGAAGAGCACTGGTCATGTGGCTCTCACTGTACATTGACATGCTGTGTACTGTACAGGATTCGTGAGAAGAGCACTGGTCATGTGGCTCTCACTGTACATTGACATGCTGTGTACTGTACAGGATTCGTGAGAAGAGCACTGGTCATGTGGCTCTCACTCTGCTCACTGTACATTGACATGCTGTGTACTGTACAGGATTCGTGAGAAGAGCACTGGTCATGTGGCTCTCACTCTGCTCACTGTACATTGACATGCTGTGTACTGTACAGGATTCGTGAGAAGAGCACTGGTCATGTGGCTCTCACTCTGCTCACTGTACATTGACATGCTGTGTACTGTACAGGATTCGTGAGAAGAGCACTGGTCATGTGGCTCTCACTCTGCTCACTGTACATTGACATGCTGTGTACTGTACAGGATTCATGAGAAGAGCACTGGTCATGTGGCTCTCACTCTGCTCACTGTACATTGACATGCTGTGTACTGTACAGGATTCGTGAGTAGAGCACTGGTCATGTGGCTCTCACTCTGCTCACTGTACATTGACATGCTGTGTACTGTACAGGATTCGTGAGAAGAGCACTGGTCATGTGGCTCTCACTGTACATTGACATGCTGTGTACTGTACAGGATTCGTGAGAAGAGCACTGGTCATGTGGCTTTCACTGTACATTGACATGCTGTGTACTGTACAGGATTCATGAGAAGAGCACTGGTCATGTGGCTTTCACTGTACATTGACATGCTGTGTACTGTACATGATTCATGAGAAGAGCACTGGTCATGTGGCTCTCACTCTGCTCACTGTACATTGACATGCTGTGTACTGTACAGGATTCGTGAGAAGAGCACTGGTCATGTGGCTCTCACTTCACATTGACATGCTGTGTACTGTACAGGATTCGTGAGAAGAGCACTGGTCATGTGGCTCTCACTCTGCTCACTGTACATTGACATGCTGTGTACTGTACAGGATTCGTGAGAAGAGCACTGGTCATGTGGCTCTCACTGTACATTGACATGCTGTGTACTGTACAGGATTCGTGAGAAGAGCACTGGTCATGTGGCTCTCACTGTACATTGACATGCTGTGTACTGTACAGGATTCGTGAGAAGAGCACTGGTCATGTGGCTCTCACTGTACATTGACATGCTGTGTACTGTACAGGATTCGTGAGAAGAGCACTGGTCATGTAGCTCTCACTGTACATTGACATGCTGTGTACTGTACAGGATTCATGAGAAGAGCACTGGTCATGTGGCTCTCACTGTACATTGACATGCTGTGTACTCTACAGGATTCGTGAGAAGAGCACTGGTCATGTGGCTCTCACTCTGCTCACTTTACATGGACATGCTGTGTACTGTTGTGTTACAGCTCCTTTGATCAGGATGCGCTATAGGGATATAATGTGCAGTAGCTTGATTGATGTCCATAGCTGTGAAATGTTGCGTTGTTATCTTACACTGGCTGAAAGACTCCAGGGATCATCCCAACAGCCAAAACGCTTCACTATGGTTCAAATGCACCAGCCAAGGATGAGAACATTATGTGCGACTGTTTTTGATTACCCCGCCACATGGCAAGCCACACTCCGACTTCAGAGGATTTTAGACTGATGATGTTATGCTAGGAGCTTGTAAGGCTTAAGACAATCCCCGCACAACCATGCAGAACATAACATCTTGATGTAGCCTTGGTGTTATGGCTTATGTCAACTGGTCTGACACAGCCTCATGCCAAGGTGAGAAATGCGGTGTTAAAACATGATTTGTTGATGTATGTTGTAGTGTCATGCTTAATGTAGTGTTGTGGTGTAACCAAGGTAGGATGGTGTGTGTTGTGGTATTAATCATATAATTTTGTACTTCGTTAGAATTACTGCTCGTCTTTACCGGATATAACTGCTCATGCTAGACTTTTTTCCAAATTACTTGCCGTTTTAGCTTTTTCTTTGTTTTGTTTGCTTTGTTTGTTGTACTTTTTTGTTTCTTATTTTTTGTCCTTTTTCGTTTCTTTTTCTTTGTTTCCATGCACCCCCACGGGGCTTTTTGGAATTGAATAAACCTGGTTAACCTTGTAAACTTCGCTACTGGCCCACACCCACCTGCCCAGCATCTCCAGGAGGTAGTAGCGCTGCACCTGGTCCTTCTGCATCTCCCCCACACTGCAGCCGCCCGTCAACACCATGCTGCGCACCCATTGGCTGCCCACCACCACCAGGCCACGCCCCCACCTGTCAGTCACACAATCATACATCACTGATTGGATGATTAACACTATCAGACCCTGCCCCCACCTGTCAATCACACAATCATACATCACTGATTGGCTGATTAACATTATCAGACCACGCCCTCACCTGTCACTCACACAATCATACATCACTGATTGGCTGATTAACACTAACAGACCACGCCCCCACCTGTCAATCACACAATCATACATCACTGATTGGCTGATTAACACTATCAGACCACGCCCTCACCTGTCACTCACACAATCATACATCACTGATTGGCTGATTAACACTAACATACCACACCCCCACCTGTCACTCACACAATCATACATCACTGATTGGCTGATTAACACAATCAGACCCCGCCCCCACCTGTCAATCACACAATCATACATCACTGATTGGCTGATTAACACTAACAGACCACGCCCCCACCTGTCAATCACACAATCATACATCACTGATTGGCTGATTAACACTATCAGACCACGCCCCCACCTGTCACTCACACAATCATACATCACTGATTGGCTGATTAACACTAACATACCACACCCCCACCTGTCACTCACACAATCATACATCACTGATTGGCTGATTAACACAATCAGACCCCGCCCCCACCTGTCAATCACACAATCATACATCACTGATTGGCTGATTAACACTAACAGACCACGCCCCCACCTGTCAGTCACACAAGCATACATCACTGATTGGCTGATTAACACTATCAGACCACGCCCCCACCTGTCAGTCACACAAGCATACATCACTGATTGGCTGATTAACACTATCAGACCACACCCCCACCTGTCAGTCACACAATCATAAATCACTGATTGGCTGATTAACACTAACAGACCACGCCCCCACCTGTCAATCACACAATCATACATCACTGATTGGCTGATTAACACTATCAGACCACGCCCTCACCTGTCACTCACACAATCATACATCACTGATTGGCTGATTAACACTAACATACCACACCCCCACCTGTCACTCACACAATCATACATCACTGATTGGCTGATTAACACAATCAGACCCCGCCCCCACCTGTCAATCACACAATCATACATCACTGATTGGCTGATTAACACTAACAGACCACGCCCCCACCTGTCAGTCACACAAGCATACATCACTGATTGGCTGATTGACATTCAGACCACGCCCCCACCTGTCAGTCACACAAGTATACATCACTGATTGGCTGATTAACACTAACAGACCACACCCCCACCTGTCACTCACACAATCATACATCACTGATTGGATGATTAACACTATCAGACCACACCCCCACCTGTCAGTCACACAAGCATACATCACTGATTGGCTGATTAACACTCAGACCCCGCCCCCACCTGTCAGTCACACAAGCATACATCACTGATTGGCTGATTAACACTCAGACCCCGCCCCCACCTGTCAGTCACACAAGCATACATCACTGATTGGCAGACTGTTGTTAGACTCCACCCTCCCACCTGTCAGTCACATTGTCACGCATTACTGATTGACTGATGAACACTAACAGGCCCCACCCCAATCTCTCAATCACAGAATTAGCTCTTCTAGCGCCAAGTATTTTCTGTTCTTTTTAACCTTCTCTGACAAGTAATTTTTCAAGAGAACTAAAAACGATCACATACTTTACTAAATGCGTTAAATCAATGGAAATGCACTGATAAAAGCTCTAGAAATAGGAAGAACAGCGCCCACCTACTGACAATGACATACATAGCATATACAACGTCATGGCGCACAGCTGAGCCCGTGGCGGTAGGAGAGTTATACATTATAACACTAACAGACTCTGCCCTCCCATCTGTCTGTCACAGCATTACACATTAATGATTGGCTGACTACCATTAGAAGACCACATGATTTATCGCCATCATCTTTGCATGGCTTCGTCACAAGAACACAGGCAGTTTCCTTGGTAACAGTTGTTATAGTAACTCACCTCTGCATGGCTTCGTTGTAAGATCACAGGCAGTTTCCTTGGTAGCAGTTGTTATAGTAACTCACCTCTGCATGGCTTTGTCGTAAGAACACAGGCAGTTTCCGTGGTAACAAAAGCCATGGTAACTCACCTCTGCATGGCTTCGTCGTAAGAACACAGGCAGTTTCTGTAATAACAAAAGCCATGGTAACTCACCTTTGCATGGCTTCGTCGTAAGAACACAGGCAGTTTCCCTGTTCATCGCGAATCTCAGCAGTGACGTCTTTTCGCGTTGTGAAAGTGGAACAACTCCCGACCACCTCCCCTTCATGCACCGGGTGAAACTGGTAGACGTCCACAAGTTCCTCTTCCTGCCATCATAAGACAGATTGGACAGACGGAATAAAACACATGAAAAAGAAACCAGAGGAGCGGATGGGACCCAGAGATACATGCAATAACCTCACCTGCCCTACCAACACAAGAGCAACCCTACTCCAGCCCTGGGGCTATTACTAGGGGTATATATGCCAGAAGGTGCCATACATTCTTAGAACTCGGATCAAAGCCACAAGGTCTGCCAGATTTTTTTATATTCCTTGAGTGATAGCACCTTCTGGCTTTCACCTGAAAACAATGATAGACCTTTTTGGCATACAATCCTCCAAACAATCTTTGATAAAACTAGTTACTAAGGGTAGTAAAAGCAACTCCTCCACACAAATCCCCTCTCTTCTCTTCTCTCATCTCCCCCCCCCCACCTTCCAACCCATCTTTCCACTCACGGGATGTTGGTACATTCTGAACTCAGGGTGGAAGTGTTCCCAGCGGTTGTAACGCGGGATGTCAGGGCGGGGCTGCGGCAGTTGGTAGAACGCGAGGTCGCCGTGACCCACCAGCCACACCCACATCAGGCTCTGGGCCCGGGGCTGCCCGCACACCTCGCCCATCCCCCTCTCCTCCAGCCGCACCCACAGCGACGGAAGGGTGATGCCTGCCAAGAAAGAATGAGGGAGAATTGTTACAATGTTTCCTATTCAGCTAATAATTGTAATTAATTATAGCACAAAAACAAACATACATGAGCACACATTCACATGAAAGCAAATCATGAAAATAGAAAAAACTGAAAGGCAGGGGATCAACAGAATTTCTGTTTCTGGAAAACCCCCATAAAAACTGAAATGTGTGTAAAATGGACATAGCTGCACCCATGCATTCAACACATGTGACATGCAGGCAATATTCACACATCTATATTCCCGTCAAGAATGATCATCTGTTGACTGAAAAAGCAATCGCTATGAACTTTTCTGTCACAAATTATCGTTCATGATGGGAAGAAATGTGAATATTACCAACATGCACACACAAATATACTGACCTTGATTAGTTGATAGGGGGGAGAATATATACACACGTGCACACAAATACACACACACACAGTGACACACATGCACATACACACACACACACATGCACGCATACATACAAATACACACACATGCACTACACGCGCACACACACTCTCCATCTAGACAACTTTCATACCCAAAGCCTGATTCCATCTCCGTCTGTGACACACATATACCTTTTTCTCCTTCTGCTAGAAATCTTGGCTTCCACATCTCTCAAGATATGAGTGTTTACTCACAAATTCAAACTATCTGTCGGTCAGCATACTGTGAGCTGCGTCGCATTGGTACGATTCGCCATCTCCTGTCTATAGATACTGCTAAGATACTAGTCTGCGCTTTTGTTCTCTCTAAATTAGATTATTGTAATTCACTTTTGTATGGCTGCCCCCAACACCTTTACATGTTTCTTTTCCCTAAAACCAAGGTAGGTAGGTAGATTACTAGATAGGTGGGTGGGTGGGTAGATAGGTAGGTAGGTAGATTACTAGATGGGTAGGTAAGTGGGTGGGTAATTAGGTAGATAGGGACAGGCTTCAGCCTTGAAGCCTCGCAGCTTATATAATATAATGTTCCATCCATTTGTTTTTCCTTATACAGGTCTGCTTATTGCATGCAGTAGAAAATATTTCAAACCAATCGTCAATTGTTCGGGCAACCAAGGATTTTTGTCTACCCTATCAAGGTTAGTCTTTGACAATCCTAGATGCATGCATGATCTCTCTGTTTGTTTGACTGTCTGTCTGTCTCAGTGTCTGTCTGTCTGTCTCTCTCTCTCTCTATCTCTTACCATCCAGTCCCTCCAAAGCCACTTCTTCAACCAAAACGTCTGCATAATTGCCGTTCTCCATTTTTTCCTCAGGTACTAGTGGTAGCTTATTTGGGAGGAAATTCTGCAGTCATTCCAAATTCTGCAAACACAATGATATTGATCAAGTCATCAACCCAATAATTGTGGGCCTTAAAAAAACAGAGAAGAAAATCTAGAACGATGGAATAATAATGAGAATACAGTATGCAGTACTACATGTATCATTAAGCCAGGTGTAGGAATGTTTTCAAGCCGAGGGGGCAGGATTGCCCCAACAAACTGGGGGGAGGAGGGGGGGGGGGGGGGGGGGCCTCCCAGAACCTAATAATTTGAATGTAAAAGATGCAATCAAGGCTTCTCATGAGAGAATATGCTAAAACTGTAGGATGGAACTACATTCTCCCTCTTTTTCTTTTCTTTCCATTTTTGTTTTGAGGGGGTGGAGCCGATAGTGTAACCACTCTCATTTTCATATGTGATGTAGTACCCAAGTCCAAAGACATGCAACAATATAACAACAATGAGGCCTATACATCAAAGGAAAGAAAAGGAAAGGATACATATCTGAACCATCTAAACGTCATATCACATTGTAGCAAGTCTTTGGTGACGATTGAGTTTTTAAAAAGCCCAATCCATAAAAGAACAAACTTACTAAAATGATTCATATCCGTAAGCAAGAACTAGACGTGTACTTCAGTACTTATAAGGTAGGTCTAGCTCAGAGTACTCAGACAATATTTCATGGTAAAGTGGACATCATTATTGGAAATCAAACCAAGCCATGTTAGTGTTAGTTGTTACTGTCAAATATTGGGATAAAAAATCAGTGAGGCTATAATCCATAATACTTGTTCAAAACAGATCAGTCATTATCACTACCTAATAAAACAAAGCATACCAAATTCTACTCATTTATTTTATATAAATCATTAAATGTAAAACTTTAAAACGTGTGTCAGTCAGTCCTGTCTGACTAGCCACGTCTTCCAGATACAAAGGAGGCAACTACTATTCTAGAAGTCTGGGCATATTGTTAAATGTAAAGTCTCCCTCAATCTGTTTGCATGTGGATGGTAAAAGTACCCTAAGCTAACCCTTCTCAAATAATATTATATATCATTAAATGATAACACAAAAATTGAAATTTGTCTACTTGGCAGGTTATGCAAATGATTTACTAGCATAATGAGAACCACTTTAAAAATCAAAGATAAGTTTGTGTAGTCTACGCTAGTGTTACAAAAGAATTCACTTGTCATTAAATGATTAATCCATACTAATACAAGGGGGGGGGGGGGGGGGGGGGGTGCTAATTCACAAAGTACGGTTTATGTGAGTAGTATGATGCAAGTTATACTATAGATAGAGCTAAATGTGAAACTGACACCAAACTCAACAGAAATTGACAAAAGGAAGGAACATTGGGAGGCTGCAAGGCCTGGTCGTCCAAATACCTTACCACAGATTACAGTACCTTAATTTATTTTCACTTAAAGGAAGGAGAACAAGGGGAGATCTTATAGAAACTTATAAAATATTCAACAATCATGTGGATTTGTCCTGGAGTAATTTCTTTTCATCTCCTCAATACAATGACTAGAAACGCCTGTGGGAAAGTTTTTGTTAAAAGATATAATACTAACATAAGAAAAAATTGTTTTGGTAACAGAATTACTAACATGTGGAACGAATTGCCTACTGACGTAAAATGTGCACCTCATACTAATATGTTTAAAAATCGTCTGGATACATTACCAAAATTTTTAGAAGTTTTTAGAAGCTATGACGAATAATGATTTATGAGGAAAATTTATGCCGCATCAACCTTGACCAAAAAGATACATTTACCAGAAAAATCATAAAAGATGGGATTGTTTGGAAAAGCTTTACGGCTTGTTTTGTCCCTACCTACCTACCTGACCTGACCTGACCTGTATGTGGTTTTCATGAATTTCAAAGGTGACCATTTGCCATCAGAAACTGTATAAATCCAACATCTGAGTTTGTAATAATTGTCATAGTCATTTCATACGATGTAAAATGCAACAAAAACAAGTTAAAATCAAATTCCTACAGTAAATGCTGGAAAACATTAAGATGATTGACCCTCACGAGACTCGAACCTTGACTGCGGCCATGACAGATTGAGATTCTGGGATTGTAGGATTTGCGAGAAATCGACTTTACCGTTGCACCAAACATTTCAAACACAAACCCTCGATATTTTTGCGCTGTCCGGAAATCTAAAATTGTGTATAAAAATAAAATAGCAGAAGCGTTGAATAAAGGAGCAAGAAAAGTATGCAAATTAAAGTATTTTCATGTCATTTTTACCAACCAACTTACCATGCAACGGGGTGAAATCGACACGAATTGAAAATGTCTTTTTAGCGTAATACAAACAAAACGTTCCTATGAGAACCTTGAACATGTGTGCGACGGACTGCATTATTTAAAAACAAGTGTGTGTGTGTGTGTGTGTGTGTGTGTGTGTGTGTGTGTGTGTGTGTGTGTGTGTGTGTGTGTGTGTGTGTGTGTGTGTGTGTGTGTGTGTGTGTGTGTGTGTGTGTGTGTGTGTGTGTGTGTGTGTGTGTGTGTGTGTGTGTGTGTGTGTGTGTGTGTGTGTGTGTGTGTGTGTGTGTGTGTGTGTGTGTTCTACCGTATAATGTGATTTGATTACACCATAGATGAAACTCGATCCGCGATTGATTGATTTTAATTAAAGTCTGTTCACACAATTAACGGTGATATTAGAGTGACTTCAGTGGATAAAACTTGAAAAATTCATTGCTTGCTGACGATAGTTTTATTAGCAAATTCCAGATCTGCTTTGCAAAAGGAATTTTGATGTTTTACAGTATATTGCACAAAATGGAAATTAGAAGTAAACCCCAAAACAAAAGCAGTTGTTTTTCATGGACACATTTAAATATATAGTGTGCGTGAAAAGTTTTTCTTTGGAAAAGAAAAAATAGATATACTTAATTCAATGAAATAGGCTATTTATGCATTGCTTACTAGAACAGGATCTTTTTTTTTCAAGGCAAGAAAAAGAGCACCCAAGGCACTATAATTACTATAAACTGCTAGGAAGCTGATATTACGATTTAATGTTCGCATATAATTATCTTACTCTATCGTTATACCTGTTTTATTATATGGTTGTGAAATTTGGGGGTATGAAAATGTTGAGCAGTATATATTATAAAAGTTACAGTTACGTTTTTTAAAGCATTTGTTTAGATTAAATAAAACTACAAAGACTTCAATGATTTATGGTGAAACTGGAATCTGATCCTTCATCTGTATTTGTCAAAACAAGTGATAAGGTTCCGCTGGGCTGATTTAGTTTTTGGTTTAAACAACAACTTTATTTACACAATTTGATGCAGATACAAATATAACTCAGCGCAAGAGTACAACAAGCTAAAGCTTATGTGGCGTACTCAACACATTTATAAATTACAAAAGAACAGCTGCATAATTAATTAACAAAAATCATCATGGAATAAAAAGCATTCAAATAAAGCAATAAATAATATGGAAAAAAGTAAACGTACAAAGGTACAACATTTACAAGCACACGTGTAAGACTGATAAATGTAAACGAAAAAGCGTAATCAAAAAAGAAAAACTGGGGCAAACAATTGTACGCGATTAGTCAAATTTTAAGTTCAAACATGTTTCATAATCATTAATAATCAGGGACAAGTTTATTTACGTAGAATAGAACATTAATCATAGACAAAAATGCATTCATTCGCATAAAAACGGTTAGTATCATCACAGATGAACTTTCCAACCATCTGAAGAATTTGAACATTTTCATGGAATTTTTGGTCGGGTCTCCCAAACAGAAGTGTCTGGGCATTGTTCTTTATATCATCAGCACGCACGCACACGCACACACACACGCACACACACACACATTACCGTAGTTGGATCATTCTCAGTAGCATTAATGATCCAACACTAAGAACCTAGCTGTCATAACTGACCTGACCTGACCTAGTAAAAACAGTTTTTCTTTTTCTTCGCAGTGCTTGGCTACAATCAACACACTGGTTATTGTGCTACGGAACTGGGGATGCTCAACCACATATTTCGGACGAAAGGGTCCGGATTCCTGAGAAGATTAAAGCAATCGAAGAGAGGACAGATATGAGATAGGGGAAGACGGGGTAAAAAGCGCATGTGCGGGTAAGAAGCCCACCCCAATTATCTCTTGAAATGAAGCAAATTTCAGTCTCATTTTGCCCATGAGACGAGCGTTAATGTCTAGCATTCGTCTCATGGGCAAATTTGACTGAAATTTTCTTTATTTCATGAGATAATTGGGGTGGGCTTCTTACCCGCCCATGCGCTTTTTACCCCGTCTTCCCCTACCTAAACCTGGGGGAAAAACCTAACTTGATATTTGCTGGGGGGGGAAGAAGAGCTTTTTGCCCCTGGGTGGGGCCACCAGCCGCGGCAGGTGCAGCAGGCGGGTGTATTGAGTAACTTCCAGACTCTGGTTGCGAAACTCTCTTATCTGGAGTGGCGACACGCTACCTAGAGTTCCTAGCAACTTTAGCGCTCTCTTCTTGCAGCGCAATTACTAGGCAACCAATTATCGGGAGTTATCTTCTCCTGCTCTTCATCGAAAAAGGAAAATAAACTCAGTGCAGTGAGTTGTCAAAGATGGCGACCTCCATAACAAACAACCCCCTCCACTCTCTCAAAGATCAACTGTCCGTGGCAGTGGGCAGTTGTAGCGTGGTGGTCAAGATCATCGCGTGCGCCGTGACCGTTGGCTACTTGCTTTCATTTATTACACCAGCCATCCCCTTCCTAACGGTCACTCCGGGCTACGTGATGCCCCCTAACGCTCGCTTGCACAGCTTCGCCACCTTTTGTTTCGTGGAGCTGCATTTCTGGCACGTTATTGCTGACATTTTGGTGCTGGTGTTGTGCGGGAAACTGCTGGAACCGTTATGGGGGGCGCCAGACTTAATCCTCTTCTTCATCATCGTGAATTTGGGGGTGGGTTTGATGACTGCGGTGCAGTATATCACTGCGTACTTTCTCACTCTGAACGCTGATCTTCTGTTTGATGTGCACATTCACGGGCTGGCTGGCTACATTGCTGGATTCTGTGTCGCCGTCAAGCAAGTGATGCCCGATTATTCTCTCGCCAACATGCCATTCGGCAAGCTGCGAAACACGCACATTCCCCTGACGCTGCTGGTGTTGGTGATTTTGCTTCGTGTGTTTGGCGCTCTGCCTGCCCACTACCCCTACATGTTCGGCTGGGGCATCGTTGTCAGCTGGCTGTACCTGCGATTCTACCAGAAGCACACCAACGGTAACCGCGGCGACATGGGGGACAGCTTCAGCTTTGCAAGGTAGCTTTGTTTCAAACAAAGAGAATTTCATTTTTACTAATTTTAGTATCATGTGTGTGACTGAAATTTTAAAGCCAGCAATTTTTTAGCAGGCCTGTTCTTGAGATACGTGTAAATCCATTGAGAAATCAATGAATAATCAATCGATATTTTTTTATTGTCCATTTTACATGAAATTCTTTCTGCAGCGATAAAACAATCAACAAAACAACATGTTGATGTTGCAACAAGACAGAGACATAGTATACATGTATGTAGAAATGGGGTGGGGGTGGGGTGTAGACTGGGAGTGGCTGATGGAAGTATGCCCCAGTTGCCACTCAAATCCACAATGCAATGCAGCACCTTACCTGACAAATGCACCACCTTACCTGTTACCAGAAGAAGACAGACGCAAGAAAGCAGGTACACGCTCCATGGCCACTTGCTCGAAACGGTGGACTCTGTAAAATACCTGGGAGTTACCATCTGTAGAGATCTGAGCTGGAAAAAACATATCTAGCACTTCTGCTCAAAGGCCAACAAGACTCAAGTTTTTGAGAAGAAGCCTCAAGATCAGTTCCCAGACCATCAGGGAAAGAGCCTACAAGGCATTTGTGCGTCCCATACTGGAATACGCCTCCACAGTGTGGGACCCTCACCAACTTTCTTTCTCTCTTTTCTCTCCTTCCTCTTTCTGCCCTTCTCTTCTAGCAAGACAACGACAAAATCGAAGCGGTCCAGAGGAGAGCTGCAAGATTTGCCCTGCGCCGCTTCAGGAATACATCAAGTGTGACCTCCATGATAGAGCAGCTGAAGTGGCCCACCCTGCAAGAACGAAGGGAAACAGCAAGACTAGCCATGCTCTACAAGATACAAAACAATCTGGTCACTATGAAGACTGTAAGAGAGAAGCTGGTCCCAGCACCACAGCGCCAACGCCGAGCACACCCCAAGCAGCTGGCCCAGACCTACTGCCACACCCAATACAGGCAAGCAAGCTTCCTGCCACGTACCATCAAGGCATGGAACAACCTCCCAGAACAGGCTGTTGAGGCGAGGACCTTGGGCACTTTTGTGTCCTGGGTCTCCAAATCACAGTAACTACACTCCCTTCTCTCTTTTTCTTATTTTCTTTTGTTCATTTTAATTTGTTTTAGTTCATTTTCCTTTATTTTTATTCTTCCCAATGACGCGGCATCACGTTGGGGCCCGATTAGCGGGATCTGGTTGGCTGGGTCATTCTCTCGATTGGCACGGCATCATGTTAGGGACCGATTAGCGGGACCTGGCTGGCTGGGCCAAGCTTTCTATATATTTCTTCTTTTTCTCCTATCCACTTCCTTCTTCTTGATAGTTTGTTGTCTTGCGCATTCCCGTAGATCCTCCCAAATACAGCGACATAATAGTCAGCAGTGACTGCGGTTGCTATAGGTAAAAGAAGAAAGAAGAAGAAAGAGCATGTTCATCCCATTCAGATGAAGCCCATTTCCAACAGCCACTTCATTAAAGTTAATTTCTTGTTCAGGATCAGGTGGTTTTTTAGGACAACGAGGGACCTACACCAGATCTCAGGAACTTTTCAGGAAACTTCGCTTTCCTCTGGTCTCATGTCTACTTGTTGTGTCTCCATGTGTTTGCATCTATTCTATGTGTCCATGTGTGTGTGTGTGTGTGATAGTTTTTACATTACATGTGCTGTGTATATGTGGGTGGGTGGTACACCTGTGTGCATACATGTGTGTTTGTCTGTCTACACATATGGGTGAGGGATATGTGTTAAATGTGTGTGCACAAATCTGAGCTTGTGTGTTGCATAATGTGTATGTGCATGCTTAATTTGCTTATCTTTGAATATATGTGACTCACATTGTGAGTGTGTGTACAAATGTCATTGTGTATGTGTGTATGTCTGTCTGCATGTATCTCTGTGTGTGTTTGTATTATAATGTTCATGTATCATTGTATGGATGTGTGTGTGCATGCATGTGGATCAGATGTGTGAAAATATGTGTGCATGTGTATCTGTGCATTGAATACACACATTAATTATAAGTGTGTATGTGTGTGTGCACGCATGTACTGATGTATGCACATGCGTGTGTGCGTGTGCACATAATGCATGCATGCCATTGTGTGTATCATTTTGTTTGTATATTGCAGTTTTTTCCCCAACCACCTGCAGCCCATGATTACCGTGCTGTCCAACACGCTCTTCAACCTGCTGGTGAGGGTTAGGGTATGCCGCAAGCCTCAGCGTCGCTACGACTTCGCCTCCCCCTCCACCATCACCCTCAGCCTGCCCGGCACCCAGCTGCACGACGCACACCGCAGGAAGTCAGTGGCACCCCTGGAAATTTCATTTGCCATATTTTTTTACGTATTTTTTCGATGATATTGATAAGGCGCCAATACCCCCACAAAAAAACAAAATTTTGTTACACAAAATTCAGATATTCTCTTACTAGTCATGTCATAAGGCACAGGGGTCTCAGTCGGGGGAAAAAGTATCGCCTTATAGTACGAAAAATATGGACACAACAATTTTTTTACGCTCGTCTCTGTCAGTCTGTGAAGTGTCTATACAATTCCTTTAGAATTCTGAAGACTCTTGAAGTTTTGAACAGTTAAAATTGCTGACCAAAACTTTCATTGCTCCGTTGTAAAGTATTTATTAATTTCTGAGTAACATTTTTGAGGTTCAGTTAAAGGCATAACAGCTAATCCAAAGATTCAGGCCTTTCTTGTTAGAAACGTTTTTGCTGTCTCCCACAACAGGGAGAAAAGAAGGGGTGCAGCCAGCAGCGAGGCAAATTATGGGACTTTGCCTCTCTCTCGGATCGTTTATGTAGGCCAGCTGTGGCTTTAAAGGACAGAAGTTGAGCTTTGACTGCTGTCTCTAATTACTGTCTGTTGTATAATGATTTCTTTGACTTTGTATAATGTAGTGTATGCAAAATTCCTTTAAATATACTCTGTGTGTGTGTGTGTGTCTGTGTCTGTGTGTGTGTGTGTGTGTGTCTGTGTCTCTGTGTGTGTGGCATCTTTGTTTTGGTGTTTTGCAGACAGCTGGCCCTCAAAGCCCTTGACAACCGACTGCAAAACACCGATGTTGACCTTGACCTGCCCTGGCCCGCACCCCCTGACCCCAACACTGATATCGCCATCCCCCTCACTCCCCCCACTCCCCAGACCCCTGCCTCCACCCCTCCCACTCTCCTGTCCACCCCTCCCACCCTCCTGTCCACCCCCCCAGTTTACGCCTCACCCTCCGTCCAACAAGGAGGATCGTCTGCTGTGAAGGGAGAGGAGGGGGAGAGGGCTGGACAAACTGGGGAGACTGCAGACACAGCACAGAGCTAGGGGGGGGGGGGGGGGGGGGGGGTGTCTAGAGAGACACAGAGAGAGAGGGGGGGGGTGTCTAGAGACAGAGAGAGAAGGAGATGGTGAGAACCCAATGCAGACAGGCCAGCCTCTTTCCATCACCATCCAGGACTGGAGCCATTTGCCCCAGGAGGCTGTGCAGGCCAGCCTCTTTCCATCACCATCCAGGACTGGAGCCATTTGCCCCAGGAGGCTGTGCAGGCCAGCCTCTTTCCATCACCATCCAGGACTGGAGCCATTTGCCCCAGGAGGCTGTGCAGGCCAGCCTCTTTCCATCTCCATCCAGGACTGGAGCCATTTGCCCCAGGAGGCTGTGCAGGCCAGCCTCTTTCCATCACCATCCAGGACTGGAGCCATTTGCCCCAGGAGGCTGTGCAGGCCAGCCTCTTTCCATCACCATCCAGGACTGGAGCCATTTGCCCCAGGAGGCTGTGCAGGCCAGCCTCTTTCCATCACCATCCAGGACTGGAGCCATTTGCCCCAGGAGGCTGTGCAGGCCAGCCTCTTTCCATCACCATCCAGGACTGGAGCCATTTGCCCCAGGAGGCTGTGCAGGCCAGCCTCTTTCCATCACCATCCAGGACTGGAGCCATTTGCCCCAGGAGGCTGTGCAGGCCAGCCTCTTTCCATCACCATCCAGGACTGGAGCCATTTGCCCCAGGAGGCTGTGCAGGCCAGCCTCTTTCCATCACCATCCAGGACTGGAGCCATTTGCCCCAGGAGGCTGTGCAGGCCAGCCTCTTTCCATCACCATCCAGGACTGGAGCCATTTGCCCCAGGAGGCTGTGCAGGCCAGCCTCTTTCCATCACCATCCAGGACTGGAGCCATTTGCCCCAGGAGGCTGTGCAGGCCAGCCTCTTTCCATCACCATCCAGGACTGGAGCCATTTGCCCCAGGAGGCTGTGCAGGCCAGCCTCTTTCCATCTCCATCCAGGACTGGAGCCATTTGCCCCAGGAGGCTGTGCAGGCCAGCCTCTTTCCATCACCATCCAGGACTGGAGCCATTTGCCCCAGGAGGCTGTGCAGGCCAGCCTCTTTCCATCACCATCCAGGACTGGAGCCATTTGCCCCAGGAGGCTGTGCAGGCCAGCCTCTTTCCATCACCATCCAGGACTGGAGCCATTTGCCCCAGGAGGCTGTGCAGGCCAGCCTCTTTCCATCACCATCCAGGACTGGAGCCATTTGCCCCAGGAGGCTGTGCAGGCCAAGACTATCGCCACCTTGTTTGTGTCGATAGGTTCAAACTAAATCTACCACCATCTATTTTATTAAAGCCTTTTTTGTTTGTTTGTTAGCTTTTTTTTCCCTTCTTCATATCTCCAAGTTTTAAGTGAGAGAATACTGAGAATAGTCAAGTGTGACTGTGGTCACTTATCGGAATGAAGGAAGGAAGAATGAGAGAGAGGGACGGGGAGAGAGAGAGTATAATGTTTATATAGCATGTTTATAAGAGGTTTGCGCTTCTAACAATAAGATTTTACACTTAATTAAGATTCCAAATGCAAGAAATGTTGAACACCAATATGAAAAAAAGAAATGATGGCACAGACATGAGTGCCAATCAAAAAACTTCAGTTCAGATTTTAAAAAAAGTGGAAACGGACATAATTATAGCAATAATAAATGTTTCCTTAGAGGGGAGAAATCTCTATGACGTAGATAGTACAAGAACCATTGGCCAGTGTGTTGTGTACGCTTCAGAGGTGTGTTGTGGGGGGTCACGTCTTTTCTACTCGTGTTGTTTTACATGTACATGCAAAACAGAAACCTTTTTATGTTTTGTGTGTGTGTGGTTGTATTTTATGTTTTTTTAATTTGTTTTTGTTTTATTGACATGACTTGACCAATTAGCAATTTGGTTTGCTTATATCTGCTTTGCATTCTGCTTGACATGCGTTTGACAAAATAGTCTGCTGCAAAACCTACCACCCTGCTGCATAATCATTATTTTAATTTTTCCCCTTCTTTTTGAGTGGGAGCTTGTACATAAAGGTTTTTACTTTTGGAGTTGAAAGTAGTGTACAGAATTTATTTTTGTTTAATGATTTACCTTTTATTACGTTGAGCATACAATGTGACTGAACACTGGGATTTGTCATGGGAAATTATCTGATTAATGTGATTATTTATTCCATGATGTCTGTATCTGTGTGTGTGTGTGTGTGTGTGTGTGTGTGTGTTCATGCTTGCGTGTGTGTGTGTGCGTGTGTGTGTGTGTGTGTATGCTTGCGTGTGTGTGTGTGTGCGTGTGTGTGTGTGTGTGCATGCTTGCGTGTGTGTGTGTGCGTGTGTGTGTGTGTGTGTGTGTGTGCATGCACGCACATATGTATGTGTGTCGTTAAGAACTTATTTTTTAACCAGATTTGAATCTTACAATGATAATTCTGAACTGTTAACTTTGAATGATAATGATGCTGTTGATGATGATGATGATAATATAAATAATAACAGTGATATTGATGGTGCTTTCCTTCATTTTGTCAATATTTCCCTGATTCATAATCATACACTTCTTTTTTTTTATCATTTCCAGCCAACATTTTGGTCCAACATGGTTTCACATAAACTCCAGTTTTCTTTGTCAAATTACTGTATCTTCAGTCTACAAAGAACAAGGGCAGCATGCATCAGACACACCCCTCAATTGTTGGAAATACGTCAATTACTGTATCTTCAGTCTACAAAGAACAAGCGCAGCATGCATCAGACACACCCCTCAATTGTTGGAAATACGTCAATTACTGTATCTTCAGTCTACAAAGAACAAGGGCAGCATGCATCAGACACACCCCTCAATTGTTGGAAATACGTCCATGTTTGCAGGTCATAAATAAGGTAGAAAACTTGGGCCTTTTGTTAGCTGTCAAGTAAGATTAAAAATTCTCAACATGCCAAGTTTAGAATATTGCAGACTTTGGGGGGATATGATTGAGACATTCGAAATATTGCAGAATTACTATGATAATAAAAGCACTAACAGTTTTTTCTCACTTAGCATTTCCACCACTAGAGGTCACCCTCTGCTGATTGCTTGCTGGATTGGATGCTTTACCGTGGAAAAGGAACATGTTCTTGTTAAATTAAGAAGACCAGGAGAGCCACATGACATCAACGGTTTTGCTTATTTTATCTGAGAGCTGATGTTGATTTATCTGCTCATACACTTCAGCGTGTGTCTGCAGTTGCAAGAAATCAACTACTCTGTACAGACTTACTACTTACAAATACAGCCGAAGACGGGCATGCTGGGCCTAACTATATATTTCTTAGTTAGGAGCATAACGATTAACGGCAGCATGATGCATCTGCGCTCATAATGACAGGAAACTGAGCGATCAATGAAGAAGAAGACTACTTACAAATTAACCCTGCTATTTTTAAAAATTGTAGAACAGCCATTGACTAAGGTAATTTATAAACAAGTGAACTACATTCTGTGTTTGTTATACGCAAAAATGATGACTTAATTCAGTTTTTAATAAATAAACTACACCCTGTTATGAACAAGCAATAATGATTTACTTAAATATATAGAAATAAACTTACTACTTTGAACAAGCAATAATTACTTAACTATGCTCTGTTTGAAATGAACTTCTTACTATTTTGAACAAGCAATAAAGATTTACTGTCAATGTATACTCAGTTTGACAGATTGTTTGGAATTGAACAGATAATATGCTCAACATGTGATCAAGTAGATACTTTTGTGCAAGTCACCTGTCATCATGGTTTTGCTTCTCCATGTTCTTATTGTACTTATTTTCTGTCTTCAACCAAGCTCAAAGCATTTTACATTTACTGGTTTAACTATTGTGTCAAATTGACAGCAATGACTTGGTATTCAGAAAAGTATTCCATGTCATTTATGCCTTTGCTTGCACATTTATCGTCACTCATGTGGGTTTTTTCTGACATCTTACATTTGTTCTTGATATATGTGACCCGTCGCCACAATCTGAGTCGTCTTGTCCCTGGCTCACACACACACTAGGGGCAATTTGAGGTGGAAATCAATTCTCAGAGTTTGACTTACCGCTATTATTGAACAACTGGTCTTTCTCTACCTCATACAGAATTATTGAAGTGTAAGAACAATCCTTTCTGCCTTAAAAGTGTGTTTTTATCAGAAACATCTGGTGGTTTTGTACACATTTTGAAACTTTCTGGTTGCATTTTCTCATTTCGCCGATTCTCTGAATATACGACTTCAAATCTTCATAACTTTGCAACAAATAGTCTGATTTGCAAAATGTTTGGTTTGTTGGAAAGCTCTTTCGCTGCAGAATAATGATTTGTTAATAAGTGACCCCAGGGACAGCACGACTCATTTTGTGCTGACGGGTCACATATGTGTCATTTTTAATAGAAGTTCTGATGTGAAAAATTGGTTGATGATAAAATCACTGTATACTTGACAGAATGAAAGTTGCAAATCTTACAGATATGAACAGAGATACAATACACAGATTTTGTCCATTTTCTATGCCTACTATTTAAGGCACAAAACTCTAACCAAAATAGTGTGCATGAAAGTTAGAGCTCAATTTATTTTGTTTACCACTGAGCTTTCCAAAGCATTTTCAGTTTCAGTGCAAGTGTTTGCCTATGTTTTGTATGAGGGTGGATTTATTTAGGGTGTTTTTTACATTGGCTTGGATCAGAGCGAATGGGTGAAGAAGATAATAGCAGGGTTCACACAAAGGGTAAGAAGTAAATATCTGCTGGAAGATGGTGATTATTCGATGGCTTCGCAACTCCAGGGTTTGTTTATTTCAAGTTTATTATATCAATAGGGTCTACATTACTGTTTTAACAATTGTATTTTATTTTGTAAATCAGGGTTTCTGGGTGAGGCCCTGTTTGGGTGCTTTGTGATCATTGATTTAATTGTTTGACCATTCCATTACTGTTTTTTTGGAAGATTCCAGCCTGCCTCTGGATACAGTTTGGTATTTTTGTGTGGGGCCCTTTCTGGGTGTTAATTTGTTGTTGATTTGTTGTTTCATCCAGGGCTGAATGGTGTGTGAGAGGCCCTCATTGGGAGCTTGATGGGGGTTGTTTTTACTTGAACATTCCAAATGATATTCATGATGGAAATTCCTGCATTCCTGTGCATGTTGTTGTGGAAAGTTGAATTGGTCTTTCTTCTTTTTTCTCCAGTCCCATTTTGTGGGCTGCTCAGTCCAAGTCCCCACTCATCCACTCCCTGGGTTTTCAGGTCGCAGACCCAAAATCAGCAGTCCACTAGGAGCTAATCTGAGCAAGTTGAATAAAAATGTCCTTATTGGTTCTGTGGTTCTTTGAAGTTAAATGAATTGGTTCAATGACTTGATGATTGTTTCTGTGTGGCATTTAATGGGTTGGATATTTTCACATTTTGGTCAGTTGTTGTTGTTGTTGACTGGAAGTGCATGCCTGTGCCATTGGTGGTTACGAGTTGTTATTAATTTTGAGTATTGCACTGTCTGTGATGAGGCCCTTTCAGGGTGTGAATATTTGGTGCCATTCATTTCAAGTGGTAAATATTGAAAAGTGTGTGTGTGTGTGTAACTGTAAGAGAGTGTGTGTGTGAATGATTCTTGTGGACATTGAAATGAAACTGTGGCTGCTTTCATGACATGCGGGGAAAACTAGAAATGCCTACAGTATGTGGTGTGTTTAGGACACATTACAGTGAGGTAAGGGGTGACCATGTTTCATGACATGCAGGGAAAACTAGAAATGCCTACAGTATGTGGTGTGTTTAGGACACATTACAGTGAGGCAAGGGGTGACCATGTTTCATGACATGCGGGGAAAACTAGAAATGCCTACAGTATGTGGTGTGTTTAGGACACATTACAGTGAGGCAAGGTGTGACCATGTTTCATGACATGCAGGGAAAACTGTAGAAATGCCTACAGTATGTGGTGTGTTTAGGACACATTACAGTGAGGCAAGGTGTGACCATGTTTCATGACATGCAGGGAAAACTGTAGAAATGCCTACAGTATGTGGTGTGTTTAGGACACATTACAGTGAGGCAAGGTGTGACCATGTTTCATGACATGCAGGGAAAACTGTAGAAATGCCTACAGTATGTGGTGTGTTTAGGACACATTACAGTGAGGCAAGGTGTGACCATGTTTCATGACATGCAGGGAAAACTGTAGAAATGCCTACAGTATGTGGTGTGTTTAGGACACATTACAGTGAGGCAAGGTGTGACCATGTTTCATGACATGCAGGGAAAACTGTAGAAATGCCTACAGTATGTGGTGTGTTTAGGACACATTACAGTGAGGCAAGGTGTGACCATGTTTCATGACATGCAGGGAAAACTGTAGAAATGCCTACAGTATGTGGTGTGTTTAGGACACATTACAGTGAGGCAAGGTGTGACCATGTTTCATGACATGCAGGGAAAACTGTAGAAATGCCTACAGTATGTGGTGTGTTTAGGACACATTACAGTGAGGCAAGGGGTGACCATGTTTCATGACATGCAGGGAAAACTGTAGAAATGCCTACAGTATGTGGTGTGTTTAGGACACATTACAGTGAGGCAAGGGGTGACCATGTTTCATGACATGCAGGGAAAACTGTAGAAATGCCTACAGTATGTGGTGTGTTTAGGACACATTACAGTGAGGCAAGGTGTGACCATGTTTTATGCCTTGTTGCACAATGTGGGACTTAACTATAGATGTGTGATCCAAAAAAGTTGTGTATTGATAATATTGATTTGTGGTTTTGCGATACAAAATAGCTGTGTATTGATATTGCTTTTTTTGTGGCTTGATTCCCTCTACGTAACCCCAGCTTTCATAATAGCACAGGCATAAGCTGTGCTTCTTTCTCCTTAGTTGTCCATAGCACAGGCATAAGCTGTGCTTCTTTCTCCTTAGTTGTCCATAGCACAGGCATAAGCTGTGCTTCTTTCTCCTTAGTTGTCCATAGCACAGGCATAAGCTGTGCTTCTTTCTCCTTAGTTGTCCATAGCACAGGCACACGCTACTGATCTATCAATGCTTTCATCAAATTATTAATTTAACACCACACAGGCACATTGTGATTCTCCTTGATTTGACCCACATGTGGCATAGATACATGATCCACCTTTAGTTTCTTCATACAACTATTCACAACACACAGCTAAAGTCATTTGGTTTCTTTTATGAAATGCATCAGGCACATGCTGTTTTACCTTCAGCTTATTTGTTTTCCCATTATGAAAAGGAATAATCTAGTTTAACACCATTTTGTGCAATAGGTTTGAAAAAACTGTTTAATAGATTAAAATGTCTTGGAAATTGATAAGTTAGAAAGGGTTACCCTATTTGTTCTGACTATAAGGTGATCCTTTCCCCCTAGAGTGAATTGATAAGTTAGAAAGGGTTACCCTATTTGTTCTGACTATAAGGTGATCCTTTTCCCTAGAGTGAATTGATAAGTTAGAAAGGGTTACCCTATTTGTTCTGACTATAAGGTGATCCTTTTCCCCTAGAGTGAATTGATAAGTTAGAAAGGGTTACCCTATTTGTTCTGACTATAAGGTGATCCTTTTTCCCCTAGAGTGAATTGATAAGTTAGAAAGGGTTACCCTATTTGTTCTGACTCTAAGGTGATCCTTTTCCCCTAGAGTGAATTGATAAGTTAGAAAGGGTTACCCTATTTGTTCTGACTATAAGGTGATCCTTTTCCCCTAGAGTGAATTGATAAGTTAGAAAGGGTTACCCTATTTGTTCTGACTATAAGGTGATCCTTTTCCCCTAGAGTGAATTGATAAGTTAGAAAGGGTTACCCTATTTGTTCTGACTATAAGGTGATCCTTTTCCCCTAGAGTGAATTGATAAGTTAGAAAGGGTTACCCTATTTGTTCTGACTATAAGGTGATCCTTTTCCCCTAGAGTGAATTGATAAGTTAGAAAGGGTTACCCTATTTGTTCTGACTATAAGGTGATCCTTTTTCCCTAGAGTGAGACCCCTGCACCTTTTAATATGAATACTAATAGTAAGACAAGATGGCAACACCCGCACACATACTCTCCCTCAGATACACACACGTACACATACACACCAAGGGAGACTATCACTACACTATGACAACCATACCCCCACCCCCAATTGCCAACTCTCCCCCTTTCCCTCCCCCAAACTTAACCCTCTTCCCACTACCCAAGCCTAACCCTCCTTCCCCCTTCCCATTGCATAGCAAACCTGGTCATTCATAGGCAAAGTGGTAAAGCCAACGTGTTTGCCTGTCCTGCCACACACACACACACACTCATGTGACAGTTGAGTTGTCTGTCTGGCTGTCGTTGACAAAGCCTTCTGAGTAGTAGGCAGGCAGTAGTTTTAACATGGCTTGGCAGGTAAGCAAAAGGGGTCCCTAAGCTCTCACTGTGCTATTGGCCCCTTCAAAATGTCACGGGCAGTGTCTAGGCACCCTACAGAATCATTCTGCCAAATCTTGTTCAGATTGGTTCATTAGTTTAGGCGCTTGGTCACACACAGACGCACACATACATACGGACAGCAGAGAAACGCACAGCCCTCGTCCCCGTCATAATGTAGTCCCGTTCTTAAAGAACTGGGACTACAAAAATGTAAAACAAATTGGGGTGCGCCTTATAGTCAGGAAAATATGGTAGTAATATGTACAACATAATTGCATTAAAAATAATTAAATGTCAAGTTCATTGCAGGAGTTAAGTTGTCATTCTGCTTAAATGTTTTGGTTAAGTTTCAAATTAGTCATGAATGCATAAAGTAAGTTCTGATAGAATATTTTGGTTACCCGGTAAATGCAAATGAGTTTTTAACAAGGAGAAATGCCAAGTCTGTTAACAATATTTGGGGTCAATTTGAAGCAAGTTGTGACTACATCAAAAGTAATAAATGTGGGTTCTGTGAAAGATTGTGGGGCAACGGAGAGGAGGGGGGTGCTGATGGATTGTTTTGCTTTTGCTCAAGCTTTGTGCACAAAAACATGCTTCTTTTTCTCATGCAAAGTCAAATTTAAGAATTGTACATTATTTCAGTACATATCATATAAAAATGCTTTGAATTTGAAAAATGCCTATAGATCTCCAAACATTTTTGTTTCTGTAGATTTTTTGTTTGTTTAAATCTCCGATGTAACACAACCAGTGGGCTGACAGAGGAGGCTGTCTGGCTGCAATAATTGGGTGTAACATGTTTTAATCCATTAACTTTGTACCCAAACTGGGCTGCTTTTCTGTTTGACAGTTATGCCACAGTTGGTATTTGACGCACATTTTTACTGGTGAATTTTAATAAAAAGTGGGACCACTGCGAAGGGAGTACAGAGTGCTGTTTTGTCTGCATGATAAGTTTGTACACAAGTCTCTCTTTTCACACAATGTCGCTCTCCCTCTCTTCTTTCACTACTGATCCTCTAACACTCATGATTTCTCTCTGTCTCTTGCACACAATGTCGCTCTCCCTCTCTTCTTTCACTACTGATCCTCTAACTCGCATGATTTCTCTCTGTCTCTTGCACACAATGTCGCTCTCCCTCTCTTCTTTCACTACTGATCCTCTAACACTCATGATTTCTCTCTGTCTCTTGCACACAATGTCGCTCTCCCTCTCTTCTTTCACTACTGATCCTCTAACACTCATGATTTCTCTCTGTCTCTTGCACACAATGTCGCTCTCCCTCTCTTCTTTCACTACTGATCCTCTAACACTCATGATTTCTCTCTGTCTCTTGCACACAATGTCGCTCTCCCTCTCTTCTTTCACTACTGATCCTCTAACACTCATGATTTATCTCTGTCTCTTGCACACAATGTCGCTCTCCCTCTCTCTTCTTTCACTACTGATCCTCTAACTCGCATGATTTCTCTCTGTCTCTTGCACACAATGTCGCTCTCCCTCTCTTCTTTCACTACTGATCCTCTAACACTCATGATTTATCTCTGTCTCTTGCACACAATGTCGCTCTCCCTCTCTTCTTTCACTACTGATCCTCTAACACTCATGATTTCTCTCTGTCTCTTGCACACAATGTCGCTCTCCCTCTCTTCTTTCACTACTGATCCTCTAACACTCATGATTTCTCTCTGTCTCTTGCACACAATGTCGCTCTCCCTCTCTTCTTTCACTACTGATCCTCTAACACTCATGATTTATCTCTGTCTCTTGCACACAATGTCGCTCTCCCTCTCTTCTTTCACTACTGATCCTCTAACTCGCATGATTTCTCTCTGTCTCTTGCACACAATGTCGCTCTCCCTCTCTTCTTTCACTACTGATCCTCTAACTCGCATGATTTCTCTCTGTCTCTTGCACACAATGTCGCTCTCCCTCTCTTCTTTCACTACTGATCCTCTAACTCGCATGATTTCTCTCTGTCTCTTGCATACAATGTCGCTCTCCCTCTCTTCTTTCACTACTGATCCTCTAACTCGCATGATTTCTCTCTGTCTCTTGCATACAATGTCGCTCTCCCTCTCTTCTTTCACTACTGATCCTCTAACTCGCATGATTTCTCTCTGTCTCTTGCACACAATGTCGCTCTCCCTCTCTTCTTTCACTACTGATCCTCTAACTCGCATGATTTCTCTCTGTCTCTTGCACACAATGTCGCTCTCCCTCTCTTCTTTCACTACTGATCCTCTAACTCGCATGATTTCTCTCTGTCTCTTGCATACAATGTCGCTCTCCCTCTCTTCTTTCACTACTGATCCTCTAACTCGCATGATTTCTCTCTGTCTCTTGCATACAATGTCGCTCTCCCTCTCTTCTTTCACTACTGATCCTCTAACTCGCATGATTTCTCTCTGTCTCTTGCACACAATGTCGCTCTCCCTCTCTTCTTTCACTACTGATCCTCTAACTCGCATGATTTCTCTCTGTCTCTTGCATACATACATACATGATGATGATGTTGTTGCCGTACCCTGACTAAAAAAGCTCCAGGGATCCTAAAAGCTGAAGCGCCTGCACACCATGGTACAAATTCACCAGCTAGAGATGAGAACATTACGTGTGAGACCTTTTTTATTACCCCGCCGTGGGCAGCCACACTCCGACTTCGGAGGATACATACACATATGACTGACCTTTTCTAAGGCCAAGGGCTGGTAACTTGTAGAAATTGAAACTATTGTTCACTGTTGTTCACACACACACGCATTAACACATTCTATCTTAACTCCCCCCCCCCCCCTCTTTCACTCTATGAACTCTTTACCATGAACTAAAAAGTGACAATGAAGACATTTAAACACCAATGCTGACATTTTATTCCAATGTTCAAGTCATCAAAGTGGTTTCTGACATACTTCCACCATCAATGCATGAAGTCATCAAAGTGACTCCACCATCAATGCATGAAGTCATCAAAGTGATTCCACCATCAACACATGAAGTCATCAAAGTGACTCCACCATCAATGCATGAAGTCATCAAAGTGACCCTCCACCATCAATGCATGAAGTCATCAAAGTGACTCTCCACCATCAACACATCAATGCATGAAGTCATCAAACTCCACCATCAAATGAAGTGTGACTCCACCATCAATGCATGAAGTCATCAAAGTGACTCCACCATCAATGCATGAAGTCATCAAAGTGACTCCACCATCAATGCATGAAGTCATCAAAGTGACTCCACCATCAATGCATGAAGTCATCAAAGTGACTCCACCATCAATGCATGAAGTCATCAAAGTGACTCCACCATCAACACATCAATGCATGAAGTCATCAAAGTGACTCCACCATCAATGCATGAAGTCATCAAAGTGACTCCACCATCAATGCATGAAGTAATCAAAGTGACTCCACCATCAACACATCAATGCATGAAGTCATCAAAGTGACTCCACCATCGACACATCAATGCATTAAGTCATCAAACATCAAAAGTGACTCATCAATGCATCAAAGTGACTCCACCATCAACGCATGAAGTCATCAAAGTGACTCCACCATCAACACATCAATGCATGAAGTCATCAAAGTGACTCCACCATCAACACATCAATGCATGAAGTCATTAAAGTGACTCTCCACCATCAACACATGCAGTCATTAAAGTGACAAAATGCATGAAGCTAGTTTGGACTTTAAACGAAATTGAAAGCAACAAAACAATTAGAAACTTTGCCTTGCTCAGTTTGTTATGAACACATTACAACAGTCACACATTCCTGGAAAGAGATGAACAAATGACAACTTGAATTCTTCTTTCTTTCAAGACACAATTATGGCATGTATCAAAACAACATAATGGCTTGAAGCACTGACATCGGCATCTGTATTAATTTAAGAACAAGTTTGTTATGAATAGGTAACTTTCATTGATAATCCACAAAGCCAATCATAGCCGTCATCTGGACTGTACACGTACAGTTCTGGCATAAGCATCGTCAGTTCCATCATCGCTTAACATTCTCTCGTACACTACCGAGCGACGGAAATTCAAATGTTGGCCTAGATTATTTCACTGAATACGCACACACCTGTTACAATCCATCTTCACATCAAAATGGACTGAACACCAACAACACACACTATTTTATTCTACATTATAAAAGTATAAGTACCCTTTCCGTTTCCTAGAATTATTCGAAACAAAAGAGGTTCAGGGGTCAGAGACTAAACCCTTTACTTCATCCACCCACACAGTTGTTAGGTGAAAACATTCCGCTTATAACTCGGGATTCTACATAATGGGTAAGGCACAAAATCAAAAAGTAAAGAAACAACAACAGCAAAACAAGAAACGAAACTGCACGATTCATTCAAAAATCGAAGTCAATTTTATATATGTATGTGCACCGACACACACACTGTACAAACTAGGTTGTTGTGGAACACCAAACTTTCAATAAAACAAAACAAAAAATTGGAAAACATTAACGAAAGAAAAAAACCAAACACTGGCCTGGCCCTAAAACTACCATACTTTTGGCACTATAACTATAAGGCGCACCAGATTATAAGGCGCACACCCCAAATTGTACACAAAACTCAGATTCCGTTACAATAGTTTCTCACTATATTACCAGTCATATTATAAGGCGCAGGGGTCTCAGTCTGGGGAAAAAGTATCGCCTTATAGTCCGAAAAATATGATACACAGACAGGCCCCACAACTACAAGGCAGCAGACAGCACAGAGCAGACAAGAGGTGAACACCATTACACTGCCTAGTAATGGTCACACAACACAAGGCAGCAGACAGCACAGAGCAGACAAGAGGTGAACACCATTACACTGCCTAGTAATGGTCACACAACACAAGGCAGCAGACAGCACAGAGCAGACAAGAGGTGAACACCATTACACTGCCTAGTAATGGTCACACAACACAAGGCAGCAGACAGCACAGAGCAGACAAGAGGTGAACACCATTACACTGCCTAGTAATGGTCACACAACACAAGGCAGCAGACAGCACAGCAGAGCAGAGCAGACCAGAGGTGAACACCATTACACTGCCTAGTAATAGCCAGACTAGCACCATAGTTCACCATAGTGGAAACAGTTTCAGGCATCATGCGCTATGCACACACCACACGGTAAGCAGTCCTGTAGTATGCTCCACCCATCCTCCAATGAGCAGCCGGCCCCCAAACCAGATTCCTACAGCACAACATCTACATTCTCTTCACACAAGGCACAAGTCCACGAATGGCTCTGACACTGTCCAGTTCAGATGAGAAAAACAAGAGGCGGATTTTGACTCCACTGATATCTGGTTGGAAACAGTTCTGTTGGGATACGCCCACAACCTGTTTCACTTGTCTAAATCAATCTATCTCTAAGGGGGTCTGAACAAGAAGTTCGATTGAAAATACAAGCCAAGCATACAAACAAAATCATCAACTCACTATTCACACAAAAGACAAATCAACCTACACCCATTCTCATCATCTTTCAACAGGGTTTTTTCAAAATATCCCCTGCCACCCCCCTTCACAAATTTTTGTAATATCAAGTTTTGATTCTTTAATTCAAACTTTCAACAGCCAGCACTGAGAAAAGAGGAGGAATGTGTGAGAGGAACATGACAGTCCATGTTTCATAATAATTGTGCACTGCTGTGAGTCTCTCCCCCCTCAAGCTGCTTCATTTGTGCAAAAGCCATCTCTCTTGTTCCCACGTCTCAGAGCCTAACCTCTGTCAGCCACTTTGGCATAGAACTTGGCCATGCGCTGAATGTAGCTGTGCATGCTGTGAGCCAGACCGGCCTGCTGTTGAGGCGTACACCCATCCTCCACCCCCCACCCTGCTCTCACGCTGGACTGAGTACCGCCGGGTGAGTGCTCGCGATTCTTTCCAGTGTTGGGTCTTTCAAAACGACCACCATCGTCATCAGAGTAAGAAACATCAGTGTCTACGGAAGAATCCCCGCCACACTGAGCTCCATAAGCGTGAAAGGCGTTGTCAGGGTAGGCACCCAAGGAACGCTTGTACAGTTTGCGATATTCCTTCAGCTGGGAATGGAAGTGAGGGTTAGGGACAAACCACGATTGACAGTTCGGATCAAAGAATGCGCCTATCTGCTGAGACAGAGTCGGAGGGGGGTGAGCTCTTGTGTTGGGCAAGTCAGGGTAAGGGAATCCTTGGCAAGGGTGCCCCCAGGTTTGGGGCATGGGGTACGGGTAGCCTTGGTTAGCGTATCCTCCTGTGGACACATCATGTTGGGGTGTGGAGTAAGGGTATGCCACGTTGGGGTATCCAGCCATGTAGTGAGATTCAAGAAGAGGGTCCCTGTGCTGTTGTTGGGGCAATGATGGCGGGGAGTACAAAGGTGCGTAACTGTTGTAGTCATTTCTTGGGAAAACAAAGTCCTGTTGGCTGGTGTTCTGCCGTTTCCCATAAGCTGTGTGCTGGGGTGGGGTGTTTGTGGAGTGGTTCCAGGCATGGGTGGATTCAGGGGGCCCCACAATGTGGCTGTACAATCCTCCAAACGACTGCTGTTCTCTGGGCACCCGGCCGTCACCGGTGAAACGCTCTGACTGAAAACCACCATCAAGATCCACTCGATGACTGGCCAGCCATTCTGCATACGTCTGATGATTTTTTTCCCAATTGGACAAAGAATGAAGACTTCTTGACCAATCAACATTGGGTTCGCTGGTTGGCCAATGGGCACTGGGCATGTAAGTGTTTGGCCAATCATAATTAGCTTGATAATGTTCAGTTCTGCGGGCTGCCCTCTGCGTTGAATCAGGGCCGGGATAACTCCAAGAGGGGGGATAATCCTTGGGATAACTCCGACTGAGGCCCTCTACTTCTCCTTCCATGCCATAGCCGGGAAACTGCGGTCTTTGAGTTCGATCCTTCGCTTGGCGCCGTGTTGTCTGATCCATGCCAGGCCTTGGACGACGGTTCCTTGAAGGATGCGAGTTTCGCTTGAGGTATTCCGCTTCAAATTTGTCCCAGTTCTCTTTCCAAACCGTAGGGTCGTTTGGATACTGACGGCAACTTTCCATCCTATCAGTGTATGACTGGAAACCTTTCGACCAATCAGCTTCTGACCTCTGCATCGATTCCTTACCGGGATACCTCCATGGTGAAGAATGATAACCAAGATAATAATCTTCTTCTTCCTCCGTCATTTGCTTCATGTTCAAACCCTTCCACAGCATTTCTTCCTTTAACTCTTCTTCCTTCTGTCTGTGAGCAGAGGACTGGACTGCCCCCCTTGTGCCGTTCTTTCCATCTGTTCTGACGTTTCCTTTCTTTCTCGACTTCCTGGCAGTGCTGTCCACAGCATACTGGTTCTGGAAACACATCCACCCTTCTTCTTCTTCCTTTTCCTCTTCGGAGGAGGAGGAAGAGGAGGAGGAGGAGGAGGAATCTTTGGTACTTTCTTGGTCTTTGTGTTGCGTGAAAGCTCTAGCGCTAGTTGTAGTCTTAGGTATGGCTCCCGTGTGGTACCACGCACCTTTTTCTTTATGTGCAGATTCCATCTCTTTCGAAACGCCTTTTTGATTCAAAGATTTATCAGTTAAAGGTTTGCTGGATGGCTGAGCTCTAGTCTTTGTCGTTTTTGTCTTTTGTTCTTTGTTTTTGCTTTCCCTCATAGCCAAATTCCTGTCCGAGGTCTGCCTTGTTCCGGCAGACTGACGTTCAGCGCTGGCGATTTTGCTTTGTCTCGTGGGACCGATATCCGACGTTTTGTGTGCACACAACGGCCGTCCAAGATGACTGGAGGTTGTTGAGGTCACACCATGCCTGACCTCTGACCTGCCAGAGGCTGCGTCCCTTCTAGGAGGAAGGGTATCCCCGTTAGCAAACGACTGACAGAAATCTTCAGCTAGGGTTGATTTTTCGCTAAACATGCTGACAGTGGCATTGTTAGTATTGCTCTCTGAAGTCAGCTCGGTTTGTCCAGAACCCGTGAGCTCAGAACCATTTTGATTCCTGTGTGAGGCGCATTCTCCCTCCATGTCTCGTGGAGAACCAGCGGCCGTGTCAAAGAGATGAGCGGTGGCCGGCCCACACACGGCCATGGGCCGATACCTGGCCGGCCTTCCATGGCCTTTCTTTTCCGCAGGCATCTTCACTCTGCTCTGATTGGTTCTGGGTTCCGTCGTGGTGGAGATGAACTCTGATTCTGTAGAATCCGTGTCCTGATTACCAATGTTCTCTTGTTTGGTGATAGAGAGACGCTGGGTGTTCTTACTGGTCTTCTCGGATGTATCTTCTGCGATTCGTGCATCATTGTCCCCAACTTGTGTCCCCACAATGGCCGCATGGTCCCTGCCCTGTGTCCCTTCTTGTTGTAGCGTGTCAGTACCATGTTCCTTCTTTCCAAGCCGAGCTCTGAAGCGATTCAGGAACACCAGAAGTTGCTGCCGCTGAACTGAACCCTTTTCCACAGACTCCTGCGATGCCGGCTTTGCTGGGAAGGTTTGCTGCACCAAGGTTTGAACCGACATCACCGGAGGAAAAGCGTTGTTCTGCAAGCACTGCTGATAATCTTCAACAGCGGAGGGGTAGTCCACAACTGACGATTTGTTAGACTCTGGTCTTTTCTCACGACGCAAAGCGATCCTGGGTGGAGGCACAGAGAGACCTTGGGTGGCGGGTTCTGAGAGCAAGACCTGTGAGGAAACTTTCTGCTCCACACTTCCATCTCCTACAGTGGATTCCTCAGCTCCATGTCCTACCTTTCTGTGAGGGTCTGCTGATTTCAGGCAGAAGGGATTCGTAACGGGAGAAAGCGTTTTCAATGGTGGGGAAAACGGCACAGAAGCAGTCTTGGTTTGTTGAAGAGTTCCGTACAATTCGTTTTCTTCTTCACCTCTACTGGTTTTGTTGTCAGCATTCACTGCTCCAACGCTCGCCTTTCCTTGGTTTCCTGCAACATCTCCTGAAGACAAGGCTTTCCCTTCTTTGTTCAGACGACGTTTTGCTCGACTGATGGGCCGGCTGACCTTCACCTTGGTCTTCTCGTCCGACTCCTCCTCAGCCTCTTCGCGGCTCAAGTCGGCCATTTTGGATCGGGCAGCGATGTACATGGCCAGCTCCGTCTCCCAGGAAACGTCCTTGACCTCCGAGTTCTTCTTTTCGCTGGTTGACTGCCGCGGAGAGGTTTCCACTTCTGGAGATGTTACCGTGACCTCTTGACCTTTGAGCATGTCAGCCCAAAGGTTACCCGTCGCCTGTGACTTTCGGCTTGTCTTCGAGGTTTCAGCGTTTGCTGCACCAGAACTGCTATCTGCTGGTCTCTGGCTCTTTTTCTCACAGCCGTTCTTCAGGGAAAAGTCGAAAGATCTCTTGTTGGCGACGTCTTTTGGTGTTGAGGATGGAAAGTCACTGAGACGTCCCGATTTTCGTTCATGCAGTATGGCGAAGGTAACGCTTTTATCATGGTAGAAATAGTCTGTCTCTGAAACGTGTCCGTTTTCTTCGGCACTCAGTGGTGCTAAAATGTCGTCATACTGTGTGATGGGACGCTGGTGTTTTGTGCTAGAGGCAGCAATGGTGCCGCCCTGAGCCTTACACTGTGGTTGTGGTGAAGCGACGTCACTGGGTAGTGTGCTGTGACAGGGATTGGCATCACTGCTAACTGTAGCGGAGGTGCCACTATTCTGAGAGCTGTTCCCTTGGTCTTCTGCAGAGGAAGAGGAGGCTTCTTTGGGACGTGGATCTGAAGGGAAGGAATCAGTCAAGTCTCCAGATTGCTTTTCCACTTTGTTTGACTGCGCATACTGCAGGTGTGATGAAGAAGGTGGCGAGTCTCTAGAATCCTCTGCGACAGACTTTTCCTCACTAAGTTGTGGCTGGAAGGAAGAGCTGCCTGTTTTCTCTGAATCAGAGCAAACAACCTGGGTTTCTGACTGTGTGTCTGCAGAACACTGGTCGTCGTTTAGTGAATCTGTCTCTTCCGTACAAACTGTTGGTATATCTTGCAGCTTCTCCATGCAGTGTTCAGCCATCCCTGCGTTGTCATCTGACCATTTACAGTCACCATCTTTACCTACAAGTTGTGTGGAAGTTTCTTCTAATCCAACGTTTTTTTGGTCCAACGTTTTTGAAGTCTCTGGGTGGGCCAAGTTTAGCCAAATGTTCTCTCTGTCTTCTGGTTTATTTGTGCATGGCACAACCTCCGTTGTCCTCAGTTCATGGGGGTTCAGATCTTCACAGCTGGCTCCCTCATCACTGCAACGCTGCAAACCCTTGCCTTCTCCAGTCCTGTCTTCACTCGCTTCATCTTCTTTGTCTTCCTCTTTACTTCCCTCTTCTTTTTCCGCGTCTTCACAAGAAACAGTGGACTGCGGGAGTACACTGAAAACGTGGCCGACTTGTTGGTGACCATTGAACTCCGCTTTGTCTCCGCTAGGTTTGTTTGGAGAAACGTGGCCGACTTGTTGGTGACCATTGAATTCCGCTTTGTCTCCGCTAGGTTTGTTTGGAGAAACATGGCTGACTCGTCCTGAAGACTCCATGTGTCCATCACCAGCAGTCGGTTGGTCAACCTGTCTGTCTGTGTGCTGAGCGCTGTGTTCCGGTGGCACTGTGTGGTGGCCATCACCAGCAGTCAATTGGTCAACCTGTCTGTCTGTGTGCTGAGCGCTGTGTTCCGGTGGCACTGTGTGGTGGCTATTATCCAGCATGTCCGTGAAGGCATGATAATGCACAGTGCAGTCCCTTTGCAGTGTCACTGATGAAGAGCCGTGGCTGTTGTCTCCAAGTTGTGAATTGATTACGATGTTATTTTCTTGTCTCTCTGCCTGCTGATTCTCTGTGTTGTGGTGCTGTGATGAAGTAGACTCCTGCAGATCCTGGAGGTACCCATGCTGAGGCGTGGTGAGGATCTGCTCCGTGCTGACCACATCGTCCTGTTGTTGTGATGGTGGTGGTGGTGGAGGTTCCTGCAGATCCTGGAGGTACCCATGCTGAGGTGTGGTGAGGATCTGCTCTGTGCTGACCACATCATCCAGGTTGACCGTCAACTGCCGCTGAACCAGGTCCGTGGGGATGGGGTCTGAAACAAACGTTCACATTCTTTTAGCTACACTGCCTTACCTTTTATACACAGTACTGAAGAGTTACTGTACTATATACTAACTGAACCATCACAAACACAAATGAATTCAGAACACTTCAGTTCTGCTCTCTAACTTTAACTCTGACAGTAACCGTGTGCTCCCCGACAGCTTTATCTGCCAGACACCACCCCAGCCTGGGAAAAGGGAAACAAGTACTTCTTGCCTGCCGGTTTGTTGGGTGCAGGCGCTGGTAGCCGCACTGTTCTACCCATCAATTGTTCACAACAAAATCAGCTAACCTAAACAATCTGTGCTCCAAGTCACTGGGATGGGGCATGGAACAAACCATTGTCAACACAAAGGAATTAAACCCTTCAGAGTTGTGCCATCTACAATGTCAAGTTTACTCTCAGCTGTTCCTGCGCCACTCCTTTGCTACTCATGTAACCAATACATGCGGTTACTTAAATATCATCACCATCACCATGGCGACACTAATCAGTGATATTTTACCATAACATTTACCTGGTATTGGTAACAGCCGTGTTCCAACGCTGTGCTCTATCTTGTGCAGATCTATCATCTCCTGCCCATCGCTGATGATGGTCACCCCCGCCCCGTAACTACCTGTAACATGCACTGCATCATTAACTGTAGCTTCATGACAAAACAGCAAACTGCAAACAGCACAGCAAACAGCAGGTATTATTAAACCTTCACACTGACACCATAGTTCCTTATAACATGCACTGCATCGTTAATAGCTTCATGACATCACAGCAAACAGCAGGTATTATTAAACCTTCACACTGACACCATAGTTCCCTATAACATGTATTGCATCGTTAATAGCTTCATGACAGCACAGCAAACAGCAGGTATTATTAAACCTTCACACTGACACCATAGTTCCCTATAACATGCACTGCATCATTAATAGCTTCAGGACATCACAGCAAACAGCAGGTATTAAAAAAAAACTATTATTAAACCTTCACACTGACACCATAGCTCCCTGTAACATGTATTGCATCATTAACTACCATATTTTATGGACTACTACTAGTACTAGCGCAACGCCGAGTACCAGTAACGCCTAGTAACGGTAACGCCTAGTAACAGTAATGCCAAGTACTGGTAACGCTGAGTACAGAAAATTTGAAGCGATTTGGTTAAGAAATGGTGGAGTTATAAGGCCCCGTTTCCCATTGACGCTGCTCTGAGAGTGATGCGCTCTCCCTAGTAACGGTAACGCCAAGTACTGGTAACGCTGAGTACAGCAAATTTGAAACGATTCGGATAAGAAAAGGCGGAGTTATAAGGCCCCGTTTCGCGTTGGTGCTGCTCTGAGAGTGATGCGCTCTCCCTAGTAACGGTAACGCCTAGTAACGGTAACGCCAAGTACTGGTAACGCTGAGTACAGCAAATTTGAAGCGATTTCGTTAAGAAACGGCAGAGTTATAAGGCCCCGTTTCCCGTTGGCGCTGCTCTGAGAGTGACACGCTCTCCCGATTTTCTTCAAATTTGCTGGCAGGGGTTGCCCCGGTGACAGCAAGCCTGACAGCAAATTTGACGCGATTCGGTTGCAAACCGGCGGAGTTATAAGGCCTGTTTTGCATCATGCTGCTGTTATGCGCCTAAGTAATCGATTCGCTTCCGATTTGGCACATTGATAGTCACCGTCCCCGGTCATATATCTGCCAAATTTGAAGGCATTCGTTCCAGAAATACCGGAGATACGGGCGCCGAAAGGCCGGCGGATGCGCGTTTCGCGCATTTGCAAAACTGCGCAAATGACACGGCCGCCTCGGTTGCAAATTTGAAGCGAATCCGTGGAAAAACGGCGGAGTTATAAGGCCCGTTTTGTGTTTCAGACAGACAGACACACACACACACACACGGACGGACACTTGGCTTTTTACTATATAAGGCGCACCTCAAAAATCAGATTTTAAAAACTCTATTTCCTTACTATATTATCAGTCACATTATAAGGCGCAGGCAATAATCTTCACAGACACCCGTTTGATGTCGGGGCCTAGAGAGTAGAGTCAAGGAGCACGCCAACCAAATCATCCAGTGCGGCCAATCCTGCGCTCACAGGTCTTATGGTCCATGCAGAGACACCTACCCCAGTGCGGCCAATCCTGCGCTCACAGGTCTTATGGTCCATGCAGAGACACCTACCCCAGTGCGGCCAATCCTGCGCTCTAGGTCTTATGGTCCATGCAGAGACGCCTACCCCAGTGCGGCCAATCCTGCGCTCACAGGTCTTATGGTCCATGCAGAGACACCTACCCCAGTGCGGCCAATCCTGTGCTCATAGGTCTTATGGTCCATGCAGAGACACCTACCCCAGTGCGGCCAATCCTGTGCTCATAGGTCTTATGGTCCATGCAGAGACACCTACCCCAGTGCGGCCAATCCTGCGCTCATAGGTCTTATGGTCCATGCAGAGACACCTACCCCAGTGCGGCCAATCCTGCGCTCACAGGTCTTATGGTCCATGCAGAGACGCCTACCCCAGTGCGGCCAATCCTGTGCTCATAGGTCTTATGGTCCATGCAGAGACACCTACCCCAGTGCGGCCAATCCTGTGCTCATAGGTCTTATGGTCCATGCAGAGACACCTACCCCAGTGCGGCCAATCCTGCGCTCATAGGTCTTATGGTCCATGCAGAGACACCTACCCCAGTGCGGCCAATCCTGCGCTCATAGGTCTTATGGTCCATGCAGAGACGCCTACCCCAGTGCGGCCAATCCTGCGCTCATAGGTCTTATGGTCCATGCAGAGACACCTACCCCAGTGCGGCCAATCCTGTGCTCATAGGTCTTATGGTCCATGCAGAGACGCCTACCCCAGTGCGGCCAATCCTGCGCTCATAGGTCTTATGGTCCATGCAGAGACGCCTACCCCAGTGCGGCCAATCCTGCGCTCATAGGTCTTATGGTCCATGCAGAGACGCCTACCCCAGTGCGGCCAATCCTGCGCTCATAGGTCTTATGGTCCATGCAGAGACACCTACCCCAGTGCGGCCAATCCTGCGCTCATAGGTCTTATGGTCCATGCAGAGACGCCTACCCCAGTGCGGCCAATCCTGTGCTCACAGGTCTTATGGTCCATGCAGAGACACCTACCCCAGTGCGGCCAATCCTGTGCTCACAGGTCTTATGGTCCATGCAGAGACGCCTACCCCAGTGCGGCCAATCCTGTGCTCACAGGTCTTATGGTCCATGCAGAGACACCTACCCCAGTGCGGCCAATCCTGTGCTCACAGGTCTTATGGTCCATGCAGAGACGCCTACCCCAGTGCGGCCAATCCTGTGCTCACAGGTCTTATGGTCCATGCAGAGACGCCTACCCCAGTGCGGCCAATCCTGCGCTCATAGGTCTTATGGTCCATGCAGAGACACCTACCCCAGTGCGGCCAATCCTGCGCTCTAGGTCTTATGGTCCATGCAGAGACACCTACCCCAGTGCGGCCAATCCTGTGCTCATAGGTCTTATGGTCCATGCAGAGACACCTACCCCAGTGCGGCCAATCCTGCGCTCATAGGTCTTATGGTCCATGCAGAGACACCTACCCCAGTGCGGCCAATCCTGTGCTCATAGGTCTTATGGTCCATGCAGAGACGCCTACCCCAGTGCGGCCAATCCTGCGCTCACAGGTCTTATGGTCCATGAAGAGACGCCTACCCCAGTTTTCAATTTTGAGGAACGAAAACCTTAAGATTCCGGAATTACCGAGATTTTTTGGAGCATGTCAAGAAAATGCAGCTTACTTGTTACCATCACGATGTGGTTCCTCTTGCTGTGCCAATCCACAAGGGCAAAGTTCACAACATGTAGCAACATCGATCTTTTGCATCTTCCATAGCTTCTTTTGCATGTTTGGGATCGCTCGACAGCTGCTTTCTTCGTTGGGGCAGAAAAAATTCATCAAGTTATGCCGTCAGAATTCCTTATCGCTTAGCGTGTGCCGCCATATTTAAAAGCTTTCCACAAAAAAGAAATAACATCAGACACTCCAAAGACTTCAACAATGGTTGCCATCCACAACTTTGGCAGTTTAGAATGTCTCTTCTATCAGGGCTGCCTACGCCCTGTTGCACGTTCCAGGGATAAACACCACAGCGTCATGCGTCATGCAGTACATTTCCTGATCTAGCAACTCTGGAGTTTAGAATCTCTCTTATATCAGGGCTGCCTACGCTCTGTTGCACGTTCCAGGGACAAACATCACACATGCGTCATGCAGTATATTTCCTGATCTAGCAACTCTGGAGTTGGGGGTCATCTTTTTGATGCTTTTCTGTGCCAGTGTGCTTCTATAGTCAAGACCCTTTGTAGTTCAATAACTGTGAGTAATATGTCTGTTAACAACATTTCAACATTCCTGTTGTTTTGGGCGTTCCTGTAATCAATAGCAAGATTAGCCAACAAGACAAGTGAGTGGTGTACAACATTTTGATTTAATGTAGAAAGAAAACAACACCCAAACGCCCATGATTGTAGCCTTGTAATATTTTGGAATACCTTTATCGAACACCAACCATGGACTTGACGTAAGCATTGTAACTACGCAACAAAAGAGATGTAAGTATTAAAATTCTGATTCAACCGAGTTTCCAGGGACACCAGACAGAAAAGTGGATTCCAGGGGCAGGGTGCCCTTTTTAACTATTTCCAGGGACAAACACCACTTAGAGGGGATGGTAGGCAGCCCTGTTATATTCATCTACTGGAACAGGCAGCAAAGTCATATTTTTGGAACATCACCACCGATTTTCTGGGACAAATATGGATGTGATGGTAGACATCTCTGGTCCATGGTTACATTATGAGACAGACAGACAGACTGACACACTGACAGACAGACACACTAACCAAATCGCCCAGCGCGGCCAATCCTGTGCAGGTAGGTCTCATGGTCCATGGGTAGATCCAGGTTGATCACCAGGTTGACTTGATCGGCATCAATGCCTCTGGATGTCTGAAACATCACAGGAAACACCTTCCTTATTTCTGACACAACAAAGAGCGTTGTTGATCAGCATCAATGCCTCTGGACGTCTGGAACATCACAGGAAACACCTTCCTTATTTCTGACACAACAAAGAGCGTTGCTGATCAGCATCAATGCCTCTGGATGTCTGGAACATCACAGGAAACACCTTCCTTATTTCTGACACAACAAAGAGCGTTGTTGATCAGCATCAATGCCTCTGGACGTCTGGAACATCACAGGAAACACCTTCCTTATTTCTGACACAACAAAGAGCGTTGCCGTGTCTCAGGATGTCTCAAATCACACTGCATACTGTGGGGCAGTGGGTGGATGCCTCGTGCCTCCATATGGGGACCTGGATGCCTACACACCCTCCATGAGTCTCTCCCAGTGGGACCCCATCCTTCTGGAAGTTCTGTGCTTGTAACTTCCTCTAATCTGCCACTCTCTTTGGCTATGCCTTTTCCCTTTGCTTTCTATCATCTACTATCTTTCTGGCCCATTCTCCTGCTTTTTTCCAAAAACATCTTCCAAATAAGTTTTCTCCTTTGAGCTCCTGCTGTACGCAGCGGGGAGACCAGTGAAAACTGAACACACCTTACCCATTGTGGCCAAATGGCCTGGGAACGCAGAAGAACAACACTAAATACTGCATTGTCACTGTCCTTAATGACCATATGATTGTACACTAAAAAAATACCACAACCCTACACAAAACATATGATGATGAAAAAACAAAATAACAATACATTTTCGTCCTGAAAAGGCCTTTTCAAAGGAATGAAGGACGCGACTTGTTTGTGCACAATGATTGGAGGAATGAATGACGTATGGATCATGTATAACGGAAGAATGAGTTCAGAAATTCTGAAAGATAGTAATCACTCTCCCTGTTACTCTTCCCCTCCTATTTCCCTATTCAGTCTATCTTTCTCAGTCTCTCCTGTCTTTCTTTGTCTCTCTCTCTCTCTTTTCTACACACCAACAATACTGGAGTTTCTACATTGGGCCACTTGTTCACCATGTCATAAACGCTGCAGTGGCATTTCCTAGACTTGTGTGTGAAAAGTTGTCACAGCAGCAGCATGACTTTTCACAACACAAACCAACTGATACATGCAGTAGGTTTATCTGCCATGCACTGCTCAACATAAACCAACTGATACACGCAGTAGGTTTATCTGCCATGCACTGCTCAACATAAACCAACTGATACATGCAGTAGGTTTATCTGCCATGCACTGCTCAACATAAACCAACTGATCAACGCAGTAGGTTTATCTGCCATGCACTGCTCAACACAAACCAACTGATAAACGCAGTAGGTTTATCTGCCATGCACTGCTCAACACAAACCAACTGATACACGTACGCACGCAGTAGGTTTATCTGCCATGCACTGCTCAACACAAACCAACTGATACATGCAGTAGGTTTATCTGCCATGCACTGCTCAACACAAACCAACTGATACAACACAGTAGGTTTATCTGCCATGCACTGCTCAACACAAACCAACTGATACACACAGTAGGTTTATCTGCCATGCACTGCTCAACATTTACCAACTGATAAAGATGCAGTAGGTTTATCTGCCATGCACTGCTCAACATAAACCAACTGATACATGCAGTAGGTTTATCTGCCATGCACTGCTCAACATAAACCAACTGATGGCAACTGCAGTAGGTTTATCTGCCATGCACTGCTCAACACAAACCAACTGATAAACACTGTAGGTTTATCTGCCATGCACTGCTCAACACAAACCAACTGATACATGCAGTAGGTTTATCTGCCATGCACTCTTCAACACAAACCAACTGATAAACACAGTAGGTTTATCTGCCATGCACTGCTCAACCAACCCCACGACACACATATTCCAGGACATCTATCCACACATACACAACCCCATTCTCATACAGCTCCCCCACGCTCACACACTGTCTCTTTCACCACACACATACAGAGAAACACAGAACAGACAGACAGACATACCAGATCGGTGGATATCAGCACTCTACAGCTGTATGTCTTCAGCTGGGTGATGGCATTGATTCGCTGTTTCTGGTCCAGGCAGCCGGCAATGCATGTCGTGGGCCAGCCCTGGGCACTCAGCTCACTCTGCAAGTTCTGTGCCCTGTACAAAAATAAGAGAAAACAACAACAAAACATAGATATATATACAAAGTATTACCATATGAAAAAGACAATTCTTGCCTTCTTCTTCATCAATTGCTTAGACAGTTTCCTGTCGTTGTGAGTGCAGACACGCCATGCTACCGATATGTGCCTAATTTATTATTTAAACTAGGAAATAGGCCCAGCAAGTCCGTCTTTGGCTGGAGAAAAGCTTTGTAAGAGTTTCTAGAACAAAGGCGAGAGAATGGACCAGTAAGACAGAAAGAAAGTAGGCAAAGGGAAAGGCAGAGTCAAAGGGAGTGACAGAATAGATGAAGTTACAAGCACAGAACTTCCAGATGGAAGGGCCTGGGGAACTATTTGTACAAAAGACCTCCCCCATGGGTGGGTGTGTGTGACAAATATCATAATCATCATCACTATATACCGTGTCTGCCAGTTGGAGAAGATGAGGCACTGGTGACACTGGACAACAGATATTACTATCCTTATTACTACTATCATCATTATAGTTAATATACTGTGTCTGCCAGTTGGAGAAGATGAGGCACTGGTTGAAGGTGACACTGGACAACAGATATTACTATCCTTATTACTATTATCATTATTATAGTTAATATACTGTGTCTGCCAGTTGGAGAAGATGAGGCACTGGTTGAAGGTGACACTGGACAACAGATATTACTATCCTTATTACTATTATCATTATTATAGTTAATATACTGTGTCTGCCAGTTGGAGAAGATGAGGCACTGGTTGAAGGTGACACTGGACAACAGATATTACTATCCTTATTACTATTATCATTATTATAGTTAATATACTGTGTCTGCCAGTTGGAGAAGATGAGGCACTGGTTGAAGGTGACACTGGACAACAGATATTACTATCCTTATTACTATTATCATTATTATAGTTAATATACCGTGTCTGCCAGTTGGAGAAGATGAGGCACTGGTTGAAGGTGACACTGGACAACAGATATTACTATCCTTATTACTATTATCATTATTATAGTTAATATACCGTGTCTGCCAGTTGGAGAAGATGAGGCACTGGTTGAAGGTGACACTGGACAACAGATATTACTATCCTTATTACTATTATCATTATTATAGTTAATATACCGTGTCTGCCAGTTGGAGAAGATGAGGCACTGGTTGAAGGTGACACTGGACAACAGATATTACTATCCTTATTACTATTATCATTATTATAGTTAATATACCGTGTCTGCCAGTTGGAGAAGATGAGGCACTGGTTGAAGGTGACACTGGACAACAGATGGACCACGACGGCCGTCTTGGCTTCAAACTGTCTGTGAGGCAGAGGGTGGCTGGGTACTGTGATGTAATACTGCTTGATGCCTGTAACATCATCATCATCATCATCACTGTCATCATCGTCACCATCATCATAATCACTGTCATCATCATCATCATCGTCTTGGCTTCAAACTGTCTGTGAGGCAGAGGGTGGCTGGGTACTGTGATGTAATACTGCTTGATGCCTATAACATCATCATCATCATCATCACTGTCATCATCGTCACCATCATTATCATCACTGTCATCATCATCATCATCGTCTTGGCCTCAAACTGTCTGTGAGGCAGAGGGTGGCTGGGTACTGTGATGTAATACTGCTTGATGCCTGTAACATCATCATCACTGTCATCATCATCATCATCATCACTGTCATCATCGTCACCATCATCATCATCATCATCATCATCGTCTTAGCTTGAAACTGTCTGTGAGGCAGAGGGTGGCTGGGTACTGTGATGTAATACTGCTTGATGCCTGTAACATCATCATCATCACTGTCATCATCATCATCATCACTGTCATCATCATCATCGTCAGTTTTGTTTTTCTTATCTTAAAATTTATGAACTAATAATACTGTACTCTCTTTCATAACAAACACAGATGATACTAAAATGAACTAATAATACTGTGCTCTCTTTATCATCATCACTGTCGTCATCATTATCAAGAATAGAAGCTCTGTATTTTATAATTGTACGCCTATGAGGCCTAATTGATAGGTTTAAGCAAGAGGTTAACATGTCTGACCAATGCATTAAGATTTGAAAAATTAAAAAACTAATAAAATAAAGGTTCCCGCATCTCACCCAGTAGCGTGGGGTCGGAGATGTTGAGTCTGACAAAGGTGGGGTTCCTCATGTACAGGGTCACATGACTGGCAAGGTATTCTGGGTAGGTGGCAGACAGCGCTAGCATCTGTTTGTTGTCCGGCAGGGCAGAGTAAATCCAGCTGAACAAAATTCAGACGCATAAAAATGTTTTCACTATGTAGCAGTTAATAGATGTAGAACAGTTTGTCACTATTATTATTATCATTACTAGCAATCGCCCCGTGGCAGTTAATTCCCGTGGCAGTCTTAACCCCATGGCAGTATTGAACAATACTGGAGGCAATGCCCGGAGGCAGTGCTAAACCAGTAAAGTCCCGATTTTTTAATAATACAGATACGTGTAGTGTCATCCCCTTGTAATCTCCACTGCCCCCTCCCCCCCACCATCCCTCCGCCCACCCACCCACCCACCCCCTACCCCACCCATAACCAGCTGGCTGACCTACTTGTCACCCCAGCACGTGTGAACCATGGTCTCATGCCCACAGCAGTCCCCCCCCCCCCCTTTAATAACAGCACGTTTGGACATATGTCGTTTCGCCTAGTGAGCGAAACTGTAAATTGGTGCATATCGCGCGCATTCATGAACGGATGCTGTTCAAATTTCCTGCCATGCTTTGCCCGGGTCATAGCAAGCCTGACAGCAAATTTGAGGCGATTCGGTTAAGAAACGGCGGAATTATTCGTGAAAAAGTGAAGCGGCGTCTAGCGCATGCGTTTCTGAACCGATTCGCTTTCAGTTTGGCACACGGATAGTCCCCGGCCCCGGTCATCTTCCTGCCAAATTCGAAGGCAATCGGCCCAGAAACGCTGGAGATACGGGTGCCGAGAGGCCGGCGGATGCGCGTTTCGCGCATTTGCGAAACCGCGCAAATGACACGGCCGCCTCGGTTGCCGTTGCCATCGCCCCGTTAGGGCTCACAGCAAATTTGAAGCGATTCGGTCGAAAAACGGCGGAGTTATAAGGCCCGTTTTGTGTTTCACACACACACACACACACACACACACACACGGATGGACAGTTGGCTTTTTACTATATGATGCCACAGTGTTGATTCTGACGCACATATGTCCGTCCATGACGCAGAAGAATATGTTTTTTCTTCTTCTTCTTCCTTCTTTTTTCCCCTACTTTTTCGTGTGCTTTCTTTGTTTCTTTCCTTCTCTTTTTTTTTCCTTTACCCCCCCCCCCCCCCCCATCTCTCTATTTTCTCCTCCAGCTTCCTCAATTATTTCTGCATCATGTCCATTGTCCTCCTCATAATTTTAGCTGTCCGTAGCTGCCAATTGTTTTCCCCATACAGCTCATTCCTAGTCCCTACCCTGGGCCCCAGCCCGGATTGTCCGGCCGCAGGACCCCGAAACCGGCGGTCCATGGGGAGCGATCAATGTAAGGCCAGCCAGTGACACTCTACCCCCATGCAGCTCATTCCTAGTCCCTACCCTGGACCCCAGCCCGGATTGTCCGGTCGCAGGACCCAGAAACCGGCGGTCCATGGGGAGCGATCAATGTAAGGCCGTCCAGTGGCAACCACCAGAGGAGACACTGCACTGCCATCTGAAGCACTGAATTTCAGGCTTCTCTAAACGTAGCAAGTTTTCACCCAAAACAGGTTTTTTTTAAAATGTTCAGAAACTATAGAGACCCCTAAAATATGCAGGTGACCAACTTAAAAATGAAGATACATATTTTGTGCACTGAGTTTGGCCCCCTGATTTCCAGGCTGAAGTTGTTTTCATCCATCAATTCACCAGCTTAATCTGAAAGAACAAGTGCGCTTACCGATCATGAAAGGATTAGAATTTAAAGTTGAAATCATTCCTCTTGTAGTCGTACATGTCCGTAACATATCTATATAACCACAATATGTCTACATGCACATCACAATCTGTTTCTAATAATCAAAGATGTAAAATACAACTGACTTGATCTGCGGCTGAAATCCTTCCTCCAGTAGTTTGTCAGCCTCGTCCAAGACAAACAGGCGAATGCTTTCCGTCTTCAGTAGGCCTTGCTCGATCAGGCTTTGAATACGACCTGTCACGAAATTAAGACAATATTAATAATATCAATACAAAATTAATAAATAACACAATACAACACAAACAGTCAAATGTTCTGCGTCTTCAGTAGGCCTTGCTCGATCAAGCTTTGAATATGACCTGTCAGCACATAATTAAGAAAATATTAATAATATCAATACAATATTAATAAATAATAAAGTACATTCAACACAGTCAAATGTTCTGCATCTTCAGTAGGCCTTGCTCAATCAGGCTTTGTATTCGACCTGTCACAAATACAACACAGAATATCTTAAAATATTGAACAACAAAACCCTGTACATTGGCTCAAAAAACAAAACAACACTCTACCTTGGCACAGTGACGAGCTTGACCGTCAAAAGAACAATTGCTCTACGGAAAATGTCACAGATATTATGAAACTGCTCACAAGTTATCATTTAAATTTAAATTTAAGGCACATTTTTTACCTCAAAATAAAATTGGTCCCAATAAATTTCATTTTGACTATGTGCTAAGATCAGCAAAATGGACAGTTTATATGGTAATATACAAAATCACACAATAGAAAACGCTACTTGATGTGCCACAACATAGTACAACACAATACAACGTACCAGGAGTGCCGACAGCAATGTGACATAACTGCACTTTTTTCTTGTCCTCATGAACTGGCATTCCACCGATGAAGGTGTGGCACTTCAGGGCCGGCATGGCACTGCCCAGAGAGCGCATCACCTCCCAGATCTGCAGGGCAATTTCCCTGGTGGGGGCCAACACCAGAACCTGAAAGTTCAATCCATATTCCATCCATATTAACTACATTATTAATACATTCATATCACTGAAAGTTCAATCAATATTCCATCAATAGAATCTACATTTAAATTAAGTTCAATGAACATACCATCACTATTTAATATCTACATTACATTAAGTTCAATGAGCATACTATCACTATTAAGATCTACATTACACTAAGTTCAATGAACATACCATCACTATTATCTACATTTAGATTAAGTTCAATGAACATACCATCAATATTATCTACATTACACTAAGTTCAATGAACACACCATCAATATTATCTACATTACACTAAGTTCAATGAACACACCATCACTATTATCTACATTACACTAAGTTCAATGAACATACCATCACTATTACCTACATTACACTAAGTTCAATGAACATACCATCAATATTATCTATATTACACTAAGTTCAATGAACACACCATCAATATTATCTACATTACACTAAGTTCAATGAACATACCATCAATATTATCTACATTACACTAAGTTCAATGAACACACCATCACTATTATCTACATTACACTAAGTTCAATGAACATACCATCAATATTATCTACATTACACTAAGTTCAATGAACACACCATCACTATTATCTACATTACACTAAGTTCAATGAACATACCATCAATATTATCTACATTACACTAAGTTCAATGAACACACCATCACTATTACAGGTCTACATTACATTAAGTTCAATGAACATACCATCAATATTATCTATATTACACTAAGTTCAATGAACACACCATCAATATTATCTACATTACACTAAGTTCAATGAACACACCATCAATATTATCTACATTACACTAAGTTCTATGAACATACCATCAATAGTATCTACATTACACTAAGTTCAATGAACACACAGGTCTTCCCCGTCCCTGACTTGGCACCTACCTGAGTGGAGCGTGCAGAGGGTTCAACCATCTCCAGGGCCACCACAGAGAACACACAGGTCTTCTCCGTCCCTGACTTGGCACCTACCTGAGTGGACTGTGCAGAGGGTTCAACCATCTCCAGGGCCACCACAGAGAACACACAGGTCTTCCCCGTCCCTGACTTGGCACCTACCTGAGTGGACTGTGCAGAGGGTTCAACCATCTCCAGGGCCACCACAGAGAACACACAGGTCTTCCCCGTCCCTGACTTGGCACCTACCTGAGTGGACTGTGCAGAGGGTTCAACCATCTCCAGGGCCACCACAGAGAACACACAGGTCTTCCCCGTCCCTGACTTGGCACCTACCTGAGTGGACTGTGCAGAGGGTTCAACCATCTCCAGGGCCACCACAGAGAACACACAGGTCTTCCCCGTCCCTGACTTGGCACCTACCTGAGTGGACTGTGCAGAGGGTTCAACCATCTCCAGGGCCACCACAGAGAACACACAGGTCTTCCCCGTCCCTGACTTGGCACCTACCTGAGTGGACTGTGCAGAGGGTTCAACCATCTCCAGGGCCACCACAGAGAACACACAGGTCTTCCCCGTCCCTGACTTGGCACCTACCTGAGTGGACTGTGCAGAGGGTTCAACCATCTCCAGGGCCACCACAGAGAACACACAGGTCTTCCCCGTCCCTGACTTGGCACCTACCTGAGTGGAGCGTGCAGAGGGTTCAACCATCTCCAGGGCCACCACAGAGAACACACAGGTCTTCCCCGTCCCTGACTTGGCACCTACCTGAGTGGACTGTGCAGAGGGTTCAACCATCTCCAGGGCCACCACAGAGAACACACAGGTTTTCCCCGTCCCTGACTTGGCCTGCACGATCAGGTCTGCACACGGAGAAAACAATTCACTAGTCCTACTCCTGGTGTGCCTTGCATTTTACTAGCTAGTGCATGAATTTCATTATAAGTAGTAGTAGTAGTAGTCACATAAGTTGTTGCTGATTGCTATGTGCATTTTTACCAGCCAAACGAAGTCTGACCGGTATTGTTTTGTCTGCTCATGTTATTGGATTTTTGTTTCATGTTTTTATTCCATTTCAGTTCTATGTAAAGCGCCCTGTAGCCTACATAGTAGCATGGGTGCTATATAAATTTTAATTATTATTATTATTATTAATCCTTAAGTTAATTACAGTAAAGTAGAATAGCACAAAAATCACAAGGTTAGGAATAGGATTAAGATTTGATCACAATGGTTTTGTTCTTCTTTAGCTTGTTATCCGTGGCCACAATCACAAACACACCTACTAGGCAGTACTAGTACTACCATTGTGCAAGATTTACAACAGAGAGTTTTTCTTTTTTTCCAACAGCTGTAGTGGAATACTCCGAATAGAACCGACTTCTACAAAGGCAATAACATCAGACACGGATCTGACACACACACACACACACCCTTTTCCCCTGTCCCTTCCATACCTTCTTCTTGTAATGTCTACCTGCCGTTTATTGGCAATTATTTACATATACAGGGGTTCAAAAACAAAGATGCACAGCACGGGATGAGATAGGATGTGAGAAATATATTAGATTTATAGTATAACAGAGCTTAATCTAGGATTTCTGAAAAAGGGGGGCAGTGCCCCCCTCATATCAAAAAAAGGGGGGCACTCCCCCCTTTCCAACCCCACATCACATACATAAGAACCAGTACCTCCCCCACCCTCGTACACAGACTTCATCAGCCACGGCTTCACACTCGCTTGGAACAGGATTTTTTTTTCTTTTACTAGTTTGCCTCCGCGAAAATCAAAATCAAACAGGGTCCCTGCCTGCTTCATTTTTAAGAACATTCAAGATGGCGGCCGAAACTCTCGCAACTTCCTGTCGGTAGAACGAGAAGAACGCGATTAGTTGATTAACACTAACATTTTGTCAAGAACCAATGAAATGTCGAGAAATCCTTCACTCCTGCTCGATACTTTTAGTTTGTCAAGACGACGGGTTTAACAGACGTCGAAGGTCTTCCCGCATAGATTGGTAAAAACTGCGGGCCGTTCTGCAAATGTGCGGGACTCGGCCCACTCCCCGCGCCGATTATCACGGGAAGGAACAAAATTTTGGGGGATTTTACCAATCCCGCGCTCTAGATTAAGCTCTGGTATAACCGTCCCCTCCAGGCTTCCTTCCCTGTCTCCACCCCTCCCCCTGCCCATGTGCTGTCCACCCTTTGAGTTTGCCCCGGCACAAGACGAGGAGCCAGGAAATCCAACACCAAGGCGTACGATGTACCATCCTGTCTTACACTATATAATTAGGAAAAATGTCCTTCTCCCCCCGGACAATTCCAGACTGGAACATGCTTCCCCAGGACACGGTGGAAGCTGAGTCCTTGGACCTCTTCAGGTCCAGACTCAGCTCCCAAATCTGATTCGACCACCGCCACTCCTGCCCCCTCCCCTCTGTCTCCATAAAAGTTCCCATGCTCCCCCGGCCCCCCAGTTTTTTCGTTTTCTCTCTTCTGGTCTGGCGACTGTGAAATCGGCCCGGCATTAAGCTGGGTTGGGGCCGGACTAGGCGTTTACCGGTTTAGCCTGTCCAGCAGCTCCACTAAAGCTGGGCACATCAGACTAGGGACACTGTTCTGTACATTTTTCTTGGCATCCCTCCCCCGTCCCCTCTTCTGTTTCTTATGACGTTATGTTCTGTTTACTATATTTATTTTTCTTCCTTGCTGTGACTTAGCTGTGCGCACGACCAACAGGTTTTTTCCTCTTCCAACATCGGCAGAATCTTCAATTTGATGAAGGAGGCTGATTAATAGGAATTATAATAATAAGAAAGTAGAAGCCTAAAAGTAAATCTAAAAGTAGAATGCTGTATGAAAGAAGAACTAAACCTTTGCCCACGACTTACCCAGTCCACACCTGCCCAGGGGTATGGCTTTCAGCTGGATCGGGGACGGCCTTTCAAAGCCTGCATTCTTCAGACCGTTCAGCACTGCCTTGGACAGTAACAAACTGCCAAAATCCACCGTCTCCGAAATTAGCACGTCGTTCGTCCTCGCTCTTTCTGCCAATTTGTGAGCTACCGCCATGATCCTTTTGGTGATAGAACCAATAGTAATCTGAGTGATAAGTTTCTTTCACGTCTATTTAATGGTTCTTGGTTTTAACCCTCTTTTCTTTGATGTTTTCATACACTTTATGTCAGTTCTGTCTCACCCGTGGTGTTTTCGTAGAGATCACGAACCAAAATGCTGTTCCACACTGATGGGCTAAATCTAACAATTCATAGTTTCAAACCGTTTCGAGACATGATACATATGCGAATGACAGCTTAAGAACGAAATTGTAAGGTGTCCTTACAAAACTGAACCAGGCTTTCTTTGAAAACGATAATATTTCAAATTCATGCATTCAAATCAACGTGTTTCTTGCTTGGATTACTTTTTTTCCTTCATAAAAT
>CM065687.1:62178804-62181304 GCA_017654935.2 Phymorhynchus buccinoides
TAGGACGGCCAGCGACCATTAATATCAGCCCTAGGACGGCCAGCGACCATTAATATCAGCCCTAGGACGGCCAGCGACCATTAATATCAGCCCTAGGACGGCCAGCGACCATTAATATCAGCCCTAGGACGGCCAGCGACCATTAATATCAGCCCTAGGACGGCCAGCGACCATTAATATCAGCCCTAGGACGGCCAGCGACCATTAATATCAGCCCTAGGACGGCCAGCGACCATTAATATCAGCCCTAGGACGGCCAGCGACCATTAATATCAGCCCTAGGACGGCCAGCGACCATTAATATCAGCCCTAGGACGGCCAGCGACCATTAATATCAGCCCTAGGACGGCCAGCGACCATTAATATCAGCCCTAGGACGGCCAGCGACCATTAATATCAGCCCTAGGACGGCCAGCGACCATTAATATCAGCCCTAGGACGGCCAGCGACCATTAATATCAGCCCTAGGACGGCCAGCGACCATTAATATCAGCCCTAGGACGGCCAGCGACCATTAATATCAGCCCTAGGACGGCCAGCGACCATTAATATCAGCCCTAGGACGGCCAGCGACCATTAATATCAGCCCTAGGACGGCCAGCGACCATTAATATCAGCCCTAGGACGGCCAGCGACCATTAATATCAGCCCTAGGACGGCCAGCGAAGCGGGGGCTGATGAATGACAGCACCTGCACTTCCTTACCAACCTCTCCTCAGCAACACCGATGCCAGCGACAGCCAAGGCATCAAGGTGAAGGCCAAGACTCAGACGTCTGTCGGAAGGAATCAACACAGAACGCGGACCACGTCAGTGAGACAACAACACCAGAATCGCCCCGTGAACTGAGGACCGTCTGCCATAGGATCCGTGAGACAACACCACCAGAATCGCCCCGTGAACTGAGGACCGTCTGCCATAGGATCCGTGAGACAACACCACCAGAATCGCCCCGTGAACTGAGGACCGTCTGCCATAGGATCCGTGAGACAACACCACCAGAATCGCCCCGTGAACTGAGGACCGTCTGCCATAGGATCCGTGAGACAACACCACCAGAATCGCCCCGTGAACTGAGGACCGTCTGCCATAGGATCCGTGAGACAACTCCACCAGAATCTGGAGGCCACCTGCCGTTGTCAGAAAACAGTCTCCTTCCTTCACCTCCACCTCATCATCACTCCTCCTCATCCCGGATCCCAGGAAGCCTTGAGACGATGTGTCTTTAAGGGCCAAGGGCTAATGGGACGTTAATCTCACCATCAACGCCGAGCATTGTCTATCTGCTTTTAATTTGGACAGATGGCAGGGAGTTTTATTTGTCATGGACTAAAGAAATATACCTTAAATGTTTAGCATTAAACGAGATTGCCCTAATTTTATAACCGAGTAATTATAATGATTTTTTTGTCACCGTGCAAAGTAGCCTCACAACTGTTCTTGATGGATTAATAATATCAACCACGAGCCGTGTTCCATTCTTCTGTTCAGTCATTGTTTGAACTGAGCTGTCTGAAATTGAGAGAGAGAGAGAGAGAGAGAGAGAGAGAGAGAGAGAGAGAGAGAGAGAGAGAGAGAGAGAGAGAGAGAGAGAGAGAGAGAGAGAGAGAGAGAGAGAGAGAGAGAGAGAGAGAGAGACAGGGAGAGAGAGAGAGAGAGAGAGAGAGACAGGGAGAGAGAGAGAGAGAGAGAGAGAGAGAGAGAGAGAGAGAGAGAGAGAGAGAGAGAGAGAGAGAGAGAGAGAGAGAGAGACAGGGAGAGAGAGAGAGAGAGAGAGAGAGAGAGAGAGAGAGAGAGAGAGAGAGAGAGAGAGAGAGAGAGAGAGAGAGAGAGAGAGAGAGAGAGAGAGTGCGCGCGCGCAGATGCTTGCTTCGTGTCAGTATTTTCTTATTTTACAATGTTTTGTAAGTATCCATTGAATCTGACAGGGCAACAGACAGATGCATTCTTCATTGTTAACAGATTTTCAGTCTCCAAGTCTCATACTGAAATCAAATTCCTTTCAACCTGAAATAGCAAGATAGCAAGATGAATGCTTTGCTGTCCGCAGTAAATAATTAGCAAGAATATATAAATGTTGTATATTATTTTTATCTGCTGCATTTACTTCGTCACGAACTTTACCTTGTGCTTTTTGTTTTATTTTCTTTCTTCCGTGTTATGTACGTACTTACTACTTACGACAAATAAAAGCGTTTGAGTTTGAGTCTTACGTTGTTATTATTATATGAATCGTTCCTTGTGCTGCCAATAAATAGAGGTGGGGGGGAAAACCGGTTTGAACCGAAAAACCGGTGCTAAACGTTCGCGGTTCGAAAAACCGGTTCGAGTTGCTGTGAACCGGTTTTTTAACTGCAAACTGAAAGTATGTTTTTCTTAGAATAACGCATTCTTTTTGAAGAACAACACTGATTCTCAGCGCAGATTGGGTGGTTGTAAACCAAGAGTAGCTGTTTCTAGTTTGTGGTGGTGTATGGCTTTGACTTTGACTGAGTGTTGA
>CM065687.1:62201304-62203804 GCA_017654935.2 Phymorhynchus buccinoides
TTTGACACCCCCCCCCCCAGCTACATGGGTTTCTTCCTATATGAATTTCAATCATAACACTGCGTAATGAATGCTACAGGGTTTAAGTAAAATGAACACGTCAAACTAACTGACCAGCTTTGACAGGACTACTAATATTTACAACATTATTTCCGATATGGACAGCTAAAATCACCCATTGTTTGAAGATCAAGCTCTGTACTAACAGTATAGTTGGCGTCATCGAGACATTTTACTACAGGAAGCCAGCTAGAAGAGTATATTAAGCTCGTATTTATTGTATAATTACCCAGAGGAAATAAGAGAAAGAAGTGAAGCATGGAAAGGTAACTCTCTCTGTAATTAATTCCCTTCACCAAAGTTATTTTTGGCACCACTTCGCCTAGCAAAGCATAAGCAACAGCCACATTGACTCAGACCCAGGTTGATCCTCAAAACAGGATGACCCAGGACTGCCTATATGACCACCACCCACACAGCACACAACAACAGTGGTGGAGAGAATGGTGTACAGAAAGGATGACCCAGGACTGCCTATATGACCACCACCCACACAGTACACAACAACAGTGGTGGAGAGAATGGTGTACAGAAAGGATGACCCAGGACTGCCTATATGACCATCACCCACACAGTACACAACAACAGTGGTGGAGAGAATGGTGTACAGAAAGGATGACCCAGGACTGCCTATATGACCATCACCCACACAGCACACAACAACAGTGGTGGAGAGAATGGTGTACAGAAAGGATGACCCAGGACTGCCTATATGACCATCACCACACAGTACACAACAACAGTGGTGGAGAGAATGGTGTACAGAAAGGATGACCCAGGCCTGCCTGTACGACCCTCACCCACACAGTACACAACAACAGTGGTGGAGAGAATGGTGTACAGAAAGGATGACCCAGGACTGCCTATATGACCATCACCCACACAGCACACAACAACAGTGGTGGAGAGAATTAGTGCACAAAGGATGACCCAGGACTGCCTATATGACCATCACCCACACAGTACACAACAACAGTGGTGGAGAGAATGGTGTACAGAAAGGATGACCCAGGACTGCCTATATGACCACCACCCACACAGCACACAACAACAGTGGTGGAGAGAATGGTGTACAGAAAGGATGACCCAGGACTGCCTATATGACCATCACCCACACAGCACACAACAACAGTGGTGGAGAGAATGGTGTACAGAAAGGATGACACAGGACTGCCTATATGACCCTCACCCACACAGTACACAACAACAGTGGTGGAGAGAATGGTGTACAGAAAGGATGACACAGGACTGCCTATATGACCCTCACCCACACAGCACACAACAACAGTGGTGGAGAGAATGGTGTACAGAAAGGATGACACAGGACTGCCTATATGACCATCACCCACACAGTACACAACAACAGTGGTGGAGAGAATGGTGTACAGAAAGGATGACACAGGACTGCCTATATGACCCTCACCCACACAGTACACAACAACAGTGGTGGAGAGAATTAGTGCACTAACAAATCAACATTAATTCAAGAGTGGCATAGTCTTCTAGTCTTGAATTATGTTACACTTAAAGGCACAACTGAGCTATAAAAGAGCCGATCCCAGGAATCGGGTAGCCAGTTGTGAGTGGGAGAGAGGTAGAGAGACAATCCAGCTACGGGCTTTCACTTGCGCCAGTTTAGTTTTTCTCTCCTTTTTCGTTTGAAAAAAAAGCGCAAAAAAAAGCGCCAAGCAGACACTAACATTTTCACCCTCTCTCTCTTTCTGGTTGGTTTAGCGTCTAGTTAGGCGTAGCCTCTTATAGACAGTAAAAAAGAAGGATGACATTTATAGCCTACTGCTTGCTTATATAGTACCGCGCTGGCTTTAAACAACACACAACACAGAACACACTGGTATGCCTCAATAGAAGTTGGGTTACACAAAGACAGAAGTAGTGAGCACACTGTAGCCGTTCTTTTCAATCGTACGAGGCAATCCGTTTGTGTGTCAGGGGCTTTATGTATATTTCTACAGTACACAGGCAACATAGAGAGAGTTTGGTTTGTCCATAGGCGTTCTTTTCAATCGTACGAGGCAATCCGTTTGTGTGTCAGGGGCTTTATGTATATTTCTACAGTACACAGGCATCATAGAGAGAGTTTGGTTTGTCCATAGCCGTTCTTTTCAATCGTACGAGGCAATCCGTTTGTGTGTCAGGGGCTTTATGTATATTTCTACAGTACACAGGCATCATAGAGAGAGTTTGGTTTGTCCATAGCCGTTCTTTTCAATGGTACGAGGCAATCCGTTTGTGTGTCAGGGGCTTTATATGCATATTTCTACAGTACACAGGCATCATAGAGATAGTTTGGTTTGTCCAATGTCCAACAATTGAACAGTTACTGTTGGCCTACACAGCGAACAGTTTGAGTTTCCCTAAACAGCAGAACTTCAAGCTTTTATATAATATAATTATACTAATCCGTAATAACTATTGAACA
>CM065687.1:62211304-62221304 GCA_017654935.2 Phymorhynchus buccinoides
GGTTTTGTCAGCCTTGCCTTTCTTGAGATTGAGCACTTCAACCTCTATCGTTTTTGGCTCATGTCGTTTAAAAAAAAAAAGTGAGTCTATAGTATCGTACATGTTCGGTTGTGTGTGTGTGTGTGTGTGTGTGTGTGTGTGTGTGTGTGTGTGTGTGTGTGTGTGTGTGTGTGTGAGTGTGTGTGTGTGTGTGTGTGTGTGTGTGTGTGTGTGTGTGTGTGTGTGAGAGTGTGTGTGTGTGTGTGTGTGTGTGTGTGTGTGTGTGTGTGTGTGTGTGTGTGTGTGTGTGTGTGTGTGTGTTGTATCCGTGGCCCCGACCTTTAACCTTGACTCAAACCTTAGCGTTGTCATGTTCTCTAAACATATAAGGCGTTAGAGGGTTAAAGTTAGCAGGATACTTGATTTTGACGTGAGCCTTCAAGTCATGACGATCAAAGCAGTCAGATACACTGATAAAGAACAAAATAAAGATAATCATTTGTTGCAGAGATTACTGTTGTGCAACCCTTAACCTTGACAAAGATACTGTACAGTCTTTGACCTTGACTCAGTCACACTCTTCAAACTAAAGAAGACTCTCACTCTCCATTGAAACTTTAACGTAGTCGTTTTCTCAAAAAAACATAAGATGTTAGAGGGTTAAAGTTAGCAGGATACTTAATTTTGACGTGAGCCTTCAAGTCATGACGATCAAAGCAGTCAGATACATCGGTAAGGAACAAAAGAAAGAAAATCATTTGTTGCTGAGATTACTGTTGTGTTGTACCGAGTAGGAGATACATGGAAAGAAGACTCTCCATTAGATATACAAAAACGCTCTTTAAATTAAAAAGAAACACAAGACTTCAGGTGTGTACAAATAGGTACATTTTAACGTCGTTAACTTATATTTTCTGTAACAAATGGATGTACCGAGTGTGTGCGTTGACGGCCCGGTTGTTTCGTTTTATTTGCGCCTTTGAGTTTGAGTTTGACAATGGTTGTTCGTGTTCATTCGCACATCATCTCTGCGCATGCAATACTTAGCCTATCGCACTTCCGGCAACAAGGCCTAGGCCTAGAGAATAAGAGATCACGCCTTACCTCATAATCAAGACGACGTACCTAACATTTAGCCCACATTCATTTCAGTCTTGAAAAAAAATATACGGAAAATCCAGGGTTCGTCGATTTCACTGCCTTCGACGTACGAATCCTTTGTTAGGCCTAGACGATTGATCACCATGTGCAAAGACTGTACAGGGGAAGATAAACATGGATGAGCTTGCTGGCTGTGGCCTTGACCTTTGCTTTGTGGCAGAGGGGGGGGGGGGGATTAACGAAACGAAAATAAAATATTAGGACTAATATAAAATATCTTACAGAAATGTAGATGATGTGGAACAAGTTTTTATCGCATGAACAATCAGTTTAAAACAGTAACAGATCAGGAGTATGGCCTTACGAATTACGCAACTTCAATTATTAATTTTCTAAGAGTAAGAGGCTTAGACCTACAGGCAAAGACTGTAGGCCTACTACAGGTGTCCGTAGACCCCCCTTACCCCGGCGGGGGGGGGGGGGGGGGGGGGGGGGGATTGGTCACTATGTTTTTCTGAAAGCTTGGTCAATATGCTTTTCAATTTTACTTGTTTGCCAAAAATAAAAATAGGGCTCCACTATGTTACATGCGCATATATAAACATAGATATAATTAAATTTTAAAGAAAGGGGTAGGGGTAATTTAATGCATAGAAATAATTTAATTTACACAGTAAAATAAAAATTAATTCTGTTTTCAGATGCACAAGTGTCTACATAACAGTATTCTCTCTATACAGGCATGGGAATTGTCATGGGAATTCCCATGCCTGCTATAGTAATGAAAATCAGACGTGAGCCTTGAAGGCTTTGCCTCTTGTTTATATTTAGCGTTAATTTTCATCAATTTACACAATTACAAATATGCATTCAATAATAGTAGAAGATAAAGGCAAGACGGAAGGAACGCAAGTAACCAAAACTGTGACAGGGGGTGTTGATCTGCATCTCTACCCAGTTTTGTTTTGAATTCTCTGAGGCTCGTAGAGTAACCAGATTTCGATCACCCAATCACACACACACACACACACACACACACACACACACACACACACACACACACACACACACACACACACACCTTCCTCCACCCCCCACCCCACCCCGTATACCCCAAACATATTCACGGGGAACAAAGAAAGACGCAACAATGTGTTAGTATGAAAGACCAAGAACAAACATCCACAGTAATCAGATCATTAGCAGAGACAAACAGAAGACCAAGAATAAACATCCACAGTAATCAGATCATTAGCAGAGACAAAGAGAAGACCAAGAACAAACATCCACAGTAATCAGATCATTAGCAGAGACAAAGAGAAGACCAAGAACAAACATCCACAGTAATCAGATCATTAGCAGAGACAAAGAGAAGACCAAGAACAAACATCCACAGTAATCAGATCATTAGCAGAGACAAAGAGAAGACCAAGAACAAACATCCACAGTAATCAGATCATTAGCAGAGACAAAGAGAAGAGGGAAGATAGACGGTTTGACAAAAACAGAGAGAGAGAGAGAGAGAGAGAGAGAGAGAGAGAGAGAGAGAGAGAGAGAGAGAGAGAGAGAGAGAGAGAGAGAGAGAGAGAGAGAGTGAGAGAGAGAGAGAGAGAGAGAAACACAGACAGAGAGAGAGAGAGAGAGAGAGAGAGAGAGAGAGAGAGAGAGAGAGAGAGAGAGAGAGAGAGAGAGAGAGAGAGAGAGAGTGAGAGAGAGACAGAGAAACACAGACAGAGAGAGAGAGAGAAGGGGTGGGGTGGGGTTCATGACTTAAGCCTTTCCGCCCGCCACACATCACACGGACGCCGACACAAGCGAACACACGTGCTTGAACACTTGCACATTAACACACACACTCATTCACAAACACTATCCAGAACCCTTGCCCCCCCCCCCCTCATCCACACCATCAATCCACTTGCCTGAAGAGGCACAGCTGGCGGAGGAGGAGACAGAGGAAGCCAGCGAAGAGTTGTCGGCCATGGACATGTCACTTAAGATGGCGTCCATCTCGTCGTCGACCAGCTTGAGGTCTTCCTGGAAGAGCTTCTTCACGGAGGAGGTGATCTGCTGGTCCAGGCCTTGGAAGACGATCATGTTGTCCACTGTGTCCAGGATCCTCCTCATGATAAGACGGTCCACCTCTTCTCCCCAGCGCTGGGTCTGACAGATTGCATCACAAATAGACTGCGTTCAGAAAGCTTCCGTCATGCAGTGCCGGAGTCAGCCTTAATAATATCGAGTGGCTCACAGTCACATGGATCTTTCCTAGAGTTGAAAAAAGAGGTCCACCTCTTGTTTCTGATGCCAGCATTGAAACCACAATATCACATGATAATGTAAAGTCATAATGATTCGCGCATAGCCGTTTACTGCAAAGTGCTCCATCAATGGTTGGCACTCGACTCAAGCTGGGGCCAAAGGAACAGTGAACATGACGACTGCACTGCACGGCTTTCTACAGCAAGTCAAGCAAGTCAAATACAGCAAGTCAAATCATGTTACCGGCGACACTGCCTGGTCTGGTGTTGGTGAGCTTAACATGCTATTAGCCTTGGGCTGGTAATGCCACGGGGCAGTGGCCTGTCTGGTGTTGGTGAGTTTAACGTGCTATTAGCATTGGGCTGGTAATGACACGGGACAGTGGCTTGGTAGGTGTTGGTGAGTTTAACGTGCTATCAGCATTGGGCTGGTAATGACACGGGACAGTGGCCTGTCTGGTGTTGGTGAGTTTAACGTGCTATTAGCCTTGGGCTGGTAATGACACGGGACAGTGGCCTGTCTGGTGTTGGTGAGTTTAACGTGCTATCAGCCTTGGGCTGGTAATGACACGGGACAGTGGCCTGTCTGGTGTTGGTGAGCTTAACGTGCTATTAGCCTTGGGCTGGTAATGACACGGGACAGTGGCCTGTCTGGCGTTGGTGAGCTTAACGTGCTATTAGCCTTGGGCTGGTAATGACACGGGACAGTGGCCTGTCTGGCGTTGGTGAGCTTAACGTGCTATTAGCCTTGGGCTGGTAATGACACGGGACAGTGGCCTGTTGGCCGAGTGCGGGGGATGTACTCCAGGCAAGGCAGCTCCGTTAGAAACAAAATCCATCCCAGCACTCTGGAATAGCAGCTGCCTCCTCTGCTATCTGGAAGTCATATTCGGATACGCAGTATGACGCCATCGTGCAGGATACTTGCCTAGAATGAACTCTTGGGCCACTTTGTGATAATGGTTGTAACAGAAACCCCTAACGGATCGCCACCTACTGCAACAGGCGTGGACAAAAGATGTGATCCAAAGAAGTTGATGACAGTTTTATGAAACTGCTAAAGTTCTAATGTAAATTAGGCCATGGTAGTCCCCCCCCCTCCCTTCCCCACTAAAATCGAGGAAAAGTGAGACTGAGACAGGTAGTTATCCAAAGAGCCTGGCGGCATGTCATTGCAGTCCAGTCCAAAGCAAGGTGTTTGGTGTTGTCCACTGTGGCTCTGAATGTTGGCACATGGAGGCCGTCCACTTTAGTTTGCCCTCTGTTGGGTCTTCAACCACAACGCCGACAAATACAACACAGTACCATATACCAACAAATGCAATACAGTTGCTGTGACCTACACTGCCTTACATATAAACACAGTCATAAGTGGAATACCCGTTCTACATTCTCTTATCTCCACTATCACATACCATTTGCAAGTTTAACTTCAATCCGATCAAACAGTATTATCACCACTCCTGTATTTCTATAAAATACCCATCCCCTTGAAATTAAAGCTAAGTTTTCGATAGACAAATCTTTCAGTCAGGATATTAGCAAATACATTAAAAAAAACTAGCAAGCAATACACTGTTAAATCACCGTAGAACTATTCCATGGCAAACATCACCGCAATAGTTCCGACATGGGGAACACTGGAGGCTATTCAATGTCAAATAGAAACACAGCAAGCGCAGAGAAAGGTACACATTTCCCGGGGAGGATACAAGCGAGGGTGGATTGGTGTGTGAAATGACACCATGCACACGAGATACACATTTCCCGGGGAGGATACAAGCGAGGGTGGATTGGTGTGTCAAATGACACCATGCACACGAGATACACATTTCCCGGGGAGGATACAAGCGAGGGTGGATTGGTGTGTCAAATGACACCGTGCACATGAGATACACATTTCCCGGGGAGGATACAAGCGAGGGTGGATTGGTGTGTCAAATGACACCGTGCACACGAGATACACATTTCCCAGGGAGGATACAAGCGAGGGTGGATTGGTGTGTCAAATGACACCGTGCACACGAGATACACATTTCCCGGGGAGGATACAAGCGAGGGTGGATTGGTGTGTCAAATGACACCGTGCACACGAGATACACATTTCCCGGGGAGGATACAAGCGAGGGTGGATTGGTGTGTCAAATGACACCGTGCACACGAGATACACATTTCCCGGGGAGGATACAAGCGAGGGTGGATTGGTGTGTCAAATGACACCGTGCACACGAGATACACATTTCCCGGGGAGGATACAAGCGAGGGTGGATTGGTGTGTCAAATGACACCGTGCACACGAGATACACATTTCCCGGGGAGGATACAAGCGAGGGTGGATTGGTGTGTCAAATGACACCGTGCACACGAGATACACATTTCCCGGGGAGGATACAAGCGAGGGTGGATTGGTGTGTCAAATGACACCGTGCACACGAGATACACATTTCCCGGGGAGGATACAAGCGAGGGTGGATTGGTGTGTCAAATGACACCGTGCACACGAGATACACATTTCCCGGGGAGGATACAAGCGAGGGTGGATTGGTGTGTCAAATGACACCATGCACACGAGATACACCGGGGAAAGAAGGCACAGCTTGAAGCAGACTATGACCGGGTGCACATGCAGACGCGGGAACCCATGCGCAAACCCCATCCGCAATACAGTAAAGACACTAAGAAACAAGCGGATGAGGTCAGCGAATGTGTTTCCTCATGTGATGATGCGCACACTCCTCCATGTTTCTTACTTCCAGATTGCGGATAGGTTTCTGTAGGGAATTTCCGCGCATAATATTTGTTGCGCACAAAGCTTTACGAAATGTTTTGTACCATTATTACACAGTGTGCATGAGGGCAGGACAACATTATCACACAGTGTGCACGAGGGCAGGACAACATTATCACACAGTGTACATGAGGGTCAGACAACATTATCACACAGTGTGCATGAGGGCAGGACAACACTATCACACAGTGTGCATGAGGGTCAGACAACACTATCACACAGTGTGCATGAGGGCAGGACAACATTAGTTGGACAACATTATCACACAGTGTACACAGGGTCAGACAACAGTAGTTGGACAACATTATGTGCGTCTACTATCTAGTGAGAACATGAATATTTGTAATTGCATAATATCTATTCATAGTTGTTTTTTAAAAGGCTACACCTTACCTATTTATATCTGTATTAAAACAAAGATGTCTTCTTATGGGCAACTTTTTTAACTGTAAATCATCACATAGATGTTTGTGCATATGAATTAAACGAAAATAACTTCAATGTGTCTATCTCTAAGTCGCTCAGTGTTTGGTAACTAAGCTTGACCTAAAAACCCCAAAAACTGTTCATCAAAATAGCTGTGTATCCATGGACAGTTCATAGTTATGTAATTCTTTATATTATTCTATTTTTTTAAATTATTATATTCTAATCAAACTATTATTAACTGTCAATAGAGTGGAAGGACCATTTCTGTATTCGTATACATGTACACGTATGTACCGATCCTCCAGAATGGTTTGCTTTAAGCTCCCTCACCACCACCATCACCAATAAATAAAAAACCAAGAAGAAAAAAAGAGAAAAACACGAAAAGAGTACACACATTCAACAACGTGGAACAAAAGAAACAAGTGTCAGAGGTGAATGCAAAGATAGGTTAAATTGTCCTTGAATTAGTAAAAACAATGGTTTTATTGTTTTTGGTGCATGCAAAGCACGCCATATGTCTTCATGCAATGAGGATCTACAAAGTAACTGCTCCATACATTATTCTAGAACACAACGTGAACAACGTGGAAATATCAAATACTTTTGTACGCAAGCACAACTCTGTCTTCTTTGTTTTTTCATGGCAATAAACCCGACACCAAAAGAGGTGGCAACAAAGCAAGCTATCATGTTACACCAACATCAAACACACACAGACCCTTTCCACCCAACAAGAAGCAATACAAGTCTGTACAGAATCGAGGAAACAGAGGGAGTGATATAATGGTCACATTTTATATGCTGTAAAATGTGAGGCATTGGAAACTCAGACCACACATGCAGACACGGATACATCCCCCTCCCCCACACACACACAGAGGGACATTGGGCAGTACAGTGACCAATGGTGACCTCACCAAACTCACCCGGTGTTGTTGCTGCACTCTGGCCGGCAGATCTCTGTCCTGTGCATTCAAACCAGTCACCAACACGGTGGTCATACATGGACATGTGAGATTAGATTCAACAAATTATCTTTGGACAAAAATTACCCTTTTTGCATCCAAATAAAGCATCAATTTTTGATGACAAATCGCTGAAAAGAGTTTTATTTTAATAGGGGAAGACGGGGCAAAAAGCGCATGTGCGGGTAAGAAGCCCACCCCAATTATCTCATGAAATAAAGAAAATGTCAGTCAAATTTGCCCATGAGACGAATGCTAGACATTAACGCTCGTCTCATGGGCAAAATGAGACTGAAATTTGCTTCATTTCATGAGATAATTGGGGTGGGCTTCTTACCCGCCCATGCGCTTTTTACCCCGTCTTCCCCTACAACGTCACCCTTTTCCATAAATGGTGAAGTTTGTTTGTTAGGGAAGTGACCTTCGCACGTTAGTAAGTAACTGAGAGTATGTCTCTCCTGATCAGGTCAAACAGCTCAGCAGCCCATACACTGCATAGCGTATAAGGCACAAGCTGAGGCAGAAATCTAGAAACACGCACTGGTCTCACTAATCAGAATGCGCAGGTTGATTTCAAAACTAGAACCAGATAAGGCAGCTCTCCTCCACCTTCCCATTTTACTACTTCCACTTCTTCTTTTCTACTACTTCTTCTACTACTTGTCTCACCTGCTCAGCAACAAACATGGCAGGATCGGGGGGTCGGGGGTGCAGAGTCCAATCCAGCAAATCCTCGCGCACCTCACGCGAGTGCAGCATGGCCTTCACGTGACCGCACAGCTCGTCCACGGCTCGCGCCACGTGCTGACGTAGAGCGTTGGCGGCAGAGTCTGCGTGCTCCTTCAAGGCCTGCAGCTTGTCGCGCGTTTTGCGGAAGGAGGTGGCCAGTTCGTCGTCACTCAGGGCGCAGTGGTGAGTGGAGGTCTGCAGGAAGCCCGTGCTGGAGTGGACCAGATGCTTCAGCCACCTGCAACACAGCCACAGTGGTGAGTGGAGGTCTGCAGGAAGCCCGTGCTGGAGTGGACCAGATGCTTCAGCCACCTGCAACACAGCCACAGTGGTGAGTGGAGGTCTGCAGGAACCCCGTGCTGGAGTGGACTAGTTGTTTCAGCCACCTGCAACACATCCACAGCGGTGAGTGGAGGTCTGCAGGAACCCCGTGCTGGAGTGGACCAGATGCTTCAGCCACCTGCAACACAGCCACAGTGGTGAGTGGAGGTCTGCAGGAAGCCCGTGCTGGAGTGGACTAGTTGCTTCAGCCACCTGCAACACAGCCACAGTGGTGAGTGGAGGTCTGCAGGAACCCCGTGCTGGAGTGGACTAGTTGCTTCAGCCACCTGCAACACAGCCACAGTGGTGAGTGGAGGTCTGCAGGAACCCCGTGCTGGAGTGGACCAGATGCTTCAGCCACCTGCAACACAGCCACAGTGGTGAGTGGAGGTCTGTAGGAAGCCCGTGCTGGAGTGGACTAGTTGCTTCAGCCACCTGCAACACAGCCACAGTGGTGAGTGGAGGTCTGTAGGAACCCCGTGCTGGAGTGGACTAGATGCTTCAGCCACCTGCAACACAGCCACAGTGGTGAGTGGAGGTCTGTAGGAAGCCCGTGCTGGAGTGGACTAGTTGCTTCAGCCACCTGCAACACAGCCACAGTGGTGAGTGGAGGTCTGTAGGAACCCCGTGCTGGAGTGGACTAGATGCTTCAGCCACCTGCAACACAGCCACAGTGGTGAGTGGAGGTCTGTAGGAAGCCCGTGCTGGAGTGGACTAGTTGCTTCAGCCACCTGCAACACAGCCACAGTGGTGAGTGGAGGTCTGTAGGAACCCCGTGCTGGAGTGGACTAGTTGCTTCAGCCACCTGCAACACAGCCACAGTGGTGAGTGGAGGTCTGCAGGAACCCCGTGCTGGAGTGGACTAGTTGCTTCAGCCACCTGCAACACAGCCACAGTGGTGAGTGGAGGTCTGCAGGAAGCCCGTGCTGGAGTGGACTAGTTGCTTCAGCCACCTGCAACACAGCCACAGTGGTGAGTGGAGGTCTGCAGGAAGCCCGTGCTGGAGTGGACTAGATGCTTCAGCCACCTGCAACACAGCCACAGTGGTGAGTGGAGGTCTGTAGGAACCCCGTGTTGGAGTGGACTAGATGCTTCAGCCACCTGCAACACAGCCACAGTGGTGAGTGGAGGTCTGCAGGAACCCCGTGCTGGAGTGGACCAGATGCTTCAGCCACCTGCAACACAGCCACAGCCGGCACATGTTCAGAACTCCTCTTAACCCGCAGGCAGCTGCATCATCCATTCCTTTAAGAGATAACCCCAACGTTCTATTTTAAACAAGGTCCAGGTCTATAGAAACCCTGTGCTGGAGTTCCTAGGATGCGTCAGCTACCTGAAATGTAGCCATATCCAGTCAGCTTTCAGAGCTAACCTTCACATGCAGGCCCCGCATAGTCATAGTGTAATGGTGAGTTGAGGTCTGT
>CM065687.1:62226304-62228804 GCA_017654935.2 Phymorhynchus buccinoides
GAGTACACAGTCCACCAGAGTCAAGCTGCTCTGCCCGGAACATGACACGACCCGTGGTTAGAGTACACAGTCCACCAGAGTCAAGCCGCTCTGCCCGGAACAGGACACGACACGTGGTTAGAGTACACAGTCCACCAGAGTCAAGCCGCTCTGCCCGGAACAGGACACGACCCGTGGTTAGAGTACACAGTCCACCAGAGTCAAGCTGCTCTGCCCGGAACATGACACGACACGTGGTTAGAGTACACAGTCCACCAGAGTCAAGCTGCTCTGCCCGGAACATGACACGACACGTGGTTAGAGTACACAGTCCACCAGAGTCAAGCTGCTCTGCCCGGCACATGACACGACCCGTGGTTAGAGTACACAGTCCACCAGAGTCAAGCTGCTCTGCCCGGAACATGACACGACACGTGGTTAGAGTACACAGTCCACCAGAGTCAAGCTGCTCTGCCCGGAACAGGACACGACACGTGGTTAGAGTACACAGTCCACCAGAGTCAAGCCGCTCTGCCCGGAACAGGACACGACCCGTGGTTAGAGTACACAGTCCACCAGAGTCAAGCTGCTCTGCCGTAACATGACACGACACGTGGTTAGAGTACACAGTCCACCAGAGTCAAGCCGCTCTGCCCGGAACATGACACGACACGTGGTTAGAGTACACAGTCCACCAGAGTCAAGCTGCTCTGCCCGGAACATGACACGACCCGTGGTTAGAGTACACAGTCCACCAGAGTCAAGCTGCTCTGCCCGGAACATGACACGACACGTGGTTAGAGTACACAGTCCACCAGAGTCAAGCCGCTCTGCCCGGAACATGACACGACCCGTGGTTAGAGTACACAGTTCTGGACTAGGATGGGTTCTTTTTTTTGCTGAGTATTATTATTTTAGGATTATTATCAAATTTTATCGATCAAAATCATCGGGACTTTCCCGGTATTGCAGTACCTCCAGGGTCGTCCCAATATCTTTTATATTTATTAAAGTCCAATATGTATCTGTTCCAGGTCGGAGGACGTTAAACGAACTTTTAGCTTATTATTCAAAGATGTATTGTTCATTGACCAAAGCTGACCCACTCAAGCACATTACACACACATTGATAGATAGCATGAATGAACAATCTCAGTGATTAGCTGAGCTCCGTTCCCCTACTCTGAAGGACTGAAATGTTGGTGCATTTGTAATGCACAATAATTGGGGGAACTGAGCTCAGCTAATCACTGAGATGTTTCATTCATACTATTTGTTTGGATATCATCTCAGTAGCCGGCCCTCTCTAGTCATGTCTATTACATTTTCAAATCATAATTTTAGAACATTATTAATTTGGTTATTTTACATACATTTGTTTTACCATTCTATTTCTGGTTTAACTTAGTGATGATTTGCTTTCATTGTGGACTTTCAATTTCGTGCAAAGAGGACACCATTCTCTTGTAGAATGTCTTCTTGCTCAAGTTGACAACTACTGGATAGTCAAATTGCAGTTCTAAAACTTGTGGCGGTACCATAGCCAATGAGGTTTAACCGAGGCGTGGCTACCGCTACACCTATCTGTATTATTTTAAAAAATCCGGACTTTACTGGTGTTTCACTGCCTCTGGGCATTGCCTCCAGTGATGTTCCCACCATCGTTGTATCTACAAATATCACATATGTGTCTGTTCCAGACCGAGAGGACGTAAAGCACCTTTTTTTTTTCTTTAGTCAAATTGCAGGCGGGTGACCCGGGTTCGATTCCCGGTCGATGCACAATTTTTGTGTGTGACTGAATTCCATTCTTTAGAGAATTAGCTGTCAAGATTATACATCTGTATCGTTAAAAATTCGGGACTTTCCTGGAGTTGCACTGCCTCCGGGCATTGCCTCCAGGATCGTTCCCACCATCTTTATATCTACTAATGTCCCATATGTGTCTGTTTCAGACCAGAGGACGTTAAACGGATTTTCATCATCATCAGTCAAATTGCAAGCCGATATGCAAACTGAGGAGACCTTCACTAGGTCGAAACAGCTGTCTCTGTATGAGCACTGTCCTCTCCCCCATCGGGAGAAAAAGTCAATCAGCACATTTTACTTTTTCTTTTCTTTTCAGAACACAGAACAATTATAAAAGTTAATGATAACTGAGTTTGTTTCTGAGAACAAAGACATTGAACACAAAAACAGCTTTATCAAAGCACATAGATATATAGATAGGTAGATAGATAAACAAAGAGACAGACAGAGAGAGACACTCAGAGAAAGATAGGGATTTGACACTGAGACGGACAGATAGACACAGACATAAATATCTCTGTCTTCTTAATACATAGGCCTACACACACACATATAAACACTCATTATAATGGTCAGCAAACATTGATAAGTGGCGGTAATATCCAACTCGATGCCTCATAGTGAAACAGAAAGAGGGACTGACAAAAGAAAACACACACATACGCACACGCACACGCACACGCACGCACACGCACGCACGCGCACACACACA
>CM065687.1:62243804-62246304 GCA_017654935.2 Phymorhynchus buccinoides
CCGGGCATTGCCTCCAGGATCGTTCCCACCATCTTTATATCTACGACCGGAGGACGTTAAACGGATATTCATTCATTAGTGACCTACTTGAGTCTTTAGTCAACTGTTTGTGGCGGCTTTAGCTGTGCACTGAAGGAGAACGTTGTTTGTGGAAAAGAAACACGATCTGTCCCCACCACTACACTGATCAACACCAGTTAACCACCAATTCTGCACCAACACGATCTGTCCCCACTACAATACTGATCAACACCAGTTAACCACCAATTCTGCACCAACACGATCTGTCCCCACTACAATACTGATCAACACCAGTTAACCACCAATTCTGCACCAACACGATCTGTCCCCACTACAATACTGATCAACACCAGTTAACCACCAATTCTGCACCAACACGATCTGTCCCCACTACAATACTGATCAACACCAGTTAACCACCAATTCTGCACCAGCACGATCTGTCCCCACTACAATACTGATCAACACCAGTTAACCACCAATTCTGCACCAGCACGATCTGTCCCCACTACAATACTGATCAACACCAGTTAACCACCAATTCTGCACCAACACGATCTGTCCCCACTACAATACTGATCAACACCAGTTAACCACCAATTCTGCACCAGCACGATCTGTCCTCCACTACAATACTGATCAACACCAGTTAACCACCAATTCTGCACCAACACGATCTGTCCCCACTACAATACTGATCAACACCAGTTAACCACCAATTCTGCACCAGCGCGAAAAGCGACGACAGTTGGTTTAAAAAGCATTTTAACCCTTTCACCGCCAGCCATATTTCAGCCCAAAATGTCCATTAAATGTACCTGGGTAGAGAACAAAATCCATCTGCAATATTGGGGATTCTTCTGTGACATATATAATAAGGTCTATCCTTACTTCCCAAAACTAAGACAATGGGGTCTTTGGATAGTAGACCCCAATTTGATGCCTTTTAGTGACATAGGTGTTAAATCACTGTGGTGCTAAAATGCGACTTTGGCGGTGAAAGGGTTAAAAATGTGAAATGTCACAGATAATAAACATAGGAAAAGACAACAAGAAAACGTGTACGAGTCATATCAAACAGCATACACACAGGCACAATGTGACGGAAGCTAACACCAAGTACAACAATGCTATCTTAACATGCACACAACCGATTCAGAATATTGAAAATAACGTAAAGGAAATAAAGAATACCAAGCAATGCGGGAATAAATGACAAATATAACAATGACATAAAAGCGGGAAAGAAAGAAAACAAAAAAGAAAACAAAAAGTGGTGAGAATGGAAATTTTGTAACAATTTATATGGGGGGAAATAAACATTTTTTGTATTTAAACAATAGTTTGTATGTTTACATAATATTCACTCAATGAGCATATATCAAAAACGACGACGATTCGAGCAAATCATTTCAGTCATTCGTGTATTCAAATCCAAATCTCCAGTTCCGTTACTGTCCTACGGTTAGGCTTACCTTTCAAACAGGCGTTCAACAAATAACGCAAGCATCAAGATCAAAATTCACAAAAACGCGGCTACTGAAGCCATGTGAAAATGGTGCATGTCCAGCGCTACGGGCAAGGCGAACAAACGAAGCCATGTGAAAATGGTGCATGTCCAGCGCTACGGGCAAGGCGAACAAACGAAGCCATGTGAAAATGGTGCATGTCCAGCGCTACGGGCAAGGCGAACAAACGAAGCCATGTGAAAATGGTGCATGTCCAGCGCTACGGGCAAGGCGAACAAACGAAGCCATGTGAAAATGGTGCATGTCCAGCGCTACGGGCAAGGCGAACAAACGAAGCCATGTGAAAATGGTGCATGTCCAGCGCTACGGGCAAGGCGAACAAACGAAGCCATGTGAAAATGGTGCATGTCCAGCGCTACGGGCAAGGCGAACAAACGAAGCCATGTGAAAATGGTGCATGTCCAGCGCTACGGGCAAGGCGAACAAACGAAGCCACGTCTCACGAACCCCCCAATTTCATTTAAAGCGTAATGAAATGAAATGCTAGATTCTGGTACCGTAAGCATCAGTGTGTCTTAAACAGCTAACACGGGTCATAATATGTAAATTAGACTAAGCTGGCGAAACGACTGGCGGTTCATTCTAATTTAGTCCTACACGTTGCTATCCGTGTTAGCTGTTTAACACACACTCGTGATTTGGGCACCAGGGCCTGTATTCACATTGAGATGGTACGAGACTTATCATCATGTCTTAAAAGTCCTTCTAAAGTCTTATTAAATCCTACTACTTTAGAAGTACGTGGACTTCTAAGATATCATGATAAGTCTCATACTATCTCAATGTGCACACAGGCCCAGCGTTAGAGTGTATATCCCAGGGCCTGTATTCACATTGAGAGAGTATGAGACTTATTATCATGGTATCTTAGAATTCCTTCTAAAGTCCTATTAAATCCTACCACTTTAGAAGGACTTCTAAGATAACATGATGATAAGTCTCATACTATC
>CM065687.1:62251304-62266304 GCA_017654935.2 Phymorhynchus buccinoides
AGATCCCCCCCCCCCCCCCCCTTAACGTCTTCGTTCCTTTGCGGGGGGTTTTCAGTCGTGCCTTTATATTGTACTATTAGCAAATGCTGTACAGGATACATCATTCTTCACATTTACCCTAATTATTTATTTGTTGAATAATTAATCCCAGTCATAATAAAGGCCATTTTAATAGCTGCGCCCCCCCCCCCCCCCCCCCCTATTTCGCAATCACACACAACAGCCACAGAGCGTTGACAGTCTTGACATTGCGTTCTTCCCGTCTTGCCTTTATCTTCTACTATTATTGAATGCACGTGTCTAATGTGTAAATGGATGAAATGGCGTTAAATACAAGCAACTAGAGGTTTCTGTGTTTCTCTGCAGTAAGAAAGGCAAGACTGAAAAAAACGGAAAGAACCGAGAAATCTGGGTGTGTTGATCTTCACCTTTACTGATATTATTAAGTAGCTCCAAAGGTCTATGCAATACAGCTCAATATTTGCTAAGAAAGGCAAGTCTGAAAATGGCCGGGAGAGTCGATACATTGCACTGCTGAAAGGGGGGGGGGGGGGGGGGGGGGGGGGTGGCTGGGGGGGGGGGGGGTGGATATGATTAAAAAAACCTTAAAGAACCGAGAAAATGAAGAAATGGAGAGGGGGGGGTAATCTGCGCCTTTGTCTAAAGTTCTTATTTCCCAATCAACACATGCACATGTCCAATGACAGTTCTTATTTCTCAATCAACACATACACGTGTCTAATGACAGTTCTTATTTCCCAATCAACACATGCACATGTCCAATGACAGTTCTTATTTCTCAATCAACACATGCACATGTCCAATGACAGTTCTTATTTCCCAATCAACACATGCACATGTCCAATGACAGTTCTTATTTCTCAATCAACACATACACGTGTCTAATGACAATTCCTTTGATGGCGTTACGACAAGCAACTGGTTTTCTGAGTTTCTGCACGCAGACACTTACATATAAAGTCTGTTGATCCGAAATACCAATGGTATCCAAAGGTCTTTCGCACAGTCATCCGTGGAGTGAGTACGAACAAGGAGTGAGACATTGCACTGCTGACCCCTCCTGGGTTCACCTTGGCTACTCTACCTTAGTGACACACATCTCTAAGATCAGAGGCCCTCAACCATTGCCACCTGTGTTGGTACTATGCAGCCCACACAACAGCCTAAGGCGTAGCTGTTCACATCTCCTATTATATACATACAGTAATTTTCCACCCCTACGATTTTGAAAGCGGCGTGCATTGTCAGTGACAAGGATTCTTCATTTCTATATGAAATATGTAAATACAATGTAAATGTCCAATAATGGGTGAGTGATTTTCTTCTATTGTTAACCTATATTCAGCACTAGAGCATTACAATTTCACTTTCATAGTCATATTTTTGGCGTTGTTTAAAATTATCAGTACAACATTACATTGATATATATTTTGAAGGATGTAGTGATTTGTTTCTAACTTAATATACAACACCAAGCAGTGCAAATACGATTTCAGGTGGGGGGTTTTTTCTGTCTTTACATAATTATTACAATATTTTAAAAGCAAACCAGCAAGCTTGTCGGCTGTGCAAACAGTGATGTTGTGTTTTACACACGACACTAAAGGGCACACACTGTGGATGACAATTTCAGTCATATTTGCTTTCAGTCTAATAGAAATAAAACATGTACAGTATGATGATAAAAATGTGTACAGTATAATATAAAAAGATGCACATTTACAATCATAGTTTTAGTAACAACAAATGATGGGCCTCTCTCAGCTACACGATGGTGTAGTTTTGTGTTTTTGATGATGAAAATTATGTTTTACGTCCTCTCGGTCATAGACACATATGGGACATTTGTAAATACAAAGATGGTGGGAACAATACTGGCTGCAATGCCCGGAGGCAGTGCAACACCAGTAAATTCCCGAGTTTTTAGCAATATAGATAGGTGTAGCGGTAACCACGCCTCGGTTAAACTTCATCGGCTATGGTACCCCCACATTAAATATTTGTTTTGTGTTTTTGTATGTCGATGCCAAACTATGTACGTTTTAATCAACATCATCAGAGACGGTGTTTGTTCTTTTGTATACTCTAAATGCTGCAACATTCAGGATAACAACACAAACTATGTACGTTTTAATCAACATCATCAGAGACGGTGTTTGTTCTTTTCTATACTCTAAATGCTGCAACATTCAGGATAACAACACAAACTATGTACGTTTTAAACAACATCATCAGAGACGGTGTTTGTTCTTTTCTATACTCTAAATGCTGCAACATTCAGGATAAGAACACAAACTCAACAAGATAAAGACATTTTCCGAAGTTTCGACTTTAATTGTCTTTATCCATGAACAGGGCAAACAAGAAGGAAGGCTATAGCAGTCGCATTCATTTATGTTGCATATATTTTTTAAATCTTTTTTTTTCCCCTCCATTATGCATTGCATTGGATGTTAGCAATATTTCTTCTGTTTTACGTCGGCCTCCAACAGTGCATATGCGCACTTTCCATAAAAGATGCAAAGAACGTGCTGTGTGTCAACACCATATATCGACAAAATATACCTCTTCAGTTGAAACATAACACTGGTTTTCCAGATGAAAGTGGAACACTGGATTGAGTAAACCATCAACCATTTACAAAGTGCACAGCCATAGCTGATAGCCATCTGTGATCATAAACACAGCAATACTGTGGCCATACACCGCCAAGCGGATGTCCCGCGGGGTCTTGGTCTTACCTCATTGCTCCGCACACCCCGATTAACACGTTTCCCCAGGAGGCCGCTCCCTCCAGTCGAGTGTGTGGCTGGCTGGCTGAAGATCGAGAAAAGTTATTCCGGGTGCTGTTCCGGGTAGAGTAGCGGCTTAGCCTATCCACCCGTGTCGCCAAGCGTGCACCAATGAGCAGCGATTGGAGTGATAAACTGAGATTCCTAATTGAAGAGCCCCACCTCCCCGTGACGTCACACACAATCAGGAAGTTGGAAACGGTATTGTTCCAGGAGAGGTGGAGTAGGGGTGGGGTAAGCTAAGTTTGCGGGCTACGTTGTGTCTTGTATGTGCAAGGCACAGCGAAGGAAACTTACTGTGTGTGGGGTGTAGTTTTCTTCTTTTCACCAACACGACGTGTCAACTGAAGCAAGGAGGAGCTGTACTGGGCTTGGTGGGGAAATGTGAGACATTTGACCTCTTACCCATAGTATATACCCGGTACCCCTACCCCATTTATCTCCACCCACCCTGTACCCTGAAGTCTACACTTATGCACAGAGACTGTGATATAGGGGTGGGTTAGACATAAGCCCGCGGAGAAACCTAACTCTTCTGTATTTCGGTGGTGTGTTGGTAAAGTGGTGTGTTCGTAGGCAAACAGCGAAAACCTCATCTTTTTAAAAGAAAATAATTCAAGGCATTGTTTATGTGTAAAAAGACTGTGTATAGGAGCAAAATCGTTAATTAAGAAAATGCAGCCATATAGGGACAGACCGCTATTTGCAGTATTGAAGCCAATTATGTATTTATTTTAGATAGGGATAGGGTTAGGATAGAACGCCCGGGAAAGGGATAGGGTTAGGATTAGGGTTGGGGTTAAAGTCAAGACAAAATGGCCGCTTGCCGTTGCCGTTATCCAATAAAATTGCAAGTAGCTGGCGTCGATACTGCAGGTGGCTTTCTGTATATAGGGTACTATTATTACATTAGGATTTTATTTCCTTCTTTAAATGTTTTAGATGCGATCAGTGTTCCTACAACCAACTGAGAATCAACCAATTTAAAAACTATCAACATAGAATCGATCAAATGTGATAGTACAAAAATCGTTGCATTCCTTCAAAACAATAAATAATCTGGGGTGATATGTTCAATTCACAGAACAATTAACAGTGGAACAGATGAATCAAAAGACGTTCAACAGACGAACTCTATTTTCAGTGACTTGACGAGAACCGGAAAGTGTTGCAGTTCCCTCAAAAGCGGGGTTCTACAAGAAGCGCTTCTTCAAGCAACTGGTGCTGCCACGACATTCACACATTACTGCTGTGCTCAGCTGACCTCAGTAAGGGTTGTCCTTGTTGGTGTGTTTGGTTGTCCTTGTTGGTGTGTTGGGTTGTCCTTGTTGGTGTGTTGGGTTGTCCTTGTTGGTGTGTTTGGTTGTCCTTGTTGGTGTGTTGGGTTGTCCTTGTTGGTGTGTTTGGTTGTCCTTGTTGGTGTGTTGGGTTGTCCTTGTTGGTGTATTGGGTTGTCCTTGTTGGTGTGTTGGGTTGTCCTTGTTGGTGTGTTTGGTTGTCCTTGTTGGTGTGTTTGGTTGTCCTTGTTGGTGTGTTTGGTTGTCCTTGTTGGTGTGTTGGGTTGTCCTTGTTGGTGTGTTGGGTTGTCCTTGTTGGTGTGTTGGGTTGTCCTTGTTGGTGTGTTGGGTTGTCCTTGTTGGTGTGTTGGGTTGTCCTTGTTGGTGTGTTTGGTTGTCCTTGTTGGTGTGTTGGGTTGTCCTTGTTGGTGTGTTTGGGTTGTCCTTGTTGGTGTGTTGGGTTGTCCTTGTTGGTGTGTTGGGTTGTCCTTGTTGGTGTGTTTGGTTGTCCTTGTTGGTGTGTTTGGTTGTCCTTGTTGGTGTGTTGGGTTGTCCTTGTTGGTGTGTTGGGTTGTCCTTGTTGGTGTATTGGGTTGTCCTTGTTGGTGTATTGGGTTGTCCTTGTTGGTGTGTTTGGTTGTCCTTGTTGGTGTGTTGGGTTGTCCTTGTTGGTGTATTGGGTTGTCCTTGTTGGTGTATTGGGTTGTCCTTGTTGGTGTGTTGGGTTGTCCTTGTTGGTGTGTTGGGTTGTCCTTGTTGGTGTGTTGGGTTGTCCTTGTTGGTGTATTGGGTTGTCCTTGTTGGTGTGTTGGGTTGTCCTTGTTGGTGTGTTGGGTTGTCCTTGTTGGTGTGTTGTCCTTGGTTGTCCTTGTTGGTGTGTTTGGTTGTCCTTGTTGGTGTGTTGGGTTGTCCTTGTTGGTGTATTGGGTTGTCCTTGTTGGTGTGTTTGGTTGTCCTTGTTGGTGTGTTTGGTTGTCCTTGTTGGTGTGTTGGGTTGTCCTTGTTGGTGTGTTGGGTTGTCCTTGTTGGTGTGTTGGGTTGTCCTTGTTGGTGTGTTTGGTTGTCCTTGTTGGTGTGTTGGGTTGTCCTTGTTGGTGTGTTTGGTTGTCCTTGTTGGTGTGTTGGGTTGTCCTTGTTGGTGTATTGGGTTGTCCTTGTTGGTGTGTTGGGTTGTCCTTGTTGGTGTGTTGGGTTGTCCTTGTTGGTGTGTTTGGTTGTCCTTGTTGGTGTGTTTGGTTGTCCTTGTTGGTGTGTTGGGTTGTCCTTGTTGGTGTGTTGGGTTGTCCTTGTTGGTGTGTTTGGGTTGTCCTTGTTGGTGTGTTGGGTTGTCCTTGTTGGTGTGTTTGGTTGTCCTTGTTGGTGTGTTGGGTTGTCCTTGTTGGTGTGTTGGGTTGTCCTTGTTGGTGTGTTTGGTTGTCCTTGTTGGTGTGTTGGGTTGTCCTTGTTGGTGTGTTGGGTTGTCCTTGTTGGTGTGTTTGGTTGTCCTTGTTGGTGTGTTGGGTTGTCCTTGTTGGTGTGTTGGGTTGTCCTTGTTGGTGTGTTGGGTTGTCCTTGTTGGTGTGTTTGGTTGTCCTTGTTGGTGTGTTGGGTTGTCCTTGTTGGTGTGTTGGGTTGTCCTTGTTGGTGTGTTGGGTTGTCCTTGTTGGTGTGTTTGGTTGTCCTTGTTGGTGTGTTGGGTTGTCCTTGTTGGTGTGTTTGGTTGTCCTTGTTGGTGTGTTGGGTTGTCCTTGTTGGTGTGTTTGGTTGTCCTTGTTGGTGTGTTGGGTTGTCCTTGTTGGTGTGTTGGGTTGTCCTTGTTGGTGTGTTGGGTTGTCCTTGTTGGTGTGTTGGGTTGTCCTTGTTGGTGTGTTGGGTTGTCCTTGTTGGTGTGTTGGGTTGTCCTTGTTGGTGTGTTGGGTTGTCCTTGTTGGTGTGTTGGGTTGTCCTTGTTGGTGTGTTGGGTTGTCCTTGTTGGTGTGTTGGGTTGTCCTTGTTGGTGTGTTGGGTTGTCCTTGTTGGTGTATTGGGTTGTCCTTGTTGGTGTGTTGGGTTGTCCTTGTTGGTGTGTTGGGTTGTCCTTGTTGGTGTATTGGGTTGTCCTTGTTGGTGTGTTGGGTTGTCCTTGTTGGTGTGTTGGGTTGTCCTTGTTGGTGTATTGGGTTGTCCTTGTTGGTGTGTTGGGTTGTCCTTGTTGGTGTGTTTGGTTGTCCTTGTTGGTGTATTGGGTTGTCCTTGTTGGTGTGTTGGGTTGTCCTTGTTGGTGTATTGGGTTGTCCTTGTTGGTGTGTTGGGTTGTCCTTGTTGGTGTGTTGGGTTGTCCTTGTTGGTGTGTTTGGTTGTCCTTGTTGGTGTGTTGGGTTGTCCTTGTTGGTGTGTTTGGTTGTCCTTGTTGGTGTATTGGGTTGTCCTTGTTGGTGTGTTGGGTTGTCCTTGTTGGTGTATTGGGTTGTCCTTGTTGGTGTGTTGGGTTGTCCTTGTTGGTGTGTTGGGTTGTCCTTGTTGGTGTGTTGGGTTGTCCTTGTTGGTGTGTTGGGTTGTCCTGGGGGCCGCTGTACGCCCCTAGTTGTTGGTGTGTTGGGTTGTCCTTGTTGGTGTGTTTGGTTGTCCTTGTTGGTGTGTTGGGTTGTCCTTGTTGGTGTGTTTGGTTGTCCTTGTTGGTGTGTTGGGTTGTCCTTGTTGGTGTATTGGGTTGTCCTTGTTGGTGTGTTGGGTTGTCCTTGTTGGTGTATTGGGTTGTCCTTGTTGGTGTATTGGGTTGTCCTTGTTGGTGTGTTTGGTTGTCCTTGTTGGTGTATTGGGTTGTCCTTGTTGGTGTGTTGGGTTGTCCTTGTTGGTGTGTTTGGTTGTCCTTGTTGGTGTATTGGGTTGTCCTTGTTGGTGTATTGGGTTGTCCTTGTTGGTGTGTTGGGTTGTCCTTGTTGGTGTGTTGGGTTGTCCTTGTTGGTGTATTGGGTTGTCCTTGTTGGTGTATTGGGTTGTCCTTGTTGGTGTGTTGGGTTGTCCTTGTTGGTGTGTTTGGTTGTCCTTGTTGGTGTGTTGGGTTGTCCTTGTTGGTGTGTTGGGTTGTCCTTGTTGGTGTGTTTGGTTGTCCTTGTTGGTGTGTTGGGTTGTCCTTGTTGGTGTATTGGGTTGTCCTTGTTGGTGTGTTGGGTTGTCCTTGTTGGTGTGTTTGGTTGTCCTTGTTGGTGTGTTGGGTTGTCCTTGTTGGTGTATTGGGTTGTCCTTGTTGGTGTGTTGGGTTGTCCTTGTTGGTGTATTGGGTTGTCCTTGTTGGTGTGTTGGGTTGTCCTTGTTGGTGTGTTGGGTTGTCCTTGTTGGTGTATTGGGTTGTCCTTGTTGGTGTGTTGGGTTGTCCTTGTTGGTGTATTGGGTTGTCCTTGTTGGTGTATTGGGTTGTCCTTGTTGGTGTATTGGGTTGTCCTTGTTGGTGTGTTTGGTTGTCCTTGTTGGTGTGTTTGGTTGTCCTTGTTGGTGTGTTTGGTTGTCCTTGTTGGTGTGTTTGGTTGTCCTTGTTGGTGTATTGGGTTGTCCTTGTTGGTGTGTTGGGTTGTCCTTGTTGGTGTGTTTGGTTGTCCTTGTTGGTGTGTTTGGTTGTCCTTGTTGGTGTATTGGGTTGTCCTTGTTGGTGTGTTTGGTTGTCCTTGTTGGTGTGTTGGGTTGTCCTTGTTGGTGTGTTGGGTTGTCCTTGTTGGTGTGTTGGGTTGTCCTTGTTGGTGTATTGGGTTGTCCTTGTTGGTGTGTTTGGGTTGTCCTTGTTGGTGTGTTGGGTTGTCCTTGTTGGTGTATTGGGTTGTCCTTGTTGGTGTGTTGGGTTGTCCTTGTTGGTGTATTGGGTTGTCCTTGTTGGTGTGTTGGGTTGTCCTTGTTGGTGTGTTTGGTTGTCCTTGTTGGTGTATTGGGTTGTCCTTGTTGGTGTATTGGGTTGTCCTTGTTGGTGTGTTGGGTTGTCCTTGTTGGTGTGTTGGGTTGTCCTTGTTGGTGTATTGGGTTGTCCTTGTTGGTGTGTTTGGTTGTCCTTGTTGGTGTGTTGGGTTGTCCTTGTTCAAATGTTTGGGTTCACCCGTTGGAGTACTCCTTGTTGGTGTGTTGGGTTGTCCTTGTTGGTGTGTTGGGTTGTCCTTGTTGGTGTGTTGGGTTGTCCTTGTTGGTGTGTTTGGTTGTCCTTGTTGGTGTGTTGGGTTGTCCTTGTTGGTGTGTTTGGTTGTCCTTGTTGGTGTGTTGGGTTGTCCTTGTTGGTGTGTTGGGTTGTCCTTGTTGGTGTATTGGGTTGTCCTTGTTGGTGTGTTTGGTTGTCCTTGTTGGTGTGTTTGGTTGTCCTTGTTGGTGTGTTGGGTTGTCCTTGTTGGTGTGTTGGGTTGTCCTTGTTGGTATATTGGGTTGTCCTTGCCATTTGTTGTCTTTGGTTGTTCGGTTTGTGAAATCAGCTGTTATTACAGGCATGAAAGTGGGGGAAGATTAAAAAAAAAGTGGGAAAATGAGCGGGGATCTGGGGGCCGCTGTACGCCCCTAGTGGGGTCCAGGGGCAACGCCCCGGTGGGGGTCAGAGGGCTTCGCCCCCTGAAGCTGAGTAACTTATAGCAATTTGAGCCCTAAAATGGGCGTAAAAATGTGTGTCTGTCATAAATTGGGTACAAATGGTTATAATCAATGTCTTACTGAACTTAAAAAAGTTAGTTGCACAAAGTTTGAAATACACACTTAAGCACTTAAACTAGTGCCCACACTCCTCTCATCCAAACATAAAGAACATAACATGTAAGATTACATTCACAAACATAAAGAACATTTACATCACCTGTAAGATTACAGTCACAAACATAAAGCAGTGAAGGACAGACACACTTTACTTTGCTCAGGTGCAGCTCTGTTAGTGTTATAGCTTTCTTATTTTCAGTTCAACCTTCCTCTGATCCGTCCAGTTCATCAGGTATAGAACTCAATACATTTTCAGTAATATTCCCACAAAGTCAGTCTTAATTTTCAAGAAACTGCATGGTAGCCTCCGCTGTGTTGCCTCACAGCACTCTGACATAGAGTTGACCCACATAGGTGCCAGATAACTAAAGATGTTGAGCAGTTGCAGAAAACCCCCACTAGTAAGTAAGTAAGTAAGTAATAGTACATTTATATAGCGCTTTACCTCAAATGAGCCCAAAGCGCTTTACAATCAATTATTCATCAACAAGTAGATAGCAAAAATAGTATTTAACTTAAATGGTTTTTCATGACAAACCAGCAACAACGCATATATATACAAAGCAGCTCTCTCTCTCTCTCTCTCTCTCTCTCTCTCTCTCTCTCTCTCTCTCTCTCTCTCTCTCTCTCTCTCTCTCTCTCTCTCTCTCTCTCTCTCTCTCTCTCACACACACACACACACACACACACACACACACACACACACACACACACACACACACACACACACACACACACCGGCACACACACACACCAGCACACACACACACATGACACAACATTTATTCATCTTTCATTCAGTAAGCCATAGCAACTGAGTTGCACGGACTGACCACATACACCAACACACACACACACACACACACACAAATGTTAGCGGATACACATACAAATACACTCACACACAACGTACGCACAGACATAGTACACACACACACGCACATAACCCACAAAACCAAAACACACACACACACACACAACTCACATCACCACTCTCTCTCTCACTCACACACACACACACACACACACACACACACACACACACACACACACACACACACACACACACACACACACACACACACACACACACACCACAAAACACAGCACAAACCTCTTATTCAATCTTCCCTCACGTGCACACAACGACAGACAACTGATCAAGTATTTAGGGTGCAGCAGGAAAAAGATGGGTTTTAAGAGAGGTTTTGAATGAGGAGACTGAGTTGGAGTATCGGAGAGGAGAAGGCAGAGAATTCCAAAGAGTTGGTGCTTGACAGGAAAAAGAACGTTGGCCAGCAGATTTGAGACGGATGGAGGGAAGGGAAAGGAGACGAGAATCAGAAGACGAACGTAGTTGGCGAGCTGGGACATAGAGATGAAGAAGATAAGAGAGATATAAGGGAGCCTGATCATTCAGTGACTTGAAGACAAGGAGGAGAATGTTGTAGTCAATACGTGATTGAACTGGGAGCCAATGTAGGGAACGAAGAACCGGAGTAATATGATCGTACCTAGGGGAGCGAGAAATGAGACGAGCAGCATTATTCTGGACCCGTTAGAGATTAGAGATGAGAGTTGATGGACAGCCAGCAAGAAGTGAGTTACAGTAGTCAAGGCGAGACAGAACAAAAGCACAGACTAGAGTCTTCAGGGCATCTTGAGAGAGGAAACGGCGGATTGAACTAATTCTTCGAAGTTCTAGGTAACAAGACTTGCAAACATTGGAAACATGCTGTTTGAAAGAAAGGGTTTGGTCCAAAGTACACTCCGCTTATAGTAAAGTCCAGGGGAGCAAGGATTTTCCTTTACTATAATCTCATTTTTCTTATAAACGATGTTCGGATATAGTAACGTTTTGATGACATTTTTTTATCTTATCCGAGGACGTTTTTCAAAGTCAAAGCTAACGTAAAATACTGTATATAAACCCATCCCACCCCTTCCTCGTATGGTTTGAGGTCCAAAAAGGTGATTGGGTTTATACATGGTATATTTCCCTGTGCACAAAACAAAACTAGCTGTAAAAGCATATAGTGTACAACCTCTAACTTCCAGAATGGCCTTTGAATCTATTCATGCATGCACATGCACGTGCATGCGCGCACACATCCACACACCCACACAGTGACCGGACAGTTTGCCTGCGGACATTTCGCCTATGGACACTTTGCCTACGGACATTATGCCTATGGTCACCATGCTCACCGGACATTTTGCTTACTGGACGATATAATGCCTACAGACATTATGCCTAATAATAGATTATCATGCCTGCAATAAATTTTCGCATTTTCATGATGCTATATATAGTTTTTTCTGATTCATTTTTTTCAACTAAGTAATGAGAGTGTGGGCTCAATTGTCGACTTAGCTCGCCTTTTCCTCTGTGTGAGGGCGCTGCAGTAAAACAGATACATATTTAATTGCAGCCAATGACCGGACATTTCTCAATTGTATGTAATGAATTGCAAATGAAGATTGTGGGCGGAAATGGTTGACTTTGTTCGCTGTTTCTGCCATGCGAGGGCGCTGTGGTAGAGCGGGTACAAACCTAGTATATTTTCTCTTGTAATTGGTAATAAGTTTCGTCTTTTCTTTTAAAGAAAGTCCATAGGCACATTACCAAACATTCAAGGTTGGCAACAGCATAAATTACGCATTCTTGCTAACAAGAATGAGGGGAAAGAAACATGTTTTTGAGTGCCTTTCAATTTCGTTGATGAAGGTGGGTAGAGGGAGTAGTGAGACTGTGACGTATACATTGATGACTTATTTACAAAGGTCACCAAGAGGACAATTATTTTTATTGTAACCGAGGAGGAACCACAAATGACTTTACTATAGGAGTTTTAAAAAAAATTATAACCCAGTTGCTACTATGGGTGGGTGGAGGGAGTGGTGAGACTGTGACGCATACATTGGTGATGTATTTACAAAGGTCACGAAGAGGACAATTTTTTTTTATTGTAACTGAGGAGCCAGTCCTGTAGGGAACCAAAAGTGACTTTACTATAGCAGTTTAAAACAAAATTATAACCGAGTTGCTACTATCCGAGGACTATTTAGTAATAAAACAGTAGACCTTTGGCCGGGAACCAGTGCTTTCCTTTACTGTAACCGAAATTGCTTATAACCGAGTTTACTATAAACGGGGAGTACTGTAACACCTAGATTGCGGACAGATGTTGATAGCTTGATCTCAGTGCCATCAATGTCGACAGAGCCTGGGAGAACCTGAGTTTTAATTGTGTGATTAGAGGCTACAAGAATCATCTCTGTCTTTTCAGCGTTTAGTTGCAGTTTGTTTTAACAGCAGAAATGCACAACTTAGAAGAAGAAATCATTTGATCTATCTGACTCAGGTGGGCAGAAATGTACAGCTGATTATCATCAGAAAAGCTATGATGTAGAAGAGAATGCTGGTTGATGATGGCGAAGAGAGGTTGCGTATAAAGAACAAAAAGTATAGGGCCTAAGACTGAACCTTGGGGCACACCGAACTGAAGACCTTTTGGAAGAGATAAAGAACCATTGACAACAACTGTCTGTGTGCGATCAGAGAAGTAGGAAGAAAACCAGGAAAGAACAGCCCCAGATAGACCAAAGGAGGTGTGAAGTCTATAAATGAGGATAGTGTGGTCAATAGTATCAAACGCTGCAGAAAGATCAAGGAGAGAGAGAAGAGAAACCTTGCTTTCATCCATGGCAGTGAGTAGATCGTTCGTTATCTTCAAGAGGGCTGTCTCAGTACTGTGACCTGCTCAATAAGCAGACTGGTTTGGATAGAAAAGTCCTGCTTTATTATAACAATGACAAGTTTGTCCCCTTCCAACATTTTCCTTCCTCCAAGAAATGTGGTGATGCACTGAAGTCTTTGAAGGTGTGTGTGTGTGTGTGTGTGTGTGTGTGTGTGTGTGTGTGTGTGTGTGTGTGTGTGTGTGTGTGTGTGTGTGTGTGTGTGTGTGTGTGTGTGTGTGTGACTGAGCGTGATTAATAATTAAATCTATGTTTTCTCTCTCTTTCCTGACTGCATCATAACTTTAAATTGTTGTCTCTTACTATGCCAGCCTATTAATACTCTGAAAAGGACCACCACTCCTTTACTATAACCTTCCTTTTATCCCCCCTCCTAATACCACATCTTCCCCTTCTGCAAGTGGAGGTAATTGATTTGCCATGCTGGTGATTGTATAGTACTGTAGTTATAACTCTGTGGGGTGCTATCTTATCTGCCATGCCTACAGGCAGTTTATCAGTGTTCACACTAATTAGTCATGATGCCGTGCCTAAAGAGGGAGAGGACACACAGAGAGAGTGGAGAGAAAATAAAGAGGGTCTGTGGGACTGTGTGTGAGAAACAAATGGGGTGGGCATTTAATAACCCAACCATCTAATCCTGAAAACAGTGGTATTATATTTTTTAAAAACCACCATTGAACTTTCACTTAAGAAAAGACCAATGCAACAACTGAACTCACCTATTAACAATGGTGGTTAAGAGTTCTTTAAAAAAGAAAAAAATTAAATCACACTTACTAGTAATGGTATTTTTCTTTCGCTGGTGTTTGGCTGTGTGCAGGTGACGAGAGAGAGAGAGAGAGAGAGAGAGAGAGAGAGAGAGAGAGAGAGAGAGAGAGAGAGAGAGAGAGAGAGAGAGAGTTTATGCTTTGTATAACTGTGTTGTGTTTTGGGTGGGTTGAGTGGTGGTGTGAATGTGTGCTTGCGTGTGTGTGTGAATGTATGTGTGTGTGTGTGTGTGTGTGTGTGTGTGTGTGTGTGTGTGGTGCATGCATGCATGTGAACGATTGTCTTTTTTCGCATGGAGCTCCACAATGGGTGGAGGACTGCGCTATATAAATGCTTTTTCTTCTTCTTGAATGGCCACAATCAATACCTTGACTATTATTACTGCTGGACCGCCACGGCTACCTAGTTTAATCCTGCTCCACCTATCGGACAAAACGCAAATCCATCGTCACTGATCGTGACCGTCCTTTAATTTTCTGATAACGTCCGCAACTCCGTCTATCCAGTTCCACCGCCAATTATTCTTGACACGTTCTTTAAGTTTGGAAACCCCCGCGGGCTTAACGATCTTTCTTGACATGGTGTTCAGTAATCTAAGCAAGAGCCAACCCTCTTCTGTAGATTAGATAGCAAAGAACAGTTGAGCCGTCGACATTGTAAACTGCGCGGAAGATAGGATGTGGAGAGTGAGCTAAAGCTACTTCCGGTAAACCAGTCTGAGAATCGCCAGATAGAGACTTGTTGAAATAGGAATACGGCAAGATCGGTCCTTTCCTACCATACAAACATTTTTAGAAAAATATCTTTTCGGCGGAATTTTTTTTCTTTCGGCGGATGTTTTGAAAAAATCTGCGGATTTTCCGCCGAAATCGGAAGTCTTACATGCCTGTGTTAAGTTAGAGTTGTGGCCCTCAGTCCCTGACACCAGGTGGCGTTCCTTCTGAAGGAATGTTGTCAGCGACAGGGAGCTCACTCTCTTTCTCTCTGTGTGATTCTCGTGCGCACAGCAAGAGACATTCCAGTCCCTTAAAGGCCAGCCACACTGCATACGATTCGATCTCAATACGATCCGATTGTGACATCTGTGAGGCATGATTCTCCTGACATTCTACTGTCTAAATAAATCCGATGAAATCTTACTAGTTATATTCACTGTATTTGTAGTCTCCCGTGCACGAATCTACTAGACTATGATTATGCATTCTTGTGTCAGACATTTCATTTGATTCGTACACAGATCACAGACAATGACTACAGCAATGAAGTTGAGTGAAGAAAGGAAGTCAGTGGCACAATCAAATACCCATAACACAGCACTGATACTCAAAATGCTAAGTGATTCTCTCTCTCTCTCTCTCTCTCTCTCTCTCTCTCTCTCTCTCTCTCTCTCTCTCTCTCTCTCTCTCTCTCTCTCTCTCTCTCTCTCTCTCTCGCTCTTTTTTGGGGGGTTCATTTTACTGTGTACTTTGTGAAGTAGTGCGTGGAACTAGGTTTCCTTTTGTACTGCTCCTTCTGTAAGGAGAATACCTCCCCTGGCTTTGTGTACCCCTCTGGCTGTGGCTCTGTCTGTCTGTCTGTCTGTCTGTCTGTCTCTCTCTCTCTCTCTCTCTCTCTCTCTCTCTCTCTCTCTCTCTCTCTCTCTCTCTCTCTCTCTTCTTTCTTCCGTCTGTCTGTGTCTGCCTCCCTCCCTCCTCCCTCTCTTTCTC
>CM065687.1:62268804-62271304 GCA_017654935.2 Phymorhynchus buccinoides
ACAGATCACTAAGTGTTAACATGATCTGCAGAACACCATGTCCATCATCAGACAGATCACTAAGTGTTAACATGATCTGCAGAACACCATGTCCATCATCAGACAGATCACTAAGTGTTAACATGATCTGCAGAACACCATGTTGATCATCAGACAGATCACTAAGTGTTAACATGATCTGCAGAACACCATGTCCATCATCAGACAGATCACTAAGTGTTAACATGATCTGCAGAACACCATGTCCATCATCAGACAGATCACTAAGTGATGATCTGCAGAACACCATGTCCATCATCAGACAGATCACTAAGTTTTAACATGATCTGCAGAACACCATGTCCATCATCAGACAGATCACTAAGTGTTAACATGATCTGCAGAACACCATGTCCATCATCAGACAGATCACTAAGTGTTAACATGATCTGCAGAACACCATGTCCATCATCAGACAGATCACTAAGTGTTAACATGATCTGCAGAACACCATGTCCATCATCAGACAGATCACTAAGTGTTAACATGATCTGCAGAACACCATGTCCATCATCAGACAGATCACTAAGTGTTAACATGATCTCCTGCAGAACACCATGTCCAGCGGCAGACCCAGCATTCCTCGGATCCACGGCGAGGCTGACCTGGTTCACATCCGGGACCTTGCCACGGCCTTCAGCGTCATGCAGCAGCTGAAAATCCCCTTCGATGACGTCACAGACATGGCTGACGCCCTGGCGAGGATCAAACTGAACTTCAGACAGAGCAAGGCGGAGCAGATCTACAATGAACAGGTCAGTGTTACTGGTGTTACATAATGTTATGTTACGTTACTTTATATTATGTTACGTAATGTTATGTTACATTATGTTATGGCCAGGATCAATTTTAATTTCAGAAAAAGCAAGGCGGAACATATCTACAATTAACAGGTCAGTGTAACGTCTTGCTATGTTACGTTATGTTATGGCTATACTCGAGCTCAACTTCAGAGTACGTTATAACAACAAAATGTAATGAGCAGGTAATAGACGTTATGTTGTGTATGTTATTTATTTTACGTGATATTATATGCATACGTATGCAATTCAAGACCGGGTGTTGGGGGATGGAGCGTAGGAAGCGGTTGACGGTTCTAACTGTCAAGTGCTATTGAAACTATCGATTACGACAACGACGACGACGATGGTTGTGATGAGTGATCTGATTTTGATTCTTTTTATCAATAATTCTGGGCCTGTATTCACATTGAGATAGCATGAGACTTATCATCATGATATCTTAGAAGTCCTCCTAAAGTCCTATGAAATCCTACTGCTTTAGAAGGACTTCCATTGTACCATGATGATAAACTTGCTCAGTCCTACTATCTCAATGTGAATACAGGCCTTGGTTTTGATTGTAGTGTTTCTTAATCTGCTTCTGATTCAGGATCGTGTGTTGCGGGGAGGCAATCCTGGGGGTCTGTTCTAACCGTCAGGTATAACTGAAGTTACTGATAATGATGACGATGGCAACGATGATTGTCATGATGATGATGATGATGATGGTGATGATGATGCTGATGATGATGACGATGATGATGATGATGATGATGAGGTTGATGGTGATGACGATGATGATAATGACGATGACGACGATGATGATGGTGGCTCATGATGATAATGATAATGATGATGATGATGATGATGATGATGATGATGATTCTTTTTCTAATTCAGGACCGCGTGTTGAGGGAGGCCGTTCAGGCGGACCGTTCCAACCGTCAGGTGTTGCTGGATCTGTTCTCCAAGGCCCAGAGCTACCTGCAGTCCCTGCCCCAGCACTTCACCGAGGATCTGCACCACATGTTCCCCACCCTGCGGGAAAACATGGACACCACCTTGAGTCAGCTGAAAAAACACGACTGCATCATTGTGGTGGCTGGTGAGTCACACAGACAGACATGCAGACAGACAGACAGAGAGAGACACGCACACAGACAAACACGACTGCATCATTGTGGTGGCTGGTGAGTCACACAGACAGACACACGCACAGACAGACAGACAGAGAGAGACACGCACACAGACAAACACGACTGCATCATTGTGGTGGCTGGTGAGTCACACAGACAGACACACGCACAGACAGACAGACAGAGACACACGCACACAGACAAACACGACTGCATCATTGTGGTGGCTGGTGAGTCGGACAGACAGACAGACACACAGACACACAGACAGACAGACAGAGAGACACACGCACACAGACAAACACGACTGCATCATTGTGGTGGCTGGTGAGTCACACAGACAGACACACGCACAGACAGACAGACAGAGAGACGGGCACACACGCACACAGATAAACATGCTGCATGTTTTCCCAAGTCTGCAGGACAATGTGGACACTACCCTCAGTGAGCTGAACAAACACGACTGCATCATTGGGGGGTGGGGGGTGGGGGGGAAGAGAATATCAATGCAAATACGTAAACGCAATTTGTTCAGTTGAT
>CM065687.1:62273804-62276304 GCA_017654935.2 Phymorhynchus buccinoides
GCATATGCATGCGCGTGTATGTGCCCTTTACATCAATACTATAAAAATTACTTTCACGCACACTCCATTCATTCTCAATACTACAACACGTGACATGTACTCTTATTCTAATTAATAATAAGCCTACGTACTCAAGTCTCTGAAGCCTTTCTACAAATAGGCCTACATCAAAATAATAACTGAACTTATCTACACACACCTATTACACAACTACTTGTCAAAATTACTTTAAAAAGCTTTCCAGATTTCCAAAACAATTTCAAAAGTCTACGTAGGTATAAAGAAATGAAACTATTAACAGTTCTATAACGACAAAACCTACAAGCCAACATCAGCAAAAGTCAATATGTATGCTTCTGAAAAATATAATCAAAACTTCCATCAAGATTTGTAGTGTAAAGGAATTTGAAACTGAAAAGTTAAAACAATTGTATCTTCTTAAACGAAACAATGCATTTAAATTCTGTTGTACATATAATCCTATCTTTTCTTACCTCAGCACTAGGGCTTCAGAGCAAAAACCAACGACAATGCTACTGCAAAAAAGGTAGAAAGCAAAGTGAGTGATCGACCGGAAATGGCTGGTACCCACGTGTCGTCATATCCGGCCACAACTAGGAGCGTGCCATATTATGGGAGACCGCCATCTTAGTCAGTAACTTTGTTTGAAAAATGCCAGATCGATGCTGTTTACACACAAATCTGACTAAGATGGCGACACTTCCGTTGGATGCGCACGCAGGTGGGGGGGGGGAGCCATAGACCGGCGAAAATAAAACTGACCTCAACTAAACTATATGCAAAAGCGCGTGCAACACGAAGTTGACCTATATCCCGCATTGCACGGACCGCGACGCAGCACTTTTCAACACCGGAGCCTCAAACCAAAAAGAAAAGCCATACAAATTAATTGACAGCGACAACAAGAACAAGAACACACTTCAATGTGATGACTTTCACCACAGTCAAATAGGATGAGCTTTACAAACTGTGATTTGTCACCACAGTCAAATAGGATAAGCTTTACAAACTGTGATTTGTCACCACAGTCAAATAGGATAAGCTTTACAAACTGTGATTTGTCACCACAGTCAAATAGGATAAGCTTTACAAACTGTGATTTGTCACCACAGTCAAATAGGATAAGCTTTACAAACTGTGATTTGTCACCACAGTCAAATAGGATAAGCTTTACAAACTGTGATTTGTCATCACAGTCAAATAGGATAAGCTTTACAAACTGTGATTTGTCACCACAGTCAAATAGGATGAGCTTTACAAACTGTGATTTGTCACCACAGTCAAATAGGATAAGCTTTACAAACTGTGATTTGTCACCACAGTCAAATAGGATGAGCTTTACAAACTGTGATTTGTCACCACAGTCAAATAGGATGAGCTTTACAAACTGTGATTTGTCACCACAGTCAAATAGGATAAGCTTTACAAACTGTGATTTGTCACCACAGTCAAATAGGATAAGCTTTACAAACTGTGATTTGTCACCACAGTCAAATAGGATGAGCTTTACAAACTGTGATTTGTCACCACAGTCAAATAGGATGAGCTTTACAAACTGTGATTTGTCACCACAGTCAAATAGGATAAGCTTTACAAACTGTGATTTGTCATCACAGTCAAATAGGATAAGCTTTACAAACTGTGATTTGTCACCACAGTCAAATAGGATAAGCTTTACAAACTGTGATTTGTCACCACAGTCAAATAGGATAAGCTTTACAAACTGTGATTTGTCACCACAGTCAAATAGGATGAGCTTTACAAACTGTGATTTGTCACCACAGTCAAATAGGATGAGCTTTACAAACTGTGATTTGTCACCACGCCACCCACCGTGACGTGCAGCACACACACAGAAATGACAAGAAAAGGCACAGCCATGACATGTCGAGTAGCCACAGCCACAGCCACAGCCACAGACCACACAAAGGTAGATCTACGCCTACCCTGGTCTATGTCCAAAACAAAAACAATGACCCCCCAAAAACATACATCATAACATCAACATACTGAGCTTTAGTCATCAACAATTCTTTTCTGACTTCACATCATTCAAATGCTATTTTGCCTTTTGGTGAGAGAGAGAGAGAGAGAGAGAGAGAGAGAGAGAGAGAGAGAGAGAGAGAGAGAGAGAGAGAGAGAGAGAGAGAGAGAGAGAGAGAGAGAGAGAGAGAGAGAGAGAGAGAGAGAGAGAGAGAGAGAGAGAGAGAGAGAGAGAGAGAGAGAGAGAGAGAGAGAGAGAGAGAGAGAGAGACGAAACGAAACGAAACGAAACGAAATTTTATTTACCCGGGGTAATGAGATAAGCAATTTACAGCTTTTTACACTCAGCCCTGCCTCAGAGAGAGAGAGAGAGAGAGAGAGAGAGAGAGAGAGAGAGAGAGAGAGAGAGATCTTTCCCGTTGTGGATTTTTCAGTAAGAAATGTCTTTTGTATTATAGGTATCTGACGATGACGATCAGAAGGATGATGATAATGA
>CM065687.1:62281304-62301304 GCA_017654935.2 Phymorhynchus buccinoides
TATTGATGTGATGTTGATTTAATATTGATGTGTTTTTGATGTGTCGATGTGATGTTGATTTAATATTGATGTGATATTGATGTGTCGTTGATGTGATGTTGATTTAATATTGATGTGTTGTTGACGTGATATTGATGTGTTGTTGATGTGATATTGACGGGTTGTTGATGTGATATTGACGGGTTGTTGATGTGATATTGATGTGTTGTTGATGTGATATTGATGTGTTGTTGATGTGATATTGATGTGTTGTTGATGCGATATTGATGTGTTGTTGATGTGATATTGACGTGTTGTTGATGTGATGTTGATGTGTTTGATGTGATATTGACGTGTTGTTGATGTGATATTGACGTGTTGTTGATGTGATATTGACGTGTTGTTGATGTGATATTGACGTGTTGTTGATGTGATATTGATGTGTTGTTGATGTGATATTGATGTGTTGTTGATGTGATATTGACGTGTTGTTGATGTGATATTGATGTGTTGTTGATTTGATATTGATGTGTTGTTGATGTTATATTGACGTGTTGTTGATGTGATATTGACGTGTTGTTGATGTTATATTGATGTGTTGTTGATGTGATATTGACGTGTTGTTGATGTTATATTGATGTGTTGTTGATGTGATATTGACGTGTTGTTGATGTGATATTGACGTGTTGTTGATGTGATGTTGATGTGTTTGATGTGATATTGATGTGTCGTTGATGCAGTAATCCATGTGGTTCCAGGCATTGAAGGCGGTAGAGAGGGGCCAGGTGGAGGACATGTACCGGCAGTTAGTGAAGGGGATCCGCCAGGTGTTACCGATCACCTTCAACGTCAAACTGTCCCAGCACTACAGGTAAGACCCCTACTGATCTCCAACACTCAAACTGTCCACTACAGGTCAGACCCCTACTGATCTCCAACACTCAAACTGTCCACTACAGGTCAGACCCCTACTGATCTCCAACACTCAAACTGTCCACTACAGGTCAGACCACTACTGATCTTCAACACTCAAACTGTCCACTACAGGTCAGACTACAACTGATCTCCAACACTCAGACTGTCCCCTACAGGTCAGACCACTACTGATCTCCAACACTCAGACTGTCCCCTACAGGTCAGACCACTACTGATCCAACACTCAGACTGTCGACTACAAGTCAGACCACTACTGATCTCCAACATTCAGTCCCGGGGGCATATTAATGCAAACACACAAACAATGGACGGTTTTGTGAAATAGGTGGACCTGATAGAAGATGTGTATCTTCAGATGGGGAATTGTCTGCCTTAGTTTATTACTGATTCTTACACGTTCATTTTTCCTGGCATTGATAATTATGTAGCCAGTTAGTGCTGATCAAATGCAGTTAACTTCTCCACTCAATAATATAAAAAGATGTCACAGTGAAATATGCTATAAGATACATTATAAAAATTGAAAAAAATCAAACATTTAAGTTTTTGCTCAGAACATAATTATACATATTTTGTATTATAAGGAAATGTTGTATGAAATTTGCGAGTTGCTTGTTGATACACTTACCCCCCCCCCCCTCCTCCTTCAATCTGTATAATGATAATCATATGCATGGCGCCTAATGTATATATAAAAATGTCGTCTGTCAGCAAAAAGCTCTTGACTGCCCTGAAGTGTTCTATTTCCCAAAAATCTCTAACTATTCCTAGAAAATAATGTTTATATATTCTCTTAAAATGTATCTTACAAACTCTCTATTTATTCCAAAGGTGGCTGTCAGCTGTATTGAAGCGGTCGTTGTATTCTCTCAAAATCTCGTCCAACGTGGGCCGGAAGGAGATGGTCGAGAAAGAGACTGCCTTCCGCGACGTGCGCAACCAGATCGAGGCTCTGGAGAGCGAGTCAGGAACTCAGATTGACTGCATGAGGGATGGGTTCCGTAGAGAGGTGGACAGCATTACCAGGTGATGGAGAGAGAGAGAGAGAGAGAGAGAGAGAGAGAGAGAGAGAGAGAGAGAGAGAGAGAGAGAGAGAGAATTTATAAACTGGTGGGAAAGAAACAGGGAAGAAGAGATGGGATGGGGGAGAGCAAGGAGGAAGGAATGGTGGGAGGGGGAGGAGCCATAAGCAATAACAACAGTAAAGAGCAGGTTTTATTTATGTTTGACCACTGGCCCTTAAACAAATGTCCAAGTCATGAACGGACAGGCATATATAGGAAATACTGGCAACTCTGAACATTAACGGGAGGGAAGGGGAGAGGAGAAAGAAAGAGAGAGCTAGATAGAAAGAAGGAAAAAGAGACATAGAAACAGTCAAACAGACGGAAAATGAAGAGTGAATACTGAATTCAAATCGCCAGTTTCTGCCCTTGGACAAACACTCTCAATGACGTAATGAAGGGGTTGCAGGACTGGCATAATTTCAAAATTATGATAACACGAAACTAACCACATTTTACTATCGACTGTTCCAGAAAGCTGATCAGCTTCTTGAAGTCTGAGCAATGCGTGTCACAGCTGACTCGATGGGTGACCTCTGACCTGTCAAACCTCGACGGAGAGCAGAAGAAGCCGATCAAGGAGGCTGCTTCCAGGTTATTAACGGAGAAGCTGGGCTAGGATTCGTTGATTGTGGGGATGAATTGTGAAGGATTATAAATGGAACTTAAAATTTTAAAAAAACATTTGATAGTCTTCTGTAATGATTTAACAGGCGTGAAATACACGTGACAATAATGTATCATAGTGAAATACACGTGACAATAATGTATCATAGTGAAATACACGTGACAATAATGTATCATAGTGAAATACACGTGACAATAATGTATCATAGTGAAATACACGTGACAATAATGTATCATAGTGAAATACACGTGACAATAATGTATCATAGTGAAATACACGTGACAATAATGTATTATAGAAATACACATGACAATAATGTATCATAGTGAAATACACGTGACAATAATGTATCATAGTGAAATACACGTGACAATAATGTATCATAGTGAAATACACGTGACAATAATGTATCATAGTGAAATACACGTGACAATAATGTATCATAGTGAAATACACGTGACAATAATGTATCATAGTGAAATACACGTGACAATAATGTATCATAGTGAAATACACGTGACAATAATGTATCATAGTGAAATACACGTGACAATAATGTATCATAGTGAAATACACGTGACAATAATGTATCATAGTGAAATACACGTGACAATAATGTATCATAGTGAAATACACGTGACAATAATGTATCATAGTGAAATACACGTGACAATAATGTATCATAGTGAAATACACGTGACAATAATGTATCATAGTGAAATACACGTGACAATAATGTATCATAGTGAAATACACGTGACAATAATGTATCATAGTGAAATACACGTGACAATAATGTATCATAGTGAAATACACGTGACAATAATGTATCATAGTGAAATACACGTGACAATAATGTATCATAGTGAAATACACGTGACAATAATGTATCATAGTGAAATACACGTGACAATAATGTATCATAGTGAAATACACGTGACAATAATGTATCACGTGAGTACACGTGACAATAATGTATCATAGAAATACACGTGACAATAATGTATCATAGTGAAATACACGTGACAATAATGTATCATAGTGAAATACACGTGACAATAATGTATCATAGTGAAATACACGTGACAATAATGTATCATAGTGAAATACACGTGACAATAATGTATCATAGTGAAATACACGTGACAATAATGTATCATAGTGAAATACACGTGACAATAATGTATCATAGAAATACACGTGACAATAATGTATCATAGAAATACACGTGACAATAATGTATCATAGTGAAATACACGTGACAATAATGTATCATAGTGAAATACACGTGACAATAATGTATCATAGTGAAATACACACGTGACAATGACAATAATGTATCATAGTGAAATACACGTGACAATAATGTATCATAGTGAAATACACGTGACAATAATGTATCATAGTGAAATACACGTGACAATAATGTATCATAGTGAAATACACGTGACAATAATGTATCATAGTGAAATACACGTGACAATAATGTATCATAGTGAAATACACGTGACAATAATGTATCATAGTGAAATACACGTGACAATAATGTATCATAGTGAAATACACGTGACAATAATGTATCATAGTGAAATACACGTGACAATAATGTATCATAGTGAAATACACGTGACAATAATGTATCATAGTGAAATACACGTGACAATAATGTATCATAGTGAAATACACGTGACAATAATGTATCATAGTGAAATACACGTGACAATAATGTATCATAGTGAAATACACGTGACAATAATGTATCATAGTGAAATACACGTGACAATAATGTATCATAGTGAAATACACGTGACAATAATGTATCATAGTGAAATACACGTGACAATAATGTATCATAGTGAAATACACGTGACAATAATGTATCATAGTGAAATACACGTGACAATAATGTATCATAGTGAAATACACGTGACAATAATGTATCATAGTGAAATACACGTGACAATAATGTATCATAGTGAAATACACGTGACAATAATGTATCATAGTGAAATACACGTGACAATAATGTATCATAGTGAAATACACGTGACAATAATGTATCATAGTGAAATACACGTGACAATAATGTATCATAGTGAAATACACGTGACAATAATGTATCATAGTGAAATACACGTGACAATAATGTATCATAGTGAAATACACGTGACAATAATGTATCATAGTGAAATACACAATAATGTGACAATAATGTATCATAGTGAAATACACGTGACAATAATGTATCATAGTGAAATACATAGACAATAATGTAAATACACGTGACAATAATGTATCATAGTGAAATACACGTGACAATAATGTATCATAGTGAAATACACGTGACAATAATGTATCATAGTGAAATACACGTGACAATAATGTATCATAGTGAAATACACGTGACAATAATGTATCATAGTGAAATACACGTGACAATAATGTATCATAGTGAAATACACGTGACAATAATGTATCATAGTGAAATACACGTGACAATAATGTATCATAGTGAAATACACGTGACAATAATGTATCATAGTGAAATACACGTGACAATAATGTATCATAGTGAAATACACGTGACAATAATGTATCATAGTGAAATACACGTGACAATAATGTATCATAGTGAAATACACGTGACAATAATGTATCATAGTGAAATACACATAGTGACAATAATGTATCATAGTGAAATACACGTGACAATAATGTATCATAGTGAAATACACGTGACAATAATGTATCATAGTGAAATACACGTGACAATAATGTATCATAGTGAAATACACGTGACAATAATGTATCATAGTGAAATACACGTGACAATAATGTATCAATAGTGAAATACACGTGACAATAATGTATCATAGTGAAATACACGTGACAATAATGTATCATAGTGAAATACACGTGACAATAATGTATCATAGTGAAATACACGTGACAATAATGTATCATAGTGAAATACACGTGACAATAATGTATCATAGTGAAATACACGTGACAATAATGTATCATAGTGAAATACACGTGACAATAATGTATCATAGTGAAATACACGTGACAATAATGTATCATAGTGAAATACACATTGTGACAATAATGTATCATAGTGAAATACACGTGACAATAATGTATCATAGTGAAATACACATAGTGACAATAATGTATCATAGTGAAATACACGTGACAATAATGTATCATAGTGAAATACACGTGACAATAATGTATCATAGTGAAATACACGTGACAATAATGTATCATAGTGAAATACACGTGACAATAATGTATCATAGTGAAATACACGTGACAATAATGTATCATAGTGAAATACACGTGACAATAATGTGTCATAGTCATAGTGAAATACACGTGACAATAATGTATCATAGTGAAATACACGTGACAATAATGTATCATAGTGAAATACACGTGACAATAATGTATCATAGTGAAATACACGTGACAATAATGTATCATAGTGAAATACACGTGACAATAATGTATCATAGTGAAATACACGTGACAATAATGTATCATAGTGAAATACACGTGACAATAATGTATCATAGTGAAATACACGTGACAATAATGTATCATAGTGAAATACACGTGACAATAATGTATCATAGTGAAATACACGTGACAATAATGTATCATAGTGAAATACACGTGACAATAATGTATCATAGTGAAATACACGTGACAATAATGTATCATAGTGAAATACACGTGACAATAATGTATCATAGTGAAATACACGTGACAATAATGTATCATAGTGAAATACACGTGACAATAATGTATCATAGTGAAATACACGTGACAATAATGTATCATAGTGAAATACACACGTGACAATAATGTATCATAGTGAAATACACGTGACAATAATGTATCATAGTGAAATACACGTGACAATAATGTATCATAGTGAAATACACGTGACAATAATGTATCATAGTGAAATACACGTGACAATAATGTATCATAGTGAAATACACGTGACAATAATGTATCATAGTGAAATACACGTGACAATAATGTATCATAGTGAAATACACGTGACAATAATGTATCATAGTGAAATACACACGTGACAATAATGTATCATAGTGAAATACACGTGACAATAATGTATCATAGTGAAATACACGTGACAATAATGTATCATAGTGAAATACACGTGACAATAATGTATCATAGTGAAATACACGTGACAATAATGTATCATAGTGAAATACACGTGACAATAATGTATCATAGTGAAATACACGTGACAATAATGTATCATAGTGAAATACACGTGACAATAATGTATCATAGTGAAATACACGTGACAATAATGTATCATAGTGAAATACACGTGACAATAATGTATCATGACAATAATGTGAAATACACGTGACAATAATGTATCATAGTGAAATACACACGTGACAATAATGTATCATAGTGAAATACACGTGACAATAATGTATCATAGTGAAATACACGTGACAATAATGTATCATAGTGAAATACACGTGACAATAATGTATCATAGTGAAATACACGTGACAATAATGTATCATAGTGAAATACACGTGACAATAATGTATCATAGTGAAATACACGTGACAATAATGTATCATAGTGAAATACACGTGACAATAATGTATCATAGTGAAATACACGTGACAATAATGTATCATAGTGAAATACACGTGACAATAATGTATCATAGTGAAATACACGTGACAATAATGTATCATAGTGAAATACACGTGACAATAATGTATGTATCATAGTGAAATACACGTGACAATAATGTATCATAGTGAAATACACGTGACAATAATGTATCATAGTGAAATACACGTGACAATAATGTATCATAGTGAAATACACGTGACAATAATGTATCATAGTGAAATACACGTGACAATAATGTATCATAGTGAAATACACGACAATAATGTATCATAGTGAAATACAACAATAATGTATCATAGTGAAATACACGTGACAATAATGTATCATAGTGAAATACACGTGACAATAATGTATCATAGTGAAATACACGTGACAATAATGTATCATAGTGAAATACACGTGACAATAATGTATCATAGTGAAATACACGTGACAATAATGTATCATAGTGAAATACACGTGACAATAATGTATCATAGTGAAATACACGTGACAATAATGTATCATAGTGAAATACACGTGACAATAATGTATCATAGTGAAATACACGTGACAATAATGTATCATAGTGAAATACACGTGACAATAATGTATCATAGTGAAATACACGTGACAATAATGTATCATAGTGAAATACACGTGACAATAATGTATCATAGTGAAATACACGTGACAATAATGTATCATAGTGAAATACACGTGACAATAATGTATCATAGTACACGTGACAATAATGTATCATAGTGACAATAATGTATCATAGACAATAATGTATCATAGTGAAATACACGTGACAATAATGTATCATAGTGAAATACACGTGACAATAATGTATCATAGTGAAATACACGTGACAATAATGTATCATAGTGAAATACACGTGACAATAATGTATCATAGTGAAATACACGTGACAATAATGTATCATAGTGAAATACACGTGACAATAATGTATCATAGTGAAATACACGTGACAATAATGTATCATAGTGAAATACACGTGACAATAATGTATCATAGTGAAATACACGTGACAATAATGTATCATAGTGAAATACACGTGACAATAATGTATCATAGTGAAATACACGTGACAATAATGTATCATAGTGAAATACACGTGACAATAATGTATCATAGTGAAATACACGTGACAATAATGTATCATAGTGAAATACACGTGACAATAATGTATCATAGTGAAATACACGTGACAATAATGTATCATAGTGAAATACACGTGACAATAATGTATCATAGTGAAATACACGTGACAATAATGTATCATAGTGAAATACACGTGACAATAATGTATCATAGTGAAATACACGTGACAATAATGTATCATAGTGAAATACACGTGACAATAATGTATCATAGTGAAATACACGTGACAATAATGTATCATAGTGAAATACACGTGACAATAATGTATCATAGTGAAATACACGTGACAATAATGTATCATAGTGAAATACACGTGACAATAATGTATCATAGTGAAATACACGTGACAATAATGTATCATAGTGAAATACACGTGACAATAATGTATCATAGTGAAATACACGTGACAATAATGTATCATAGTGAAATACACGTGACAATAATGTATCATAGTGAAATACACGTGACAATAATGTATCATAGTGAAATACACGTGACAATAATGTATCATAGTGAAATACACGTGACAATAATGTATCATAGTGAAATACACGTGACAATAATGTATCATAGTGAAATACACGTGACAATAATGTATCATAGTGAAATACACACGTGACAATAATGTATCATAGTGAAATACACGTGACAATAATGTATCATAGTGAAATACACTTGACAATAATGTATCATAGTGAAATACACGTGACAATAATGTATCATAGTGAAATACACGTGACAATAATGTATCATAGTGAAATACACGTGACAATAATGTATCATAGTGAAATACACGTGACAATAATGTATCATAGTGAAATACACTTGACAATAATGTATCATAGTGAAATACACTTGACAATAATGTATCATAGTGAAATACACGTGACAATAATGTATCATAGTGAAATACACGTGACAATAATGTATCATAGTGAAATACACGTGACAATAATGTATCATAGTGAAATACACGTGACAATAATGTATCATAGTGAAATACACGTGACAATAATGTATCATAGTGAAATACACGTGACAATAATGTATCATAGTGAAATACACGTGACAATAATGTATCATAAATACACGTGAAATACACACGTGACAATAATGTATCATAGTGAAATACACGTGACAATAATGTATCATAGTGAAATACACGTGACAATAATGTATCATAGTGAAATACACGTGACAATAATGTATCATAGTGAAATACACGTGACAATAATGTATCATAGTGAAATACACGTGACAATAATGTATCATAGTGAAATACACGTGACAATAATGTATCATAGTGAAATACACGTGACAATAATGTATCATAGTGAAATACACGTGACAATAATGTATCATAGTGAAATACACGTGACAATAATGTATCATAGTGAAATACACGTGACAATAATGTATCATAGTGAAATACACGTGACAATAATGTATCATAGTGAAATACACGTGACAATAATGTATCATAGTGAAATACACGTGACAATAATGTATCATAGTGAAATACACGTGACAATAATGTATCATAGTGAAATACACGTGACAATAATGTATCATAGTGAAATACACGTGACAATAATGTATCATAGTGAAATACACGTGACAATAATGTATCATAGTGAAATACACGTGACAATAATGTATCATAGTGAAATACACATCATAGTGAAATACACGTGACAATAATGTATCATAGTGAAATACACGTGACAATAATGTATCATAGTGAAATACACGTGACAATAATGTATCATAGTGAAATACACGTGACAATAATGTATCATAGTGAAATACACGTGACAATAATGTATCATAGTGAAATACACGTGACAATAATGTATCATAGTGAAATACACGTGACAATAATGTATCATAGTGAAATACACGTGACAATAATGTATCATAGTGAAATACACGTGACAATAATGTATCATAGTGAAATACACACGTGACAATAATGTATCATAGTGAAATACACGTGACAATAATGTATCATAGTGAAATACACGTGACAATAATGTATCATAGTGAAATACACGTGACAATAATGTATCATAGTGAAATACACGTGACAATAATGTATCATAGTGAAATACACGTGACAATAATGTATCATATACACGTGACAATAATGTATCATAGTGAAATACACGTGACAATAATGTATCATAGTGAAATACACGTGACAATAATGTATCATAGTGAAATACACGTGACAATAATGTATCATAGTGAAATACACGTGACAATAATGTATCATAGTGAAATACACGTGACAATAATGTATCATAGTGAAATACACGTGACAATAATGTATCATAGTGAAATACACGTGACAATAATGTATCATAGTGAAATACACGTGACAATAATGTATCATAGTGAAATACACGTGACAATAATGTATCATAGTGAAATACACGTGACAATAATGTATCATAGTGAAATACACGTGACAATAATGTATCATAGTGAAATACACGTGACAATAATGTATCATAGTGAAATACACGTGACAATAATGTATCATAGTGAAATACACGTGACAATAATGTATCATAGTGAAATACACGTGACAATAATGTATCATAGTGAAATACACGTGACAATAATGTATCATAGTGAAATACACATAGTGACAATAATGTATCATAGTGAAATACACGTGACAATAATGTATCATAGTGAAATACACGTGACAATAATGTATCATAGTGAAATACACGTGACAATAATGTATCATAGTGAAATACACGTGACAATAATGTATCATAGTGAAATACACGTGACAATAATGTATCATAGTGAAATACACGTGACAATAATGTATCATAGTGAAATACACGTGACAATAATGTATCATAGTGAAATACACGTGACAATAATGTATCATAGTGAAATACACGTGACAATAATGTATCATAGTGAAATACACGTGACAATAATGTATCATAGTGAAATACACGTGACAATAATGTATCATAGTGAAATACACGTGACAATAATGTATCATAGTGAAATACACGTGACAATAATGTATCATAGTGAAATACACGTGACAATAATGTATCATAGTGAAATACACGTGACAATAATGTATCATAGTGAAATACACGTGACAATAATGTATCATAGTGAAATACACGTGACAATAATGTATCATAGTGAAATACACGTGACAATAATGTATCATAGTGAAATACACGTGACAATAATGTATCATAGTGATAATGAAATACACGTGACGTGACAATAATGTATCATAGTGAAATACACGTGACAATAATGTATCATAGTGAAATACACGTGACAATAATGTATCATAGTGAAATACACGTGACAATAATGTATCATAGTGAAATACACGTGACAATAATGTATCATAGTGAAATACACGTGACAATAATGTATCATAGTGAAATACACGTGACAATAATGTATCATAGTGAAATACACGTGACAATAATGTATCATAGTGAAATACACGTGACAATAATGTATCATAGTGAAATACACGTGACAATAATGTATCATAGTGAAATACACGTGACAATAATGTATCATAGTGAAATACACGTGACAATAATGTATCATAGTGAAATACACGTGACAATAATGTATCATAGTGAAATACACGTGACAATAATGTATCATAGTGAAATACACGTGACAATAATGTATCATAGTGAAATACACGACAATAATGTATCATAGTGAAATACACGTGATAATGTATCATAGTGAAATACACGTGACAATAATGTATCATAGTGAAATACACGTGACAATAATGTATCATAGTGAAATACACGTGACAATAATGTATCATAGTGAAATACACGTGACAATAATGTATCATAGTGAAATACACGTGACAATAATGTATCATAGTGAAATACACGTGACAATAATGTATCATAGTGAAATACACGTGACAATAATGTATCATAGTGAAATACACGTGACAATAATGTATCATAGTGAAATACACGTGACAATAATGTATCATAGTGAAATACACGTGACAATAATGTATCATAGTGAAATACACGTGACAATAATGTATCATAGTGAAATACACGTGACAATAATGTATCATAAATACACGTGACAATAATGTATCATAGTGAAATACACGTGACAATAATGTATCATAGTGAAATACACGTGACAATAATGTATCATAGTGAAATACACGTGACAATAATGTATCATAGTGAAATACACGTGACAATAATGTATCATAGTGAAATACACGTGACAATAATGTATCATAGTGAAATACACGTGACAATAATGTATCATAGTGAAATACACGTGACAATAATGTATCATAGTGAAATACACGTGACAATAATGTATCATAGTGAAATACACGTGACAATAATGTATCATAGTGAAATACACGTGACAATAATGTATCATAGTGAAATACACGTGACAATAATGTATCATAGTGAAATACACGTGACAATAATGTATCATAGTGAAATACACGTGACAATAATGTATCATAGTGAAATACACGTGACAATAATGTATCATAGTGAAATACACGTGACAATAATGTATCATAGTGAAATACACGTGACAATAATGTATCATAGTGAAATACACATAGTGACAATAATGTATCATAGTGAAATACACGTGACAATAATGTATCATAGTGAAATACACGTGACAATAATGTATCATAGTGAAATACACGTGACAATAATGTATCATAGTGAAATACACGTGACAATAATGTATCATAGTGAAATACACGTGACAATAATGTATCATAGTGAAATACACGTGACAATAATGTATCATAGTGAAATACACGTGACAATAATGTATCATAGTGAAATACACGTGACAATAATGTATCATAGTGAAATACACGTGACAATAATGTATCATAGTGAAATACACGTGACAATAATGTATCATAGTGAAATACACGTGACAATAATGTATCATAGTGAAATACACGTGACAATAATGTATCATAGTGAAATACACGTGACAATAATGTATCATAGTGAAATACACGTGACAATAATGTATCATAGTGAAATACACGTGACAATAATGTATCATAGTGAAATACACGTGACAATAATGTATCATAGTGAAATACACGTGACAATAATGTATCATTGTGAAATACACGTGACAATAATGTATCATGACAATAATGTGAAATACACGTGACAATAATGTATCATAGTGAAATACACGTGACAATAATGTATCATAGTGAAATACACGTGACAATAATGTATCATAGTGAAATACACGTGACAATAATGTATCATAGTGAAATACACGTGACAATAATGTATCATAGTGAAATACACGTGACAATAATGTATCATAGTGAAATACACGTGACAATAATGTATCATAGTGAAATACACGTGACAATAATGTATCATAGTGAAATACACGTGACAATAATGTATCATAGTGAAATACACGTGACAATAATGTATCATAGTGAAATACACGTGACAATAATGTATCATAGTGAAATACACGTGACAATAATGTATCATAGTGAAATACACGTGACAATAATGTATCATAGTGAAATACACGTGACAATAATGTATCATAGTGAAATACACGTGACAATAATGTATCATAGTGAAATACACGTGACAATAATGTATCATAGTGAAATACACGTGACAATAATGTATCATAGTGAAATACACGTGACAATAATGTATCATAGTGAAATACACTTGACAATAATGTATCATAGTGAAATACACGTGACAATAATGTATCATAGTGAAATACACGTGACAATAATGTATCATAGTGAAATACACGTGACAATAATGTATCATAGTGAAATACACGTGACAATAATGTATCATAGTGAAATACACGTGACAATAATGTATCATAGTGAAATACACAATAATGTATCATAGTGAAATACACGTGACAATAATGTATCATAGTGAAATACACGTGACAATAATGTATCATAGTGAAATACACGTGACAATAATGTATCATAGTGAAATACACGTGACAATAATGTATCATAGTGAAATACACGTGACAATAATGTATCATAGTGAAATACACGTGACAATAATGTATCATAGTGAAATACACGTGACAATAATGTATCATAGTGAAATACACGTGACAATAATGTATCATAGTGAAATACACGTGACAATAATGTATCATAGTGAAATACACGTGACAATAATGTATCATAGTGAAATACACGTGACAATAATGTATCATAGTGAAATACACGTGACAATAATGTATCATAGTGAAATACACGTGACAATAATGTATCATAGTGAAATACACGTGACAATAATGTATCATAGTGAAATACACGTGACAATAATGTATCATAGTGAAATACACGTGACAATAATGTATCATAGAAATACACGTGACAATAATGTATCATAGTGAAATACACGTGACAATAATGTATCATAGTGAAATACACATGACAATAATGTATCATAGTGAAATACACGTGACAATAATGTATCATTGAAATACACGTGACAATAATGTATCATAGTGAAATACACGTGACAATAATGTATCATAGTGAAATACACGTGACAATAATGTATCATAGTGAAATACACGTGACAATAATGTATCATAGTTACAGAAATCTGACAGTGGTGTGTTCGTGAACCAATGTGTTATTATTAAAGAGATGCGACAGTGATCGCATGTTATAATTAATTAAAGAAGTATGTGTTTACGAGAAAAAAATGATGTGACTAACAGCTTCAAATATGAACCAATCTAATCTGTTAAGATAGTTGTAAATCGCCAGTGAAGAAAATGTATGATCTGATGGCATTTTCCAGATTCCGTGAGCGCTTGGCCAACATTGTGGACGTCTGGGAGGCCAGCAACAAGTTAGTGTCCAAGGTCAAGGCCAATGTCCTCAAGTCCATCAAGAAGGACCTGGAGCTGTTTGAAGACCAGGTCCAGAAGGTGGAAGGTGGGTGGTGGGTGTTGTCACCATGGATTAGGACTGCTATAAAGTGGAAGGTGGGTGGTGGGTGTTGTCACCATGGATTAGGACTGCTATAAAGTGGAAGGAGGGTGGTGGGTGTTGTCACCAAGGATTAGGACTGCTATAAAGTGGAAGGTGGGTGGTGGGTGTTGTCACCATGGATTAGGACTGCTATAAAGTGGAAGGTGGGTGGTGGGTGTTGTCACCATGGATTAGGACTGTTAGAAAGTGGAAGGTGGGTGGTGGGTGTTGTCACCATGGATTAGGACTGTTATAAAGTGGAAGGTGGGTGGTGGGTGTTGTCACCATGGATTAGGACTGCTATAAAGTGGAAGGTGGGTGGTGGGTGTTGTCACCATGGATTAGGACTGCTATAAAGTGGAAGGTGGGTGGTGGGTGTTGTCACCATGGATTAGGGCTGTTATAAAGTGGAAGGTGGGTGGTGGGTGTTGTCACCATGGATTAGGACTGTTATAAAGTGGAAGGTGGGTGGTGGGTGTTGTCACCATGGATTAGGACTGTTATAAAGTGGAAGGTGGGTGGTGGGTGTTGTCACCATGGATTAGGACTGTTATAAAGTGGAAGGTGGGTGGTGGGTGTTGTCACCATGGATTAGGACTGCTTATAAAGTGGAAGGTGGGTGGTGGGTGTTGTCACCATGGATTAGGACTGTTATAAAGTGGAAGGTGGGTGGTGGGTGTTGTCACCATGGATTAGGACTGTTATAAAGTGGAAGGTGGGTGGTGGGTGTTGTCACCATGGATTAGGACTGTTATAAAGTGGAAGGTGGGTGGTGGGTGTTGTCACCATGGATTAGGACTGTTATAAAGTGGAAGGTGGGTGGTGGGTGTTGTCACCATGGATTAGGACTGTTATAAAGTGGAAGGTGGGTGGTGTGTGTTGTCACCATGGATTAGGACTGTTATAAAGTGGAAGGTGGGTGGTGGGTGTTGTCACCATGGATTAGGACTGTTAGAAAGTGGAAGGTGGGTGGTGGGTGTTGTCACCATGGATTAGGACTGTTATAAAGTGGAAGGTGGGTGGTGGGTGTTGTCACCATGGATTAGGGCTGTTATAAAGTGGAAGGTGGGTGGTGGGTGTTGTCACCATGGATTAGGACTGCTATAAAGTGGAAGGTGGGTGGTGGGTGTTGTCACCATGGATTAGGACTGTTATAAAGTGGAAGGTGGGTGGTGGGTGTTGTCACCATGGATTAGGACTGTTATAAAGTGGAAGGTGGGTGGTGGGTGTTGTCACCATGGATTAGGACTGTTAGAAAGTGGAAGGTGGGTGGTGGGTGTTGTCACCATGGATTAGGACTGTTATAAAGTGGAAGGTGGGTGGTGGGTGTTGTCACCATGGATTAGGACTGTTATAAAGTGGAAGGTGGGTGGTGGGTGTTGTCACCATGGATTAGGACTGTTATAAAGTGGAAGGTGGGTGGTGGGTGTTGTCACCATGGATTAGGGCTGTTATAAAGTGGAAGGTGGGTGGTGGGTGTTGTCACCATGGATTAGGACTGTTATAAAGTGGAAGGTGGGTGGTGGGTGTTGTCACCATGGATTAGGACTGTTAGAAAGTGGAAGGTGGAAGGTGTTGTGGGTGTTGTCACCATGGATTAGGACTGTTATAAAGTGGAAGGTGGGTGGTGGGTGTTGTCACCATGGATTAGGACTGTTATAAAGTGGAAGGTGGGTGGTGGGTGTTGTCACCATGGATTAGGGGCTGTTATAAAGTGGAAGGTGGGTGGTGGGTGTTGTCACCATGGAATTAGGGCTGTTATAAAGTGGAAGGTGGGTGGTGGGTGTTGTCACCATGGATTAGGGGCTGTTATAAAGTGGAAGGTGGGTGGTGGGTGTTGTCACCATGGATTAGGACTGTTATAAAGTGGAAGGTGGGTGGTGGGTGTTGTCACCATTGATGGTTGGTTTTAATAGCTAGGGCTGTTATAAAGTGGAAGGTGGGTGGTGGGTGTTGTCACCATGGATGGTTGGTTTTAATAGCTAGGGCTGTTATAAAGTGGAAGGTGGGTGGTGGGTGTTGTCACCATGGATGGTTGGTTTTAATAGCTAGGGCTGTTATAAAGTGGAAATGGATGGTTGGTTTTAATAGCTAGGGCTGTTATAAAGTGGAAGGTGTGTGGTGGGTGTTGTCACCATGGATGGTTGGTTTTAATAGCTAGGGCTGTTATAAAGTGGAAGGTGGGTGGTGGGTGTTGTCACCATTGTTGGTTTTAATAGCTAGGGCTGTTATAAAGTGGAAGGTGGGTGGTGGGTGTTGTCACCATGGATGGTTGGTTTTAATAGCTAGGGCTGTTATAAAGTGGAAGGTGGGTGGTGGGTGTTGTCACCATGGATGGTTGGTTTTAATAGCTAGGGCTGTTATAAAGTGGAAGGTGGGTGGTGGGTGTTGTCACCATTGATGATTGGTTTTAATAGCTAGGGCTGTTATAAAGCGGCAGGTGTGTGGTGGGTGTTGTCTCCATGGATGGTTGGTTTTAATAGCTAGGGCTGTTATAAAGTGGAAGGTGGGTGGTGGGTGTTGTCACCATGGATGGTTGGTTTTAATAGCTAGGGCTGTTATAAAGTGGAAGGTGGGTGGTGGGTGTTGTCACCATTGTTGGTTTTAATAGCTAGGGCTGTTATAAAGTGGAAGGTGTGTGGTGGGTGTTGTCACCATGGATGGTTGGTTTTAATAGCTAGGGCTGTTATAAAGTGGAAGGTGGGTGGTGGGTGTTGTCACCATGGATGGTTGGTTTTAATAGCTAGGGCTGTTATAAAGTGGAAGGTGGGTGGTGGGTGTTGTCACCATTGATGATTGGTTTTAATAGCTAGGGCTGTTATAAAGTGGAAGGTGGGTGGTGGGTGTTGTCACCATGGATGGTTGGTTTTAATAGCTAGGGCTGTTATAAAGTGGAAGGTGGGTGGTGGGTGTTGTCACCATGGATGGATGTTGGTTTTAATAGCTAGGGCTGTTATAAAGTGGAAGGTGGGTGGTGGGTGTTGTCACCATGGATGGTTGGTTTTAATAGCTAGGGCTGTTATAAAGTGGAAGGTGGGTGGTGGGTGTTGTCACCATTGATGGTTGGTTTTAATAGCTAGGGCTGTTATAAAGTGGAAGGTGGGTGGTGGGTGTTGTCACCATGGATGGTTGGTTTTAATAGCTAGGGTTGTTATAAAGTGGAAGGTGGGTGGTGGGTGTTGTCACCATGGATGGTTGGTTTTAATAGCTAGGGCTGTTATAAAGTGGAAGGTGGGTGGTGGGTGTTGTCACCATTGATGGTTGGTTTTAATAGCTAGGGCTGTTATAAAGTGGAAGGTGGGTGGTGGGTGTTGTCACCATGGATGGTTGGTTTTAATAGCTAGGGCTGTTATAAAGTGGAAGGTGGGTGGTGGGTGTTGTCACCATGGATGGTTGGTTTTAATAGCTAGGGCTGTTATAAAGTGGAAGGTGGGTGGTGGGTGTTGTCACCATGGATGGTTGGTTTTAATAGCTAGGGCTGTTATAAAGTGGAAGGTGGGTGGTGGGTGTTGTCACCATGGATTAGGATGGTGGAAGGTGGGTTGGGTGTTGTCAATAGCTTAGGGCTGTTATAAAGTGGAAGGTGGGTGGTGGGTGTTGTCACCATGGATTAGGACTGCTATAAAGTGGAAGGTGGGTGGTGGGTGTTGTCACCATGGATTAGGACTGCTATAAAGTGGAAGGTGGGTGGTGGGTGTTGTCACCATGGATTAGGACTGCTATAAAGTGGAAGGTGGGTGGTGGGTGTTGTCACCATGGATTAGGACTGCTATAAAGTGGAAGGTGGGTGGTGGGTGTTGTCACCATGGATTAGGACTGCTATAAAGTGGAAGGTGGGTGGTGGGTGTTGTCACCATGGATTAGGACTGCTATAAAGTGGAAGGTGGGTGGTGGGTGTTGTCACCATGGATTAGGACTGTTATAAAGTGGAAGGTGGGTGGTGGGTGTTGTCACCATGGATTAGGACTGTTATAAAGTGGAAGGTGGGTGGTGGGTGTTGTCACCATGGATTAGGACTGCTATAAAGTGGAAGGTGGGTGGTGGGTGTTGTCACCATGGATTAGAACTGTTATAAAGTGGAAGGTGGGTGGTGGGTGTTGTCACCATGGATTAGGGCTGTTATAAAGTGGAAGGTGGGTGGTGGGTGTTGTCACCATGGATTAGGACTGTTATAAAGTGGAAGGTGGGTGGTGGGTGTTGTCACCATGGATTAGGGCTGTTATAAAGTGGAAGGTGGGTGGTGGGTGTTGTCGCCATGGATTAGGACTGCTATAAAGTGGAAGGTGGGTGGTGGGTGTTGTCACCATTGATGATTGGTTTTAATAGCTAGGGCTGTTATAAAGTGGAAGGTGGGTGTTATCACCATTGATGGTTGGTTGGTTTTATATAATCAGCCTAACTGATGATCTTACTTTTAACTGTCATGCGAACAACTACCGTTGCTTTGCTGACATGATACTTGAAAAATAGCAACAAC